>CM035418.1:88898204-89310704 GCA_020310875.1 Ceratopteris richardii | reverse complement strand
ACATACGAAGGATTTTTAAAATAGATTGGATAACAAAATTTCCTTTTATCAAGCCTTTGATGATTGATGGTGAAGAAAAGTCAAAATTTTCCACTTGTATGCCATGTAGTTAGAAATTAGGTCATGAAGTCAAGTTACAATTGAAATTAGATACCATTGAAAAACATGTGTAAAATTTATGAGAAAGTAGAAGTAGAAGGAAAAATAGAAAACATTGTTAGATGTAAAACAAAAGATGAATGTAGGCATCGACAAATGTAGATGCCTATACTTCGCATTTATTACTTTTGGAGAAAAGTAATGATAATAAAAGATCCTTTATGCATCTTTTTGAGAGAAATCTTCAATTAGATAATGAAGCCATATTAATGAAATTTTCAATTGTGCTACATATCCTGTCCATCAAAAAACCAATGTCTGATTATCCTAAGTGGAGAGTTCCATTAAATTTTATTGGATTATGAATTCAAAGTTTTCCTACACAACATTGGAAGGAATCTTCAAGATGGCAATTTGTAAATGGGAGAGGTAATAAAATCTAAGTCGATGAAAGAAAATATCAAATGCTACTTTTATTGCTATTTCCCTTGACGAAGTGACAACAAGGGATTGCACTTCTTGGGTATGTATCCATGCATATATTGTAGAGAATTAAGTAAGAGAAGCCAAATTTATTGGTGCTTTTCAACTAAAGGGAAGTGCAAGTTCAAATTTGTTGGTGCAAATTGTTTTAGATTCCATTTCAAATATTGGAGGGATGTCAATTTGTGATATTAATCAAAAGATAGTATGCATTGGTGTTGATGGATGCTCACTTATGCATAGGCTTAGAGATCAATGTTGATATATTTAGGTAGTGATGTGTGTGAACACACTAGGACCGTCGGGGCACTTTTTTCCCTCTTTAGGAGGTTTTTTTCCCTCGGCTTGTATATACGCCTATTGCCCTAATGGGCTACTTATCTTTGTACATGCTCTAGTAATACATTCAGTATTGTGTGTTGTGCTCCAAGCTTCTTCTCCTTCCTTGTGTTGTTTACGAGCTTTCGTAGACATCTATCTTTAACAATTGGTATCAGAGCACGTCGTCGCTTCATCTAGGGTGCCGTCAACACTCCTCCGGTTGTAGTCTCAGAATCACGATCTAAGCTTGTTTCGGCCTCCGAATGCACTATCACAACGCTTGTGCAGGCTATTCCATCTTTTTGTGCCAAAGGCATATACCAATTTCTGTTCGCTAGTATAAGCGTCTTGAAGTCTGCTATAGGTCTAGCGGAATTTGTATGGGCAATTTTGTTCAACTTTTTGAGATACAGTCAATTTTTTGCATCAAGGTATTTTAGTCACCGGCCATGGCTGAAAGCACTGATGTATTCCGTATGTTGGTTGTTGAGGATAAGTTGGATAGTACCAACTACCCGTTATGGGCTTATATGATGCGACATGTATTGGTTGCAAAAGGACTATGGAACATTGTACAGGGTGTTGAAAAACATCCTATCACACTTGCAACTGTTACAACTGCAGTTACAAAAGCTGAGGCAGAAGGTGTCGAAGATGATGATATTCTGCATACTCTTGTTCATGTTGCGAATTTTGTTGCACCTACTCCAAAGCAAATTCGTTGGGATGGCATAGATGCCCAGGCAATGCATTGATAGCTTTGTCTATCAAACGTGCCATTATTCCTCATATTCGCTCTTGCAGAACAGCTAAGGATGCTTGGGATACACTTACCACATTGTACCAAGCTAGGAATGAGGCTCGTGTTGCTTACCTCCAAAAATAGTTGGAGAGTGAGCACATGAATGAAGGTGATTCTATGGACAGTTTTCTACCGTTCTGAATGGTCTTCTACTCTTTGCTTCTACTCTTTGGTTAATGATGAAAGGCAATCCAAATGCCTTGTCATTTGAGGAGTTAGTGTCTCTTCTATTGCAGGAAGATCAGTCCAGGCACAACAGGTCCATTATGCATGTTGCAGATCAAGCTTTCCTGGCTAGTCAGAAGGGCAAAGGAAAATGGAGATCTTCAAGTAGTAAGCAGAAATCTGCAAATGCTGCACATTCGAAGAAGGAAGATAAAGATGAGAAGACATCAGAAAAGCAGAAATTGTTTTGCAAGTACTATAAAGGGAATGATCATATCATAAAGAACTGTCCAAAACTAGTTGCTAAAGAGGCAAAGAAGAAAGAGGCTGGAATGGTTGTTGCAGAGGCCTCTACACCAAAAACAGAGTCTGCTAATCTCGTGCAGGAAGAAGAATGGGCGTTTACTACTGTCTGCAGTTTTGACCCATCTTCTCATGAGCAGTGCATGTCTGCAGTAGACACAAATGTTTGGTATTTTGACAGTGGGGCGACCAAAAATATTACCTCGTAGCGAAGTTTCTTGTCTTCACTCGAGCCTGCCCCTACAAGGAATACTGTTACATGTGCCAACAACTCCTCTTATCCTGTTATGGGAGTTGGTAAGATCATTTTGACTACTCCTGATGGTAGTTCTTTCACTTTGTCACATGCTTTATGTGTCAGGGATCAAGAAGAACCTGCTATCAGTTTCTGCATTAGCCAAGATTGGCCTGGTTGTGAAATTTGTTGATGACAGGTGTACAGTTCATGATCTGTCAAATGGTGATGTGATTATTTCTTCTGGCATTTTATGTCATGGGTTGTATAAGCTCATAGACTATGAAAGATCTCTGAATGATTCCGCATGTGCAGTACATGATTCTCAAGCTATGTCAGATGCAAAGCTTTGGCATGCACGCTTTGGTCATCTGAATTTTGCTAGTTTGCTACGCCTTCAAAAATCTGAAATGGTGTCCTCTTTGCCCAAACTTGAGGTACCTGGAAAACATGTTTGTGAAGGCTATATTTTTGGCAAAATGCAATGTTCCTCATTTCCAAAAGATGGTTCAGTTCGGGCTACTCAGAAACTGTAGCTTGTACATAGTGATGTCTGTGGTCCTATGCAGACACCTTCTTTTGGAAATTATCTTTACTTTGTGACTTTCATTGATGATTTTTCTGGGCATGCATGGGTATATCCATTGAAGGCAAAGTCTGAAGTGTTCATGTGCTTCAAATAGTTTTTGGTTTTGGCTGAAAATCTATCAGCATGTAAAATGGGCACCCTCCGTTTAGATCGAGGGCGGGAATATATGTCTTCTGATTTTAATGCATTTTTGGCTGAACGTGGGATAAAACACCAGTGTACAGTGCCGTATACACCTCAATAGAATGGAGTTGTTGAACGAAAGAATAGGTCACTCATGGAGATGGCGAGGTGTATGGTCAAGAGTCAGGCTTTACCACATAGTTTCTGGCTTGAGGTTGTCATGTGTGCAGCATATCTACTTAACAAGTGTCCCACTAAAGCACTACAGTCTATCACTCCATATGAGGCTTGGCATGATCGCAAGCCATCTGTTGCTCATTTGCGTGTTTTTTGTTGTTTGGCATATGAATTAGTGTCTGAACAACATTGCAAAAAATTGGATGATAAAGCAGTAAAATGTATTTTTGTTGGGTACAGTTCTGAAAGTAAAGGCTATCGTCTGTATCATCCACAGACTAAATGCATTTTGGTTATTCGTAACACATACACATACATACACACACATACGCATACATACACACAAACATACACACATATAAAAACACACATACACACACTATACATACATATGCATACACACACATACACATTTATACATACACATTTATACATGCACATACATACATGTATACACACACATACACATGTATACACACGTATACATACACACACTATACATACATATGCATATACACACATACACACACATATACATACACACATAGATACATACACCCACATATACATACACACATAGAGACACACACATACACATACACGCACACATAGAGACACACGCATACACATACACACATGTGCATACATAGTCACATGCATTCGTACACACATGCATATGTATACATACATACACACATGCATACACACAAGCACATACACACACATACACATAGAGATACTTACACATACGTACACACACATATACTCACATGCATACATACACATACGCATACACATATAGATACTTACACATACATACACACACATACACATACACATATAGATACTTACACATACATACACACACAGACACACATATACATATACACATACACACATATACATACAGATACTTACACATACATACACACACATAGACACACACACACACATACACTCAATACGCATACACACACATACACACATGTATACATACACACACACATATACATACCTCCACATATACATACGCACACATAGAGACACACATACACATACACACACATAGAAACACACACACACACACAAACATACACATGCATACACTCAAACATACACACATGTACACAATAAAAACACACATACACACACTATACATATGCATACACACACATACACATACACATGCATACACTCAAACATACACACATGTACACAATAAAAACACACATACACACACTATACATATGCATACACACACATACACACATGTATACATACACACACACATAGATACATACATCCACATATACGTACACACACATCAAGACACACACATGCACACACATAGGGAGACACACACATACATACATATGCATACACAATGCACATGCATATGCATACATACATACATGCATACACACCCACATACACATCTACACACATACATAGACTCACATACTCACCTACATACGCATACACACACATATACATACATACATATACATACACACACATATACATAGATGCATATACACACACATGCACATATGCATACACACATACACATGCATACACACATACATATGCATACACACATATGTACATATACACACACATACACATACATACATATACACACACACACACACACACACACACACACATATATATATATATATATATATATATATATATATATATATATATATATATATATATATATATATATATATATATATATATATATATATATATATATATATATATATATATATATTGATTTCTAATCCATTTTGTTTTATATGTATAGATATTATGGATCATAGTAGAAAGAGAAAGGTGAAACTTACTCTCATAAAGAATCTTGTGAGAGGGAAAGTTTCACCTGATTCCTTTGGGCCTATCATGCATGATTATGCAAACATGCCCGATGAAGAATTAGACTTTACCATACAGATGCTTATTCAGTAGCCAGAGGAAGGCTTCTCTAAGGCTCCATTTGCAGGATGACAATTATCTGCCCATAGGTATGTTTTCTTTTCATAAATTAATATTTTAAATGATATTATAAGACACGTTTTTTTTTTCATTTTTATCTATTTATTTTCAGGACACCTTTACCACATCTAGCTCATGAGTGTATAGCAAAGTTGCTTATGAGGACATGCATAGGTAGCCTAGGGCTGGAGTTCGACATAGAACGTGAGGGGAATATAGTATACATGAGGCATGGGTTGGAGTTTAAAAAACGAATGAGAGCTTTATGCGACTCCTACCTACATTTTGTTCACTTGGAATGGAAGTAACTATAAGTTTTACATATAAATTGAGATAAATATTTTATGTTTTACTTATATCATGTTTTTCTTTTGAAGTGAGTTTGATAAGAGAGACAAAAAGTATGCACTTAGTTTAGTGATGACAAAATTTGGCACTCGGTGATCTCATAAGTGGTTTTTGAAAGAGATGCGGATACTTATGGCACATTGGCATCACAATGCACAGTATGCACACATGTATACATACACACACACGCACACACACACACACACACACAAGAAGGCCATTGGGACTAAGTGGGTATACAAGTTGAAGCGTAAGCCTGATGGTATAGTTGACAGGTATAAGGCTAGACTTGTTGCAAAGGGTTATGCACAGGAAAGAGGCATTGATTTTGATGAGACCTTTGCACCTACTTGCCGAATGACTATAGTTCGTAGCATCTGTGAATTTTCAACTCATCATCGTTGGAATGTACATCAGTTGGACATTAAAACAACATTTCTGAATGGTGACTTGCATGAAGAAGTGTATGTTTTTTAGCCACGTGGCTTTGTGCAAAAAGGGCATGAAAACCAGGTGTGCAAGTTAAAGAAGGCGTTATATGGTTTAAAGCAAGCACCACGTGTTTGGTATGAGAAAATACATGCCTATCTGATTGCACATGGTTTTGAGAACAGTCCAACTGAAAGCACCTTATATGTTAAGCGTGTTAATGATGTGCTTTTGATCGTTGTTGTCTATGTTGATGACATGCTGCTCACTGGTCCTATTGAGAAGCATAATGCTGATTTTAAGGCTGATTTGCATGCCTCATTTGAGATGTCTGAATTGGTGCATTTGCATCATTATTTGGGCATTCAGTTTATGCAAGTTGATGGTGGAATGGCTTTGTGTCAAACAAAATATATTGACACATTACTACAGAGTTTTGGCCTTGAAGACTGTAAGCCTATTGCCACTCCTATGGAGATAGGTTTACGATTGAGTTCTCATGATGTTGGAGATGCATTTGATGATGTTCTCTATCAGCAGGCTATTGGATGCTTGATTTACTTATGCATTGCTCGGCCAAATATTCGGTTTGTTGAACAGATAAGTAGGTTTATGCATTTCCCAGGAGTTAAGCACTGGCAGGCCGTTAAGCGCATCTTTCACTACTTGAGTGGTACTCGGCTACTTGGGTTGTTTTATCCCAAGGGGGGATCACTACCGCCAGATTTGCATGCTTTTTTTGACTCTGATTGGGCTAGTTGCTATGACACTCGTGTGTCCACTAGTGGCTTTTGCTTCATGCTTGGTAGATCATGTATATCTTGGTTGAGCAAGAAGCAGCCTATTATGGCCACTTCTAGTTGTGAGGCTGAGTATAGGGAAGTTTTCACCGCGACTGTTGAGTGTGTGTGGCTCAGACACCTTATGGCTGATTTGGGTGTTGGTCAGTCTTCTGCCACCACCATCTTCACTGAGAGTCAGAGTGCATTGGCAGTTGCGAGGAACCCTATGTTCCATGCTCACACTAAGCACATTGAGGTGCATTATCACTATGTCAAGGAGAGGTTCTTTGCTGGGGAGATCAGCTTTGCATATGTGCCCACAGAGGAGAACATTGCAGACCTTTTCACGAAGGCTCTGCCTAGGGAGAAGTTTGAAGCTTTTCGCAAACCTTTGGGCTTACTTCCTTTTGTGGAGTGATTTCCACATAGCTTGGCACTTCCTTATACATGAGTGCTAGCTCCTTGTTCACCGCATCACTCCCAGGGGGGATTTGTTGATATGTTTAGTTAGTGATGTGTGTGAACACACTAGGACCACCGGGGCACTTTTTTCCCTCCTTAGGAGGTTTCTTCCCCCCGGCTTGTATGTACACCTATTGCCCTAATGGGCTACTTATCTTTGTACATTCTCTAGTAATACATTTAGTATTGTTTGTTGTGCTCCAAGCTTCTTCTCCTTCCTTATGTTGTTTGCATGCTTCCACAGACATCTATCTCCAACAATCAATTGTGCATTCAATTGCAACAAAACTATACACCATATGCCTTAGGTATACATTGTATGTCTCACTGTATAAATTTGGCATTTAAAATCGTGTCAAAAAAAATTTTGTTCAAAAAGTTGAAGATCTTGTACATCAGGCATATGCTTTCTTTTCAAAAAGTCATAAGCGTATTAAAGAGTTTAAATGCTTCTCTGATGGGATAATTAAGGGAAGAAAATAAAAAAAATTATTGACACCAAATGGATTTCACTGATTGGACATGTAGAACATCTTTTTGAAGAATATAAATGAGTCATTGGTGTGTTCAATATTATGTCTTTAAGTAAAGGAATACAAACGGGAAAAGCTCATAATTTTTTGCTAATGGTAAGTGATCTGGAAACTCTTCTCTATCTTGGAGGAACGTTACCTTGGTTAAGAGAAATGAATAATTTGATAGAAGTTTCTCAATCAAGGGATATTTATGTAATTGAATATGCAATAGCTAGAAAATGACTTGTATGCTCTTAGAAACTTTGTATTCTAAGAAATCCGGTTTTGATTCACAAGACTTTATTGAGTTGGAGTCATTGCTACAAGTTGGTGTAGAAGATAGTTTTTTGCAATACAATAAAAAAGGTTGCTTGTTCATATTTGTGAAAGACAAGCAGATTCCTCTTTATGTATCACAAAAAATTCAAGGAGTATGCATCAGGAAAAAAGTTAATCAAGCATTCTTTCCTATCCTAGTGAGTGTAAAACAAGGCTTAAGATCCATATGTAATAAATTGACGTCTGAGATCAGAGAGAGAGAGAGAGAGAGAGATTTCCTTGAGATGAGCTCTTAGAAGCAATGGCCATAGTTCATTCTTTATATTGGAATCGTGCAAAAGATAAGAGCTTACTAACAAATGACTTTAAAAGCAAGGTCCAAATATTATTTGATCATTTTGGAAACCTATTTAGGAGATAAGATTCTAGAAGGAATTATAAATCCAAATCTTCTGAAAAAACAATCTGGGATATTTGGACAAATGATGTGGGAGCAATTTAAGTTCATCGAAGATCCTTCAAATCCATGTGTAATGACAAAGCTATGGAAAAAGCTCGATATATCTCCATTCTTGAAGGAGTCTATGTTGGAGTATTTTAAAGTAGAAAAATTGTGTCTAACAATGATTCTTGGATCCTTGAAGATGAATGTATATGGAGTAACTTAACTTTCAGAAGAAATGCTATGAGGAATGGATTGAATAAAAACTTGGATACATGTCTTAGATTGTTTGTTTCTGAGAGTGACCTTGAAACTTTCCCTTTCAAAGATGCTTATGCCATATGGAAAAGTCAATGCCAACAAAGAAGTGAATGTGTAGTATTAGATGAGAGGAAACGCATGGAGGATGTTGAACCTTCTAATATTTTGTTTTTAAATCAATTGATTACAAAAAGGTATCTTTTTTATTTTATTTCTTTTTAATATTATGGTGAAGTATGATTTATACTAATGTTTCTTATCGTTTTGACAAGTTTGAACCTATCAAGGACTTCAATATTTGCCTACTTTTGTTTTTTTAATTTTTTTTAAATATCTGAAATGATGATATTCAAAGGCTCCTAAAATGATGATATTCAAAGGCTCCTAGTATTCAATGTCATGCCTATTTATGTATCAATGTATCTACTAAGGCTTACTTACAAGGCAGTTATTTTTGAATCCTAGATTGGCATGGCTGAAGGCAATAAGGTATCCACAAGCAATATAGAGGATCAGTACTACAATGTGCAGAATAGGGAACACAAGTCCAAGGAAGTCCTCCCTCAATGTAGATCTAGTATCCATTGTAGATGGATACAGAGGTGATCTCTCCTCATGCTCATCGGTGCTTTGATCTTCTAAGGTCAGATGGGATTTAGTAGTGTGCCCAGACCTCACTAAAAGTTCCTATAGGAGGCCCAAATTGGGGCCAAAAACTCAACAAAAATATGTCTAGAAAGCTCTTTCAAAGAGAAACAAATTGGAAAATACCTTTATGTCAATACCTTGAAAATGGTTGAAATCGTGCTTTATCTGAATGTCTGCACATTGTACAGGGCATATGCAATATTTGGCATATGTTCCTGTTGACCAGAACTTTAAGGACATTTTGTTGACATGTACAGGACAATAGAAAATGGCATGTATGCTCTATCTTTCTAAAGAATCCTACATCCTGGAAATGTCACGAAAAATGTTTAAAGGCTTTTTGGATAAACGAATAGAGAAACAACTTTCTGTATGCTGATTGCATTAGAAAGTTCCCAAAGAGATGAAGAATCTACAGCCTGAAAGCAATCCAAGTATGATTATTGAATTGATCCCAAAAGACCATAGATTATATGATCTTTTCTTTTAAAGGTATTACTATTGGAACCTGGATCACACATGGTGACCAATTGGAGATCAAATCCAACAGATGACATGTCCATAAAAGAATCTTGAGATTTTTCTTTTTTTCAATTATGTATTGAAGCACAACACATGCTTCATTTTTTGGGTCATTGTTGCATATGATTCCTGTTTGTTATAATGTTGTATGGAAAAGATGGCCAAATTATCTTAATGTTTGTTATAATGTTCATATGATCATGCATAGAACGTTGGAGAACAAAATTGAAGTAAGTGTCCAACTGTTCAGATTCATGAGATACATGCCCAGTAATATCTTTTGTGGAGGCAGAGCCTGAAATACTGAACAATGAGGAATCTGCAAGATAAGTTCTAGATGTGCTTGAAGTCCTATAACTATTACAACCCACCCACTCATGTTCTTCTATAGCATGTTTTGGTATTTCCTTGGGGTTATGCGGATTGAGATGTTGCATAGTTGTTTGGTTGAAAACATTAATCCACTCTTTTTGGTGTTCAAGTCTTACTACATTGCCTGTGAAATCCTCATTCAATTTCACAATAGCAAATACTTGTACAGTAGATCCTACACCATTTCCAGTTTTTTTTTGCTTTTTTCTGCAGATCAGCTTCAATAAGGTAACAGCTATGATCGTGAAGTGGATGCACCCCCTATTTTAAATACGTGTCTTCCTCCCTATTACCCAATCTTATACATGTACTAGCTCTCTCCAAATGAAAACAATTCATGATGTTGCTACTACCACTTTCTGAATTTGAGTGCATCCTCAAGGAGGATGCTTGGACTCGGTGATCACCATTCATCCAAAATCTTCTCTTCAGTGTCTCAATAGCTTGTACAAAGAATTCTGAAGGTTTTCTACCATTGTAAGGTGATCTAAGAAACCCTTTTTCCCTCAATTGCATTAGCATGTCATTGGCAATTTCTGTGTTCATGAGGCTTGGTAAAACCTGAATCTGAATCCTGGGGCTCTTGCATCCATGCCTCACTATCTACAATCTGAGTTTCCCTCTTGGTCCACATCTCCTACTCTAGCATCAACCGAAACCAGCTCCTTCAAGTCTCTCTATCATAGATGGGAACATCCACTGACCAGCCCCTTGTTAAGTTGTAGGACAATAGTCCTTTCTTCCCACAGAGTGATATATGCTTCACTCTCTTTGCTCGATGGCCTCTATGACCACTCAGTCCTATGCTTAGTGAATGTGAAGAAAACTTTCTATCCTATGCTTTCTATAGAGCAAATAAAGTGTCTCTATAGAAGAAAAAACTTCTCAGAATGTACTCTCCTACCAGATTTTGTATGGTCTTTTCCCTTATGGACTGATTAGTTCTACATGTGGATTATAGTTGTAATTATGATGATTTTGTCAATGGATGGCTTCACTAACAACAATATGTATCTTATCCTGTTGTCTGGTGTTTTGATGATCCTTTTGTTGTAACCCTGAGATGCATGGGGGCCTCCCCTTACAATTATTGTAACATTTTTTCATCAATATATGTTATCTCTGTTTTGCTAAAAAAAAAGAAGGTAGCAATAAGGAAGAGGATTACAAATAGAAGATAGCAGAAGAAGTGATTTGACATAGCGAATGGTATCTAATACTCGAACATTTCTATATTTTTAAGGGAGGTTATTATAAAAATTTACCTTAAAAATTATATTTCAAATATAATTTATCACTAAAATTCACCAACTTTTTTATTTTCCAAATGGAAATTATTATCAAATTTGCCAAAATATTTATACTATAATATGAGATACTTAGAGAAATTCACCCATATTTATATACTTTTGAGTGAGGGGGTGGTCTTATTTTTTACCCTTATCACTACTTTCAGCCATGGCCACTGACTAAAATACCCTGATGTAGAAAAATGATTGTATCTCAAAAATTTGAACAAAACTACATTGTCAAGTTCTACTAAACCTCGAGCACACTTTGAGGCATACTCGCAAACCAAAACTTGTATATATCTTTCGCATAAAAAGACAGGTGCATAGGCACTATGATAGTGCTTTTGAAGGCCTAAAAAAGCTCAGATCGCAATTTTGATGCCACAGAGCAATGCAGCTTTGAACTCCTAATCACCTTGAGTATGCACACAAAATTTCGTGCAATTTTGAGACTCTAACTGGATGGTTGTCGATGACACCCTAGATGAAGCGTCGACCTGATCTAATACCAATTGTTGGAGTTTGAGGTCTACGAAAGCACATGAACAGCGCAAGGAAGAAGAGGAAGCTTAGAGAACAACACACAATATTGAATGTATTACCAAGAGAATGTACAAAGATAAGTGACATGTTAGGGTTATAAGCATATATACAAGCTAGGGGAAAAAACGTTTGGAAAAAAGTGCCCTGGCGGTCCTAGTGTGTTCACACATATCACTACCTAAATATATCAACAAAACATGTAGTAAATCAACAAGATGCTTTACCCTCCTGTCCTCCATGAATAGTGCTATGTTTTGTGTATGCTCAATAGGATGTGATGTATCATCACCCGTTTCAAGAAATATTGGAACTGATAACTCTTGCAAACTTTTTATCCATTCTGCATGGTTGTTCATATTATTTGAAGCACCTAAATAAACATATAAGATATTGCCATTTGATTTTGAGACATTAACAAACATAATATTCAGCATATGATGTAGGAACATAAACATTCTTCGAATCATCTACACGTGGACAAAATATTGTTTTGTTGCTTTCTGTTGTTTTGATTCTCCAATCTACAATCACACTCCAAGTGAAAAGGTTTATCATAATTCAGGCATCCCTTACTATCATTACCTAAATTATTTCTTTGGAAATTTCTATAGCCAGTTTGGCTCCCCTTACCTTGAAACTATCCTCTACCTCCTACATTAGTTTGTAGTTGACCTTGGTCCTAGTTACTATTTCATTCTCGACTTCCAAAGCCTCTACCTCAAGCTCTTCCTTTACTCGAGTAGAATACCTACTTAGAATTAGTTTTTCCTTGGATTTTGAGTCTTCTCCAAGATTTGTTTCTTCAATTATCAAGATGGGCACAAGATCAATAAAATTTGGGATATTCTCCTTAGTCTAAATAGAAGCTCTGAACAACTTATATGTGGCTCCTAAATCAGAAAGGAAGACTTCTACCTTATCACCACCATTTTCACTTACACCAATAGATATAAGTGACTCACATATACTAATGATTTTTAAGTTTTAGTCACTTTTTTACATGCTCTTTCTCTCTAGTGTATGCATCTCATTTTTTAGTTGCAATTCTCATGCCTTTGTATTGGCCTCATATAATGTGAGCAAAGTGTTCCAAGCCTCCTTTGTAATTTTGACATCTTGTATGTGCCTAATCATGCTATCTTTCATGCTAATAAACAACCAATACATTATATTATATGGTCCTTCATTCCACTCTTCATATGCTCTTAACTTCTTTACAGCGAGATTCCTCTCTAGTAACTATGCGGGTTTTTCATTGTATCCTTTAATGTACTTCAAGTATTTTCCCATCAATAAATTTTTCACTTTGAATCTCTAAGAATTAAAGGTGATCTTTTCTAACTTATCGCTCATTCCACCAACATTTCCCATCTTTGTAGCAATTCACAATACTCTAAAAGCACGAGAAGTAGTACCTCTACTTGAACACTATCACACTATGTGACTTGATAGTTTATACTTTTTGTGTAGCAACAATAGACATAATCACTTGAAGGAAAACAAAACCCAATTTATATTTCTACAAACCAATTCTTTTCTTTTGTAGGTCTCATCTTCAAGGCTCAAAACAAAGGTTAAAATGGCACAATAGATTTCATAGCAGTTTAAGATAATTTGTGAAGCATGCATTCTCCACACCTTCTCACGGACTCTTCACTTTTCAGCCTTCTTGATGAGCTCTCTATAACCACACTGGCTTGGATAACATGGCAAGAGAAAGGAGATAAGGAAAGAGCTCTCACACATAAGGAGAAGAGCACACAAAGATTGAGGCAAGGAAGGATGATATTCTTCTTCCTCTTCTCATTCTAATACATAAAGAGAATGTACTAGAATGAAGTAATACAACAATACAACTAGTACAATAAATAAAGAAAACCTTGATGTCTGGAAACGAGTGATTTAACAAAAAACAGATGTTCCATCACTCTCAGTAGATGAATTTAGTGAATCTCAATGAAAATATCCCTGACATATGTCAACATAACTACTATACATATCAAATAAAAGCAAAGTGGTGGGTTTCATCCAGCATCACATATTGATCTTGATATCTCAACATCGTTTAGTCTTGGGCTCATTCCAAAAGAACCTTGAAGTGAGAAAGAATGCCAAACAAGGGATTGAAACTTCAAAGATGAAGTTGGAGTATACAATGGTCAAAGGCACAAAGGCATGAACTAAATTCAATTCTCAAATCCAAAAGCAAAGAAGATACCTACCATCTTTCATGATCTTCCTTAAGGATTCAAGTAGGTTCATCTTAATCTTACTTGAGCTAAATAGGTTCGACCAACATTATTTAGAATATGTTAGTCCAAGATAAAAGCACCTGGTTGTTAATACAATTGGGTGAATCAATCTTGTGGCTCATAATTATGCATTAGAACCACATTCTAGTAGAAAGGATTCTCAAGGGATTGTGTAAAGGAAAGCTTAACTTATTAGTAGTGAAGCATTTGTGTTTTTGAGTAAAGGTGAAGCATTGTCAATAAAACCTTAGTGGACTGAGACACCAATGTTTGATACACATTAGAGTTTTGTGGTTTTACTCAAGTCATTTTTAGTGTCTTAGAAGTTTGAATCAGTCATGTAGAGTTTCACTTCTTCCTTCCACTTCTCACTACCTTGGACTTGACACCAATAGAGTACCCAATTCATTTTTATGAAGGTAATGTTTTGCTAGTTAGAATAGGTAACACAATTAAAATATCATAGATAGATGTTTTGTGGAGAACCTATTCAATTTTAGGAGATGCTTCCTAAATGTCGATGATAAGATGAATCGGCAAAAGAAATGAGTGCGGAAACGCTCATTGAATTGAAAATTCCAAAGAAGCTAAGCCCTTTAAGAACATGTTCTAAGTTGGATAGTTCTAAAATTCATTTAGTATGTGATTTTATCTAATTGAACTAAAACTTGCCCAAAAATAAAAGGAAACTACTTTCCTACATCATTAGAGGCAAAAATGGCTGAAAAAAGCCGATTCCTAATCACATCTGAAGGAAATAGACAAGCTATATGCTTCCACATGTATGAAAACATGGAATTGTTGTCCCTCTTAATCGCACAAAGAGAGACTTCATTCTTGTGCCCCTAAAACACTACCAACTTAGCAAAAATTCTCAAATTTAATGTATTATTTTTTGTTTTCATATGAAAAAAAATATTTTTCACAATATGCAATGTGCATATTTAATATTTCAAGAAAATCATTAAGTCGCAAGTAGTAAAATGGTTTTCTAGAAATTGACTAAACCATTTGTTTACTAGACCCTCCAATGTTGCAAGGAATAGGATAAACAATGCATCTTCTCTTCCCATTAACCCCCTTGTTTTAAATAGGGCTAAAAATATTATAGCATGCTTGTCAGGGTCTTCATGTGCTAATTCTTCAAATGAGGGAAAGTTGATATTCACTTGTGAAAGTAGAGTTTCTAGTTCTACTTGAGCCTCCATACTTCCTACTAATGATGTTGATGAAAGAGGTGGAGACCTCTAAATCTCCAAAGGCTTGATCTATACTGATTTAAGAACACCTCTATACCAATCATAGATCAAACTTTACACAAATGTTACCTTGATTTACAAAATCATTTACTATCACTTCTCTGAGTGAAATTTCTTCTTCTTCAAGAAGTCTGCTTCAGAATTTAACTTCATTACCTGCATATAACTTCAAATTTCTTCAATCTAATGATGCACATATTTTTATACTAGCTTTGCACAATCATATCAACCATTAGACCTTCAAAAGAAGCATTAAAACTTTGATTTGATCACTAAGGTCAAAGATATGTTAGAAATTGTCTTCCTAAACAAGCGACTTTGACATAGTCAACTTCTTAGGTTGATTTCTCACAGCATAAGTCCTGTTTTGCTAAATGCTTTTAGCCATAGCTTCCTTACCTTCCAACTTAGATTCTGAATGCTCAGTCATCAAAAACTTTAAATTGTGCACTGAGATCCAAGCAAAACATTGTCACAAAAAAATGTGCTACTCTGAGAGGTCTACCTGCAGACTTTACATATACATGTTCCTATTGATCATACACATAACCTGAAAGGAATTAGACCATGAAACTTTGAACATAGCTTGGTTAGCTTCTATATTAGATGTGTACAAAAGATTTCCTAATCCACATGATCAAGCTGAGAGAAATCAAAGAAAGACTCGATGCTAACTCAAAAAGATGACTCTCTACACATCTATCTCATGGACACTTGGCTTCTAATGACTCTCTCATTCATTTTTTTACATTATTAACTTATATACATATGATTCTAGACTCATCCCGCATCTATTACATTACTCCTTATCATCCTAAGGATCATCTATTATCCATTGTACAAGAATTTTCAACTATAATATACATATGTATACAAACTTTATTACTGAGATCTCTTCACTTTCTTCAATGACTTCTTTGGCTTCATTTTGATTCCTGAATTGCTTCAAATTCTTCATAATCATCAATTTGGTATTTCTTTGTTCCAAATGCTCCCCCTCAATCACTAATTGTGATTATATCATTCTTCTTTATTCCTACCAGCTCTTTAAACTTCTATAGCTTAGGTCCATCTAAGCTCTTTGTCAACATATCTACAACTTGCTCTTTTGTTGGTGTATACAATACTTCGATCTCTTTTTCAAGTACTTTTTCTCTCAAGAAATTATACTGAATCTCTATGTGTTTAGTCGTGGCATGAAAAACAGGATTAGCTGCCAAATATAATGAACTCATGTTGTCTCCAAAAATGATTGGAGTACTCTGATGAGTTCCAAAACTTTTCAATAAGGTCTTCACCCATATCACTTCTTTTGCAGCCTCTACCATTCCTTTATACTCAGCTTCTGTGAATGACAAAACAACTATATGTTGCTTCTTTGAGCACCAAGAAACTAACTTATCTCCAATATAATAGAGATAACCATGAGTAGACCTTCTATCATCTGAATTACCTGCCCAATCTGCATCACTAAACACTTTGATTCTTGTGTCACAAGTAAAACCATAATACAAACCTTCACCCAGAGTTCCCTTGATATATCTGAGTACCCTTTGAGCTGCAATCCAATGAATTTTCTTTGGACAATGCATAAATTGTGATAAGACACCAACTGCATATGATAGGTCTGGTCTTGTCAAGGTAGCATAGATCATATTTTGTTGTTAAGAAAGATGTATCATAGCTATACTTGATAGGTTCTTTTCTTTCTCTCAAAGATCTTCTGACCTTTGCAATTCTTGAGGTCTCAGCCACATTTGATTCTGGATCAAATCTTGGTCTATCTTTATCATTGCCCTGTAATTTACTTTTACAATCAACATCATCAATATCTTCTTCATACACCTTTACTTTTGTCTTCCCTTTCCTTTGTATTTCTTCAACATCTGCATAATCATTTGTTGACCCTGTATACCATGTGCTTTGCTCATCAAATGTAACATGTTTTGTAACAAGAAATTGCTTTGTAGATGGACTCCACAATCTGTAACCCATCTGTCTATCATCATACCCAATAAACACATACTTCTCTGATTTGGGCTCTAGCTTATGTCTTAATTGTGAAGGAACATAAGCATATGCCAAACATCCAAATACCTTACAATGATCAAGAGTAGGTTTCTTACCCCACCATGCTTCATAAGGTGTTCTACCATCCAAAGCTTTGCAGGGTAACCTATTCACAAGGTATGTTGCAATGTTGATAGCTTTTGCCCATAAGTAGTTTGGACAATTCTTCTCTTTCATCATTGATCTTGCAAACTCTACCAGAGATCTATTTCCTCTTTCTACAACTCCAATTTGTTGAGGGGAGTACCTGCAAGTTACTTCTCTTTTTATACCTTGCTTAAGAGTGTACTTCCACTCTTTGCCTTCACTGATCCAATGCTTTCCACTTTATGCTTGGTGTTATCTCCTGTTTGAACTGTATGTCCACTCACCTTTTTTCTATTTCAGTCATCAACGATATATTGCCACTCAGATGATTGCTACATCCTGAGTCAATATAAAATACCCTTTGATCTTCTCCTATTACTTCATGTGTTGCATTCAAGATGAGAGTCATGTCATCCTTCTGATCTAATGCATAATTATAATAGTTGTTATTATAGGACTGAGGTTGAAAGCTTCTTCCAGCTCCTCTAGCATATGAGGTCCTACCACCTCTTCCTCTGAAGTTACCTCTTTGATTTCTGCCTCCTCTACCTCTTCTTGAAGATCCTTCATCATCAGTATACTTTCCTTTGCCATTCTTTTTCTTGTCCTTGGAGTACATATCTTGGCTTGCACTCCTATCATTATCTCCCTTAATGTCCTACTCAAAAGTTAGCATGTGTCCTAGCAATTGATTAAGGTCAGGAGTAAAATGATCTAATGGCAATCCTATGGACAAGATGAAAGGATTCCATTTCTCATCTCCTCTCAGACCTGTAAGTATTTGTCTTACCACACAAACATTACTGTGAACAAGCTGCAATTTCTGAGTAGCTTGAACTGAACCATTTTTTGGGAATGAGGAATGCTGCATTTTGCCCAAAATATAGCCTTCACATACATGTTTACCAAGTGCCTCAAGTTTGGGCAAAGAGGACACCATTTCATATTTCTATAGGCGTAACAAACTAGCAAAATTCAGATGACCAAAGTGTGCATGCCAAAGCTTTGCATCTGACATAGCCTGAGAATCTTGAACTGCACATGTTGAATCATTCACAAATTTTGCATAATTTATGAGCTTATACAACCCATGACATAAGATGCCAGAAGCAATAATGATATTGCCATTTGATAGATCATGAACTATACATCTGTCATCAACAAGTTTCATGACCAAGACAATCTTGGCTAATGTTGAAACTGATAACACATTTTTCTTCATCCTTGGCACAAATAAAGCATCTAACAATGTAAAAGAACCACCATTAGCAGTAGTTAGAATGATCTTACCAACTCCCATAATAGGATAAGAGGAGTTGTTGGCACATGTGTCAATATCCCTATAAGGGCAGGCTCAAGTGAAGTGAAGAAACTATTGTAAGGTAATATGTTTGGTTGCCCCACTATCAAAGTACCAAACATTTGAGTCTACTACAGACATACAATTTTCATGTAAAGATGGGTCAAAACTGTAAACAGTAGTAAACACCCATTCTTCATTCTTCACAAGATTAGCAGACTCTGTTTTGGGTGTAGAGGCCTCTGCAACAACCATTCCAGCCTCTTTTTTCCTTGCCTCCTTAGCAGCCAATTTTGGATATCTCTTGATGACATGATCATTTCCTTTGTAGTATTTGCAAAACAATTTTTGCTTTTCTGTTTTCTTCTCGTCTCAATGTTCCTTCTTTGATTGTGCAAAATTAGTAGATTTCTGCTTACTAGTAGAAGAACTCCATTTACCTTTTCCCTTCTATCTAGCCAGGAAAGCTTGATCTACAACATGCATCATGGACTTGTTCTGCCTAGACTGATATTCCTGCAATAGAACAGAGACTAACTTCTCAAATCTTAAGGCATTTGGATTACCTTTCATCATCAAATGAAGAGCAGAAGCAAAAATCTGATATGAATCGAGAAGACCATTTAGAATAGTGTGCACAAGTGAACCGTCAAGTAAGACTTCATCAGCAGAAATCAATTGTTCCTTCAAATCTTCGATCTTCATCAGAAAACTATCCATGGAATCTCCTTCATTCATGTGCTAAATCTCCAACTGTTTTTGGAGTCAAGGAACATGAGCCTCATTCCTAGCCTGGTATAAAGTGGTAAATGTGTCCCAAGCATCCTTAGGTGTTCTACAAGAGTGAATGTGAGGAATAATGGCACGTTTGACAGACAAGGTTATCAATGCATGTGCTTGAGCATCTCTGCCATCCAAACAAATTTTCTCTATAGTAGGTGCAGCACAAATCGTAACACAAACAGGAACATGAAGAATATCACCATCTACAATGCCATCTACATCACCTTTAGCAACTTTGTTTGCAAGTGAAATATGACGTTTTTCAACACCCTGCACAATATTCCACAATCATTTTGCAACCAATACATGACACATCATATAAGCCCACAATGGGTAATTGGTACTGTCCAAATTATCCTCAACAGCCAGCATATAAAATATATCATTGCTTTCAGCCATGGCCACTTACTAAAATACCCTGATGCAAAAAAATGACTTATATCTAAAAAAGTTGAACAAAACTACCCTGACAAGTTTCCCTAAACCTCTAGCAAACTTTGAGATGCTTATACTACAAAACCAAAACCTATATATATCTTTGGCACAAAAAGACAAAATTGCCTGCACAAGCACTAGGATAGTGCATTCGGAGGCCGAAACGAGATCATATTGCAATTTCGACACCACAGAGCGAAGCAACTTTGGTCTCCTAATCACCTTGATTATGCTTACCAAATTTTGTGCGATTTTGAGATTGTGACCAGAGAGGTGTTGACGACACCCTAGATGAAACAATGACCTTCTCTAATACCAATTGTTGGAGTTCAAGGTTTGCAGAAGCATGCAAACAGCACAAGGAAGAAGAAGAAGCTTGGAGCACAACACATAATACTAAATGTTTTACCACTAGAATGTACAAAGATATGTAACCCATTAGGGCTATAAGCGTATATACAAGCTAGGGGAAAAAGCCTCCTAAAGAGGGAAAAAAGTGCCCGGACGATCCTAGAGTGTTTGCACACAGCACTACCTAAATATATCAACAATTACTTAGTGTCACTTCAAAGGTTATACATATAGACTTATTGTTTGGGTGACACCTCAAATCGCTATTGTTTTTGAATTATGCTCTATGTGCTAGAGGGCCCATTCGGTGATGGGCAACTATTGATCATGTCATAGTGCTTGGTTAGCAAAGAAGTGCACATATGGTGCACATGTGGCCAAAGGGTTGTTGGACAATGGGTGCACACATAGTGCATATGTGTATGCTCACATTTGTCATTTGGTTGAATTTAATTACAGGATTGAAAGGAGTTCTTACAAGGTTTTGAAGGGTTGTGAAGGTTCTAAAAGGTTCATATGAACCTTCCCTTATCTATACATTTTAACAATTCAAGGTCAAATGTGCAAAGTTTACGTAAAGTGCTAAAATCATATGTTTGGCCCTTGACTAATTTTTTTTCTTATTAAGGTACTCTCCTAAGGTCATTGAAGGACAAAATGGGATATAATTGGATTGTACATGAGAAGATTCTTGAAGACAACAGGAAGGAAAAGGCATCATAAGGAATATAAGAGGTTGGGAAGTGTGTGCACCGAGGAATGGGAAAGTGGGTTGCACATCGAAGGCCAAGATCTTGGATATAGATGTGAATTGAAGTGATGTGAAGTGTGCATATGCACAAGGAGTCGGCAAGCCAAGCAAAGAGTGTAGGAGAAAAAGGCATAAGATAAGAAATAGCAAGCATACAAAGGAGAGAATCACAAGTGAGAGAGTGTGTAGAGAACTCTCTGATAGTTAGCGAAGAGCTAGAGAGATAAGTGAAGAGTGAAGAAAGTATTGTGAAAAGGTTTGCAATGTTCTACTATGTGGGCACATATGCCAAACTAATCTCTCCAGTAGAGAACCTCTCCCTTGCATAATAATAGTGCACCTCAATGTGCTTAGTGCGAGCATGGAACATAGGGTTCTTCGCAACTGCCAATTCGCTCTAACTGTCAATGAAGATGGTGGTGGCAGAAGATTGACCAACACCCAAATCAGCCATAAGGCATTTGAACCACACACACTCAACATTCAATGTGAAAGCTGCCCTATACTCAGCCTCACAACGACCATAGTAGGTTGATTCTTGCTCAACCAAGATATGCATGAGCTACCAAGAATGAAACAAAAACCACTGATGGACACACGAATGTCATAACAACTAGCCCAATCAGATTCAGAAAAAGCATGTAAATCTGGTGGTAGTGATCCCCCCTTGGGATAAAACAATCCAAGTAGCTGGGTACCACTCAAGTAGCGAAAGATGTGCTTAATCACTTGCCAATGCTTGACACCTAGGCATGTATAAACCTGCTCATCTGTGAGACAAAAAACTGAATATCTAGCCGAGTAATGCATAAGTAAATCACGCATCCAATAATTTGCCGATAGAGAACAACATCAAATGCATCTCTAGCATCATGAAGACTCAATCGTGTTGGTGCAATTAAACCCAAGCCCACATACTTGGTTAAATAGATTATGCTTGATCTATTGGCATAACTTATGCAAAGCTTCATATGATCAATCTCTTGTAAAAATCCTTCACATTTATCCTTGTAAAAGTGGATTACATCCACGTGGAGTTAGGAAGCTCTAAAATCACAAATCATTTGGTTGTTGAGTGATGAGGGAATCTATCCTACACTTTAGGATTCACCTTTTAGGCAGAAGTTGAGTTTGAATTCAAACTTTGGCTCCAAGCATGACTTTAAAAGAAGGATCTAATAGACCCGCGTGTACCTTGACCTCGAGAGATAATTTTTGATGTACATCATTGTGAAGTGAGAGATCATATCATAACTCACTCACCTCTCACACATTGAGCAATGTATAATTGTCAATGAAATTGTATTTTACATGTTTCAATACATATATGATCATTACATTCTCATCTCACTTCTTTGTCATAACTCCATCAGAACAACGATCTTGTCAGAGCTTGTTCTCTGTGTGTAGTTGATCATTTGACATGTTTTAAAGCATGATAAAATCAGCATACTGTCTACTACCAGCCTACAAAGTTTCATTAGCATTGCTTCTCAAGATCCTCAGATATTTTCATAACATTGCTCAGTGGTCTGATGACTGTAGCAGCCCATGAATGTCGGGATTAAGTTATGACTTGCTAAACTTCTCTTTGCATGCAGTCCATCATTTTTTATGAAATCACTCACGATTGTTAGCTTACTAAGTTAATCAAAGTTCCCCAAAAGGAATTAAGCCAATTGCTACTGTGCTCAGAGAAGTGTTCAAAATATCGAACATGTGTGTGAACTAAAATAGCAAGTTTTTTGATCTTGCATTATCTTCCAATCTATCTATTTTGATCCTTCCATTAGAGGATCATCTTCCAAGCAACACATATGATTATTTATGTTCATGAGCTAGCTAGAGAAGCTCACTACACTCTCCAACCATCATTCTTAGCAGGTGTGAAGCAGGATCTAGCTGCACCACTTCATCTCTTGTGACTATCCACCATCTCCTCCAACAGTGGTATCAGAACAACAACAATCAAGATGGGAGATGGATTTCCATCCTTCATTGACAAATTGGACAGGAACAACTACTCAGCATGGTCACTTAGGATGCAAGCATAACTTCAAGGGAGAAGTCTATATGGATACATCTTAAGAGATGAAGAGATGCCAATCCTCAGGAGCAAGCAACAACCTACAAGGGAAGCGCAAGAAAGGTTGACAACATGGTGTGCGAAGGATGCTCTTGCTAGGTCATATCTACTAAACTCAATCTTTGATTTCTTGTTGCCACATGTTAGGAATTGCAAGACCTCCCAAGAGACTTGGGAGAAATCTCATCATAGTTCTCCTCAAACACAAGAGGTAGGAAGAATCTGTTGTGGATGGAATTTACAACCCTAAAGAAACAACCAAAGCAAGGAGTGGCTAATTATGTAACCAAAATGAAAGATGTGGCTGACCAGCTTGCAAGCATTGGAGAGGAGATAGAGGAAGAACACATAGTGAGGCAGATCATTAATGGAATCAAGGCCGATGAAAGGTGGGAGTCCACCACAACAATGGACCTCTACATGGATATGCAAATACCTGCTCTCAACACCTTGATGGGGCAACTCTTCACCCCACGAAACAAAGCTCAATAGAAATGGTGACAAATCAAGAGGTAATCAATCTTCTGCCCTTTATACAGATAAGAATAAAGCTAAGGATAAAGGTAAAGGCAAGAAACATGAAGAAGAGGCTAGTACCTCTCAAGCTAATTATGCAGGAAGAGGAAGAGGTGCTAGAGGAAGAGGTAGAGGAGGAAAGCAAGGCAGGGAGAGACCCTACAACAATTCACCATGCAACATATGTGGTCTTAACAACCACACTACAGAAGAATGCTTCAAAAATACAAGAAACCAAATGCGAAGAGGATACCATAGAGGCAGTTATGCACAAGCAAGAGGCAGATACAACAATGGTGGACGCAACTACAACCATAACTACTGTTGGAGTTAGACGTCTGCGGAAGCACACGAACATCACAAGGAAGAAGAAGAAGCTTGGAGCACAACACACAATACTGAATGTATTACTAGAGAATGTACAAAGATAAGTAGCCCATTAGGGCAATAGGCGTATATACAAGCCGGGGAAAAAAACCTCCTAAAGAGGGAAAATGTGCCCCGACGGTCCTAGTGTGTTCACACTACCTAAATATGTCAACAAATCCCCCCTAGGAGTGATGCGGTGAACAAGGAGCTGGCACTCATGTATAAGGAAGTGCCAAGCTATGTGGAAATCACTCCACGAAAGGACGTAAGCCCAAAGCTTTGTGGAAAGCTTCAAACTTCTCCCTAGACAGAGCCTTTGTGAAAAGGTCTACAATGTTCTCCTGCGTGGGCACATATGCCAAGCTGATCTCCCTAACAGAGAACCTCTCCCTGACATAGTGATAATGCACCTCAATGTGCTTAGTGCGAGCATGGAACACAGGGTTCCTCGCAACTGCCAATGCGCTCTGACTCTCAGTGAAGATGGTGGTGGCAGAAGACTGGCCAACACCCAAATCAGCCATAAGGCGTCTGAGCCACAGACACTCAACAGTCACTGTGAAAGTTTCCCTATACTCAGCCTCACAACTGGAAGTGGCCACAGTAGGCTGCTTCTTGCTCAACCAAGATATACATGAGCTACCAAGCATGAAGCAAAAACCACTGGTGGACACACAAGTGTCATAGCAACCAGCCCAATCTGAGTCAGAAAAAGCATGCAAATCTGGCAGTAGTGATCCCCCCTTGGGATAAAGCAACCCAAGTAGCTGAGTCCCACTCAAGTAGTGAAAGATGCGCTTAACCGCCTTCCAATGCGTGACTCTTGGGCAATGCATAAACCTGCTCATCTGTGAGACAGCAAACTGAATATCTGGTTGAGTAATGCATAAGTAAATCAAGCATCCAACAACTTGCTGATAGAGAACGGCATCAAGTGCATCTCCAGCATCATGAAGACTCAATCGTAAACCTGTCTCCATAGGAGTGGCAATAGGCTTACAGTCTTCAAGGCCAAAATGCTGCAATAATGTGTCAATATATTTTGTTTGACACCAAGCCATTCCACCATCAACTTGCATAAACTGAATGCCCAAATAGTGATGCAAATGCCCCAAATCAGACATCTCAAATGAGGCATGCAAATCAGCCTTGAAATCAGCAATATGCTTCTCAATAGGACCAGTGAGCAGCATGTCGTCAACATAGACAACAATGATCAGAAGCACATCATTAGCACGCTTAACATATAAGGTGCTTTTAGTTGGACTATTCTCAAAACCATGTGCAACCAGATAGGCATGTATCTTCTCATACCAAGCACGTGGTGCTTGCTTTAAACCATATAATGCCTTCTTTAACCTGCACACCTGGTTTTCATGCCCTTTCTGCACAAAGCCACGGGGCTGAAAAACATACACTTCTTCATGCAAGTAACCATTCAGAAATGATGTTTTAATGTCCAACTGATGTACATTCCAACCATGATGGGTTGCAAGTGCACAAATGCTCCGAACAGTAGTCATACGACATGTGGGTGCAAAGGTCTCATCAAAATCGCCTCTTTCCTGCGCATAACCCTTTGCAACAAGCCTAGCCTTATACCTGTCAACTGTACCATCAGGTTTATGCTTCAGCTTGTATATCCACTTAGTGCCAATGGCCTTCTTTCCAGGAGGCAAGTCACATAAAGATCATGTACCATTCTTCATTATAACATCATATTCAGATTGCATAGCAACCATCTAATTTTCTAAATTCTGTGCTTCATCAAAAGAAACAGGCTCATTCTCATCACAGAGACTAGACGCAGCCATAGCATAGCAATCTGATGCAAAGGAGGCACTATGAGAGCCTGAACGAGTACGATATGACAAAAGTGCATCTAATTTGCTGTCACGCAAAGTCTGCACCAGCAATTTTGGCATAGTTTTTGCCTGCTCAATATCGGCTCTCTCATCAACAAGTGCATCATGTAAATCTGCATCAGAAATGGAATGATCTGCATCATCATATGAAACCTGCAAAGGCTGAGAAGTTGCCTCATTAGGACTAGCACTAGACTGTCCACCTGTAAAAAGAGGCATCAAAGTATCATACATGTCTTTGGAGCTAACAGATGTCTCCTTAGTACATGAAAGCAATGGCTGAATAGCATCTTCCACAAAGACAACATCACGGCTAACCAGAATGCGTTTAGTTTGTGGATGATATAGATGATAGCCTTTACTTTCAGAACTGTACCCAACAAAAATACATTTTACTGCCTTATCATCCAAATTTTTGCGATGTTGTTCAGGCACTAGTGCATATGCCAAACAACAGATGAGCAACAGATGGCTTGCGGTCATGCCAAGCCTCGTATGGAGTGATAGACTGCAGCGCTTTAGTGGGATACATGTTCAGTACATATGCTGCACACATGACAGCCTCAAGCCAGAAACTATGTGGTAAAGCCTGACTCTTGACCATGCACCTCGCCATCTCCATGAGTGACCTGTTCTTTCGTTCAGCAACTCCATTCTGTTGAGGTGTATACGGCACTATACACTGGTGTTTTATCCCACGTTCAGCCAGAAATGCATTAAAATCAGAAGACATATATTCCCCCCTCGATCAGAACGGAGGGTGCCCATTTTACATGCTGACAGATTTTCATCCAAAACCAAAAACTGTTTAAAGCACATGAACACTTCGGACTTTGCTTTGAGTGGATATACCCATGTATGCCTGGAAAAATCATCAATGAAAGTCACGAAGTAAAGGTAATTTCCAAAAGAGGGTGTCTGCATAGGACCACAGACATCACTATGTACAAGCTGCAATTTCTGTGTAGCCCGAACTAAACCATCTTTTAGAAAGGAGGAATGCTGCATTTTGCCCAAAATACAACCTTCACAAACATGTTTTCCAGGTGCCTCAAGTTTGGGCAAAGAGGACACCATTTCAGATTTTTGCAGGCATAGCAAACTAGCAAAATTCAGATGATCAAAGCAAGCATGCCAAAGCTTTGCATCTGACCTAGCCTGAGAATCATTTACTGCACATGCTAAATCATTTTTAGATCTTTCATAGTCTATGAGCTTATACAGCCCACGACATAAAATGCCAGAAGCAATAATAACATCGCCATTTGACAGATCATGAACTGTACATCTGTCATCAACAAATTTTACAACCAACCCAATCTTGACTAATGCAAAAACTGATAACAGATTCTTCTTGATCCCTGGCACAAATAAAGCATCTGACAAAGTCAAAGAACTACCATCAGTAGTAGTCAAAATGATCTTACCAACTCCCATAACAGGATAAGAGGAGTTGTTGGCGCATGTAACAGTATTCCCTATAGGGGCAGGCTTGAGTGAAGAGAAGAAACTGCGTTGCGAGGTAATATGTTTGGTCGCCCCACTGTCAAAGTACCAAACATCTGAGTCTACTGCAGACATGCACTACTCATGAGAAGATGGTTCAAAACTGCAAACAGTAGTGAACGCCCATTCTTCTTCCTGCACAAGATTAGCAGACTCCGTTTTTGGTGTAGAGGCTTCTGTAACAACCATTCTAGCCTCTTTCTTCTTTGCCTCTTTTGTAGCCAGCTTTGGACAGTTCTTTATGATATGATCATTACCTTTACAGTACTTACAAAACAATTTCTACTTTTCTGATTTTTTCTTATCTTTGTCTTGGTTCTTCGAATGTGCAACATTTGCAGATTTCTGCTTACTAGTAGAAGAACTCCATTTTCCTTTACCCTTCTGACTAGCCAGGAAAGCTTGATCTGAAACACGCATAATGGACCTGTTTTGCCTGGACTGATCTTCCTACAACAGAACAGAGACTAACTCCTCAAATGACAAGGCATTTGGATTGCCTTTCATCATCAACCGAAGAGTAGAAGCAAAACTCTGATATGAATCAGGAAGACCATTCAGAACGGTCTACACAAGTGAGCTATCTGGTATAACCTCATTAGCAGAAATCGATTGTTCCTTCAAGTCTTTGATGTTTGTTAGGAAACTGTCCAAAGAATCACCTTCATTCATCTGCTCACTCTCCAACTGTTTTTGGAGGTAAGCAACACGAGCCTCATTCCTACCTTGGTACAATGTGGTAAGTGTATCCCAAGCATCCTTAGCTTTTCTGCAAGAGTGAATATGAGGAATAATGGCACGTTTGACAGACAAAGCTATCAATGCATGTGGCTGGGCATCTCTGCCATCCCAACGAATTTACTCTCCACAATGTTCCACGATCCTTTTGCAACCAATACATGTCGCATCATATAAGCCCATAATGGGTAGTTGGTACCATCCAACTTATCCTCAATAGCCAACATACAGAATACATCATTGCTTTCAGCCATGGCTGGTGACTAAAATACCTTGATGCAGAAAATTGAATGTATCTCAAAAAGTTGAACACAACTGCCCAGACAAATTCTGCTAGACCTGTAGCAGACTTCGAGACGATTATATTGGCGAACAAAAACTGGTATATACATTTGGCACAAAAAGACAAAATAGCCTGCACAAGCACTGTGATAGTGCATTCGGAGGCCGAAACGAACTCAGACCGCGATTTCGGCACCACAGAGCAAAGCAGTTTTGATCTCTGAAACACCCTGAGTATGCTCACCAAATTTCGTGCAAATCTGAGACTGCAAATGGAGGAGTGTTGATGGCACCCTAGATGAAGCGACGACCTGCTCTGCTACCAATTGTTGGAGTTAGACGTATGCAGAAGCACGCAAACAGCACAAGGAAGAAGAAGAAGCTTGGAGCACAACACACAATACTGAATGTATTACTAGAGAATGTACAAAGATAAGTAGCCCATTAGGGCAATAGGCGTATATACAAGCCGGGGGAAAAAAACCTCCTAAAGAGGGAAAAAAGTGCCCCGGTGGTCCTAGTGTGTTCACACACATCATTACCTAAATATGTCAACAACTACAATCAAGGCTACAACAACAACAATTATCAAGAAGGCTTTAGAGGAAGAAGGGAGTACAACAACTATACTAAAGACAAAGAAGATTCTCTACTCATCATGAACATGACATCCAAGCAAGGTAAAGATGGTGAGCATCTTTTCTACATTGATTCAGGTTGTTCCAATCATGTGGCTGGAATGTAGCTCTATTATCTGATCTTGAAGAACCCAAAGGGAAGCATGAAGTACAAACAAGTGATGATAAATAGCACTCAGTCAAGCAAATTGGAAATGTCAAAACATATGATGGTAGTATGAACCTTCTGAGCAAAGTTTTGTATGTGCCAACTATAACAAAAAACCTAATTAGTGTTGGGTAGATAGTTGAGAAAGGTCTATAGGTCAGATTCACTAAGCATGGAGCATATGTGGAAGACCTCCAACAAGGCTTCAAGAGGATTGCCAAAGGTGAGAAGTCAGGTAGATTATTCACTTTTGAAATTGAAGACACAAGGAACATAACATTATTCAGTTATAGAGCTCAAACCTTATTTGAGTTAGAAATATGGCACAAAAGGCTAGGACACATAGGAGAAAGAACTCTGAAGCAAATATGCAGGGATCAAAGTATGCTTGGCATTCCTAATGTGACCAAGCAACATATGATATACAAATGTGGAGCATGCCAATTTGGCAAAGCTCATAGGCAACCATTCAATAGGAGAGGACACATCCATGAAGACTATTTGGAGCTTGTACACACTGATGTGTGGTGTCCTAGCAAAGATCCATCCATCTCAGGTTCAAGTTACTATGTGTCATTTATTGATGATTACAGTAGATGGACAATTCTTTATTTCATGAAACACAAGGATGAGGTATTTACATGTTTTAAGAAGTACTTGGAACTAGTTGAAAACCAAACAGGAAGGAGCTTCAAAAGGATCAGATCTGATGGAGGTGGTGAGTATTTTTCAAATGTGTTTGATTCATTTCTACAAGACAGAGGCATAAAGAGGGAAGTAACAACCAGATACACTCCTGAATTGAATGGAGTGGAAAAGAGAAGGAATAGGTTAATGGTTGAAGCTGCTAGGTCTATGTTAAATGAGAAGAAGTTACCTAATTATCTATGGGCAGAGGTTGTTTCCACAGCCAACTAGTTGGTCAATAGGCTTCCATCCAAATCATTGGATGGTATGACACCCTATGAAGCATGGAATGGCAGGAGACCCTCATTGGACCATTGCAAAATATTTGGGTGCATTGCTTATGCACACATCCCTTCACAAATGAGAGGAAAGATGACCCTAAGACTGAAAAATGTATATTTATTAGGTATGATCAGAATCAAAAGGGCTATAGGCTGTACAATCCCACTAAGAAGGCATTTATGGTTAGTAGGGATGTAGTGTTTGATGAAAATAATTCATGGTTTGAAGATGATTGTAGGAAGGTCAAGTTACCATATGACTTGGAAGATGATTTTCCAACCCTCACACAAGAAGATCAACCACTGGGAGAAGATATCAACTCAGAAGATGAAGAGTAGATTGACTTCAAGGCTTGGAAGTCAAGAGGCAAGGTCAAGCTCAAGCAACTCTAAGACATATCAGAGTCTTCAAATCAAACATTAAGGAGATCACAAAGAGAAATTAAGAAACCCATATGTCTAGTTAAAGCTTGAACCCAAGACTTCCTCTTAGAGACTCAATGCGTCAAACCACTAGGATACGCAAGCTTGGATGTTTCTTACATATTTTGTTTATATGCAAAGTGTTAAACTATGAATTTACTTGAATAGACTTTGGATTTTATCATGCACTACTCAAACCTGAATGAGCTTCATAAGTCCTACTTGTAATACCTCTAGGGTGCTAAGATTGTTCTAGATTTTTCCATTCCAAAATTATGAAAGAGACAATAAAGATATTATATAAATAAATTTTAATGTTTTAAATCATGATTGATGTGATCGCATAGGCAACAATATGATAAAGAATGCTCCTTGATGTTCTACAATAATTCAAGAATGGCACATTGAGCTATGCATAATTTCAACTTGAAATTCACTACTTAAATATCCAACATTCACATTCAAGAAAAGTAAAACTCACAAAAATATTTTTCTTCAAAACCTCCAAATATCATCTATAAAAAAAAACACACCATACTTCCAACTTTTGACCAAAAGAATCCACATTGTATGTAAGGGTTGGTTCAGTGTGTTCGAGTTGGAATACATATACATAAGGTAGTGTTTTCACTAAAATACAACACAATCATGATAGTGTCACCCTCATTTTGTTCATACACAAGGGTGAATCTCTTTTTCATGGATGAAGTTTTTTTACCCATTGTGAAAGAAAAAAATATAAAAGAAAAAAATAAATTCAGAGCTTTAAAAAATAAGATAAATAAAATAAAGTTTTCATTTTTTAAGAAATTAAAAGTGTAGAAGATGAGAACTTCATTTTTAAACTTGGGAGGTGAAACATTTCAATTTTTAGATAAGAGTGAAAGAACTAAAATCGAGAGCTTGTTTCATGATGTGACAATCTTGAAAAGTATGTTTTGATTCTCACTATGAACCAAGGCAGTTAGGTACGTTCGGCTGGTGCGCTCGATGAATTTAAGGTTCGAGTACCGGTAAGGTATATATATATATGAATTTGGAAACATCATGCATGTTATTTGTAAGTGGATTTTATAAGGTTCAAGGCCAATTTTTTTTTTTTTGTCAGAAAAAAATTAAAGTCATAAGAACAGGATGAGTTGATTCGCACCGAACCGGATGCACCTATCAGAACTTTCGGTTGGCAAACCGATACAGTGTTGCTATGAACTCTCAAGGTCAAATAGTTTTCTTCATTAAATCGCGAAAATGCACAAGTGCATCCGTGTGTCCATGCACGTGTGTGTAAATAGTAAGTACATGGGGCTAATCCAAAGAAACATTCATCGAAGTTGTGAGGCATACAAACTTCTCGCCGCATGGTTTGGGTTCAAACCATGGGGAAAGAGTAGAACTCCCGGAGGTGTCTGTCTGTTTCTTCTCGAAGAAACATTAGTCTCTGGATAAGATGGCTTCTTCATTGCGATGCATTGCTCTTCCTCATAGGATTGCGAGCAGTTCCTCCTGGCCGCCGTGCTGCAGGAGTGCTCCTTTCCCGCGGAAATGGACAAGTGCCAGGGCGAGCGTGACGCCCAAAGACGAGGGCGACTTCAGAGCCTCGACTATCTACGATCCAGCCTCCCTTGATGTTCCTGTGCACAATATAACTGTTCATGACACTAAGACTGGTGAAGTTCACCGGTTTCAGGTCCCCGAGGCAAGTTCTCTTCATGTGGATGTCGACTACACCCGTTCTTAACGTCCTTTTCTTACTCGATCCCTTCCCTTTGTATTTATGTTTTTCATTTGGTTGTCTACTCGAGTTTTACATCCGCGTCACTTTCATTGATTCCAAAGGTAATCACGTCTGGTTTTTCTCAACGATTTTGCAGTGGGCTACGAGCCTATTCAGAATGAAATAGTCAAAGATTGACTTGACGAAAGAAGGGGGCTCTAACGGATATGGCACGAGTCGCGCAAAAAATTGGCAATCAAAAGAAGAATTTTTGAATCCAAACGTATAAAGTTTTGAGACTCAGGCTAAGTTTTACACAAAAATGAGACCTCTTGGGCACTTGGACATGAATCAAGGTGAGAAGTGAGAACATTTTTACAAGGTTTCAAATGATCAAGGGAAAGTAAAATATCTATAATGATCTCAATTTAGGGCCAAAAAATACATAAACAATCGTTTGGAAAGCTTTCAAAAGAGAGCTACAATCTGAAAGGAGTCCAAATGTAGATTAGAAGAGTTCTTGGGCCCTTTAACATGAAAAAATTCCCATTTAAAGGGACCTTGATAAATGTCATCAGACCCTTGTCAAACACTTTTCTAATAAAAGGATGCAATGTATCACACATTGATGTACTTTCAGTGAGTATCAAACATAGCATTCTTAGTCATGCATGTAGTATTTTGGCTATCACGACTAAGAAGTGGTGTCTATCGAGCACACCAAGTTCACTGTGTATGCATGCTAACCATATGGCTTCTTTAGAAGACTTTGTCTCTGAAATATATTCAGCTTTTGTATTAGATAGTGCAACTTTTCTCCAGAATCTAGAGCACCGTGATATAGTACTATTCTCCAATGTGTAGAGTTAGCCACTAGCATAGTTGCACGAAACACCGTTTCGGGCATTCCAAAATGCTACGCCAGAAATGACCGTTTCTGGAAATGCCGAAACGCATTTCAGCTGCATCAGTTTTTGGCGGAAAAAATCGAAGTTCTCAGCCTATTTGTGAAATGGTCCAAAGTTCTCTCCTACCATTTGCGCCCTCGAATCTCTTGTGACTTGTGATCCCGAGGGCTTCTCAACCTCAGCCTACTCCTACAGCCTACCTCAACCTACTCGTACGGTCTACCATAGCCTACCTCAACCTATTCCTTCCTCAGCTTTAGCCTCATTTTGTAAGTTCAAAGTTGACGGTTACGTTTTGTATGTATTATGTCGGATGATTTGTGTTAAAACTTATAATTTATGCATTATGCCATTATGTATGTCACTACTCACATGTGGCATGCTGCATTGTGCATGTGCATTGAGTTTAAGCGTGTAAACATTAAATTTTTTATGTTGCTATTTAGGATATTGTTTCAGTGCATACAAGCTTTAGATTGCATGGAAGATTCTCCTTGGGGATGACACCTTTAGGATGCCTCCTGCAAATGTCTTCTTCATAGTTAGTAAGGTACGATCCGTACGATTTGTACAGTACATATTAGTATGTTACTATGTATGTACCTTAAGATTCCAGGCTCCTCGTACGATATCCGTATGTTCAAAAGGTACGATGACTATATATATATATATATATATATATATATATATATATATATATATATATATATATATATATATATATATATATATATAGATAGATAGATAGATAGATAGATAGATAGATAGATAGATACATAGATAGATAGATAGATAGATAGATAGATAGAGAGAGAGAGAGAGAGAGAGAGAGAGAGAGAGAGAGAGAGAGAGAGAGAGAGAGAGAGAGAGAGAGAGAGAGAGAGAGAGAGAGAGATTAGGAAGTGTACATATATAAAGAGTATTTTTTGCCATGAATATGCATAATATTGTATATATGCAATAAGATAATTGTTCTCTAACTAGTATACTTGCAAAACCTATGTATTTCCTTAATAAATTCAAGTCAAAATGGAAAATAAAACACGGTACTTTTTTGGTATGAATTGGTACGAATATGTACTAGTATGTATAGTACGAGAAGTATGTACGAATATGTTCGTACGGGTATGAATAACAACTATGGTCTTCTTCAAGATCACCTTGCAAGAATGTTGCTTTTACGTGTATTTGGGGTACAATTCAGAATTTGAGGAAACAGGGAGAGTAAATGACACAGGAAGAGTAATCATTTTGATCGCATGTGAAAACACCTTTTTGAATATTAATGCCTTCTTTTTGGATGTATGCCTTGGAAACAAGTTTATCTTTGTACCTTATTTTGCCATCAACAATGTTGATCTTGTATACCCAAATCGAAAGTATCTCTATTGCATTGCTAGCTCCCATTCAATCTTGTGCTCATATGATAGTGCCTTGTATGTGAGAGGTTACCCTGTTCATTCAACATAACGTAATGAAGAGAGGGATCAAATCTGTTTACAATCCGATGAACTCTTGCATATCTTCTTACCCAATAATCTACGTTACCAGGTGTAGGTTTTACATTAGGAGTGATAACAAAATCATTGTTTTGGGGCTGTTATCTATTATTAACAAAGTTGGATACATGTAAAAATCATGTGAAACAAATATTTTTTAATCTAAATGCTATTATTACTCCATATTGTACTTAAAAATAACAATAAAAAAAAAAGGTAGCCTCATAGATCATGATGGAAATTCTGCCAGGATTTACGGAAGGCAGATTTTTAGCTTTTTGGTGACTTGAAAAGAAAGAGATGATAAACCTATATAAAGAACAAGTGTTAGATTGTGGAGTTATGCTCAGCTTGTTTTTCTTGCAAATTCTTTATGTTATCTTATAGTTTTATGTACTTCAACATGGAATGTAATGAATTTATTTGGAGCTTGACTCCTATTCTCCATCTTGTCTCTATTTTCTCTCTGTCTCTATATTGATTTGTTAGAATAGCACAAAAACCTAATTTCCAGCAACTCTAAGTTTTGGTACTTAGTCAAATTTTGATCACAGAAGGTCAAAAAGTTTTATTTATTCATCATATAATACTTGAAGAGGGCTTTCATTTGGAGGAGAGTACATGTCAAAAGACTTTAAGTCTTTTCTTGAAGACAAAGATATATCGCATCAACTCACTATTGCTTACACTCCAGAATAGAATGGTGTTGCACAGGGAAAGAATACGATACTTGTTGAGGTGATGGGTAGTATCATGTCATCTAAAATGCTTTCCCCCAAATTTTGGTTTGATGCAGTACATAGTGCTAACCATATTCTGAATAGGTCTTCCACAAAAGCTTCATAAGGTGTGAATAACCTTTAAAGCTCTCTTCAAGACTCAAGTACTATTTGATGAGTAAATAAAAATTTGTGATCTTGTGTGACCAAAACTTGATTAAGTATCAAAAATTAGGGTTGTTGAAAATTAGGGTTTTGTGATATCTTGACATTGTTTCCAACAATCCCCCCTTCAATGTCATAATGACAAAGTACAAAAATCTTCAAACTTCGGATCTTTACAAAACTTCGGATGTGTGAAAATATATCTCTTAACTGATTTCCACTGAATCTTGATCCGATGTTGCATAAACCTGAACTGAACTGAAAACTTAATACATAAGTCTTTGAACTTCGAAATGTGTGACTAGGAGATTTGAGCCAACCATTCAGCTCTTGCTGATTTTGTGAGTAGCAAGTCTATATTCGATCATTCTTCTTTTGTTTTCACACAAGGAGGAATCTTTCTTGTTATTCAGTTTAGGGTTTGCTTTTCTGTATAAACAATTCTCAACAATTTTTGTTCACTCCAAGTTCACATACACACACTCTTCATACCTCTTAGGCAGTTTATGAACAAACTTTTGTATCTAGCTCTCGAAATTCTGCCTAGATTCAGAATTTGTATCTACATTCAGTACACATTCAGTTTTGTAGTCATATACACATTTTGTAGTTTGACATTTAAATATCAGTTAGTGTAGGTAAGCATTCAACTTACTGTACACTCTGACCAGTTGTGTATTCTCTCTCTACTTCTCATTCATCTAATTTTGAGTCTTAAGGTGCGTATGCTAAGGTTCATTTGTTGGAAGATCCTAAAAACGTATGATTATTGTTATTAAGGCCCACCTCAATTCCAACATTTGGTGAGCATATTTGACATACACCCTTAACAAGATGAGTGACTATAGACTTGAGAATGAAGACATGCTTGAAGGAATGTGTAACCATCCAATGCGGAATTTTATGATGATATTTATGATGATACAAAGTTTGTTAGTATCTAAATACTTGTGGAATATTGTCAATGGCACTTATACAAGGCCAAGACAAGGAGAAGAAGATGTTGCTTCATCTTTTAGAAGGCTTGCAATTCCAATTTCTGCTCAACAAAAGGTTAGTGAAGAAGAAGAGACTCTTTCATCATCCGAAGTCCGTGGTACTACCATATTACTTCCTACAGAAGAGCAATCCAAATGGGATTGAAGGGATGCACAAGCACTTTCATATATTGCTATGAGAGTCAAGAGGCATATTATATGCTAGATCAAGACATGCAGAACCTCTCGTCAAGCTTGGTTGGAGTTAGAGAACCTCTATCAAAGCAAAAGAGAATCTCTATCAAAGCAAGAATCGTGCAAGGAAAGCTCATCTAAGGAGACAACTAGCCAACACAAGGATGAAATTTGGTGAGTCAGTTCAGACACACATTTTGAAGCTCAAAGACTTACGAGACCAATTATTCAATGTTGAGTCAGTATCTGAGATGAAGAGATGGTAAACACACTTCTAAACTCACTTCCATCTTCATATCATTCTTTTGTTACTTCTTTATGAGATAGAGAACTTTTATTTGAAAAATTATAGTCAAGATAAGAGCATAAAACCTTGGTTTGAAAAGGACTGGCCAACCTTGATAATCTTGGAAGTATGTTTGAGTCTATATTCTATATTAACATTGCATTCTATATTTGTCTCTATCCTTCCAAGTAGTACTTGGTTGAGAAGAGTAGGGGATGTGCGAGTTTTCTTTGTGATGTGTGCTATGCGAGTGCTCTTCGTGTCTAAGATCCTTGTGTATGCTAGTGGATACTTAGCAAGATCTTCAAAAATTAAATAAGTGCCTAAATCATTAACAATAATAACTTCAACATTTAACACATACCTACTTGGCATATTCTCTTAGTGTCAAGTTAGGTAGAGATTGTTAGAAAAAGAGCAACCTTCCGCTAGGGAGCTCAAATGGAAGCAAATTTAACTCTTAAAAATTGGATGGTCACAAATCGGGAAGGTTTAGAAATGGTCCCATTTCAGGAAAATGTTTGTAAAAAATTTTTGTTACATAATATGATAGTACTCATTGAGAGCTATCCAATGGTATACAAGATTTGGTTTGGCAACTCTAGCAACATCAAAAGTCAAACCCTAACTTTAGGTCTATGTATGAAAACCAATTCAAATTTTAAAAAGTAGATTGGACACATATGAAAAGAAGATTATGTAATCTAAGTGCTATTATTATTCCGTATGATACTTAAAAATATAAAAAAAAAAGGGTTTCTCTATAAATCACGGTGGAAATATTGCCGAGATTTACAAAAGGAAGCCTTTTAGCTTTCTGTGACTTGAAAAGCAAGAAATGATAAGTCTATATAAAGAACAAGTGTTGGGTACTTGTTTCCACCACTTGGAGTGCTCTTTACTTGAGCTATTGTTGGAGGGTGGTGCTCCTTCACTCGAAGGAGGTGGAGATACTTTTCTTCAGCATTTGCAAGGTATGCGATAGCTAGGACCTTATCAATTCGGAGGAGATCTTCTTTAGCTTTGAAGATTGTGCAGATTGGAGATTGTGGAGTTATGGACAACTTGTACTTTTTGCAAATTCTTTATGCTATCTCGTAATTGCATGTGCAACATGGAATGTATTTATCTTGGAGCTTGGTTCCTTTCATCTCTCTCATGTGTTGTCTATTCCCACACCTCATCTTTATTTTCTCGATGTCTCTATATACATTGTGCTTCTAAAAATCAACACTATCATGAATTAACATGTCAAGGTTCTAATATCCATTGAAAGAGCTCGTAGGGAGCTTCGAGTTATGCTCTTGGATGCTCTAGAAGCCTAGGGAGCCAAGGAGTGCTGTAGGACACAAAGTAGAGAGAGAAGTTTGTGTAAGTGCCAATAATTGTGTTGTAGAGAGAGAGAGAGAGAGAGAGAGAGAGAGAGAGAGAGAGAGAGAGAGAGAGAGAGAGAGAGAGAGAGAGAGAGAGAGTCATATGCAAGAACTTGGAGAGAGGAGTTCCATGTTGAAGTTTTGTAAAATGTTCTCTTCATGTAAGAGGAGAGGATTATAAGTGATCTTGTAGGTTACATAGACATGTTCACACATGGTTAATGATCAATAAGTCATAAAAGTATAAAAATGCTTGAAGTGCCCCTATAAATGAGCCAAAGAAAATGTGTATATATATAGCTCTTGAAGAGGGCTATCAAAGAGAAGGGTAACATCATACAAATGTTGCTCCTTGGGGTTTTTATTCCCAGTATGCCTATGCCATCGATGGGCAAGGCATGATTATTTCCAAGATACATTTTCCCCATGAAAACTAGCAAAATACTTCTTGACAGTTTTTACATGAAATGATGCATTTAAATTTTTACAATCCATATTTGTGAAAGTGCATTAATCAAATCACTTCTAGTGACTTTCTTATCCTATGCATGGAAGAAAAAAGAATCATGTCCATGGGACATTAGAGTAGAAATAGTATCACATACTATGTGGTGTATATCCTCCTCATGTGATAGGTTCTCAATCTTTACACTTGAGGTCACATTGACCTTGTCCTTCTTGTTAGAACTTACCTTTGCATTTACCGTATCTCCCTTTTATTTGTTACTTGGATTCTCTTTTGTTTCTTGATCTTGCTTGTAATATTTGCAATCATGTTTATTGTGGTCTACCTAAGACATTGATTACGTGTAACATTAGATTCGCCTTTGCTTTTACTTATTATCGTGTGTGTTTGTCTTCTTTTTTGATCTACCTCTTTTCATGTTGGAAGATCTAATCCCTTCTATTCAAGCCTTCCTCTTAACCTCTTCATTCAAAATAGAACCCCTTACGCCATCAAAAGTAAGGTTGGGGTTATTTATCAATGGAACAACTAGAGTCTTTTAAGAGTCTGACAAGGTCATCAACAAGACAATGGCCTTTAACTTGTCGTCAAGTGGAGGAAACTCGGAGTCCTCTCATTGAGAGAGAATATGTTCAAACAAAGAAATATGTTGAATAACACTCTTTGACTCATCCATATGCATGGTCACCAATTTATTCACAAGGTGCATTTGATTGATTGTAGAGGTATTCTCACAAGTGGCCTTCATTTTTTCCCACAGATTATATGCAGCAGTGAAGCTTTTTGAGTCCACAAGCATCTCAACAACCGATTCAATACATGTAATGGCTGTCTTATTCAGGTTGCCAATTATCATCAATCATAGCTTTATATTTGACTTGGAAAATGCACCATCATTATCTTTTATAAGTAGAATGCTTTGCATTCCCCCCCCCTCCCCCCCCCCCCCCCCCCAAAAAAAAAAGGACCATAGTACAAAGTGAGTTTTAAAAACGGGTTTTAAAACGTTTAGTACGTAGGGTAGTAAAAAAATGGAAATAAACGAGTCATAACACTATTTTTTTTTCAAATAAACCATGAATAATGCATGTTTAGTATTCATTCACATATCTATTGTTAAAGACACATAAAAACTTAATCTACAACCTTATAAAACTTAGGAGACAACGCTAGAGCAGAATGTATATATGAATGATGAACCGTGAATGTCATGACTCATGACTCAAGTCTCATACAAAAATGGTAAAAATATGTCATAAATCTAAATCCAACAAGATACATCCATGATCCAAATGATCACTATCACATTATTCTAGAAAATATGAAGCATGCTATACAAACTAAAGTCTAAGATTACTCTGCAATGTCTTCGATAGAGACATGTTCTATGGGCTCGTCATCAAATGTGCTAACCCATGAAGATGTACTATCTGACTCTGTATGTCCAAATGTAGATGCAATCTCAACAATCTCTTGTACCAAATCATCATCTCCACTAGAAGATGAGGTTGAATCTTGCTCCCAATCCTCTCGAACAAATGGATAATCTCTGTGAGTGGTAGAGAATCCACCACCCCTTCCACGACGTGGTCCACCCCTTCTTGAAACATACTTGTATGGATGCCTGCAAGTGGACGGTAATGATGGATCACCTACATAACCAATGCATATATATATATATATATATATATATATATATATATATATATATAAGAGAAAATCTTAGCAATGGGCATACTTGTGTTACTTGTAAATCTTAGAAGTTAGTACGCAATAGTAAAACAAGTTTACAATTTATCTACCCCTTCGAGTGCGGCTATGAGTTTGTCGTACAAATCTCTGAGACTCCTCTGCAAGCATGGCAAAGATATCCCTCTCTTCACGAGGGATTTGAGGAATATCTTTGACTTTACCAATATCAACTAGATCAACATTCACTTGCAAAATTCAGTTTTTTAATCAAATTTGAGTCTAGACTCTAGAGTATAACCTATATAGTATAGGGTATATAAATAACTTTAAGCTTTCATAAAACTTCAAAGTTAGAACTTACCTGAGAGTGGGGCTATGTTGATCCCTTTAGTCTCTAACAACTTGAAGTTACAATGGCAATAAACCAATCTCTCAAGTTGTTGAGGACTCAATCTATTCCTTTTTTTCGTATGGAATAGAGCCCATGTACTCCAGTTCCTCTCTGCAGGACCTGTGCTATAATCTTGCGAAAGAATTCGCAAGGCTAATCTTCGCTATGTGTAGAAATAAAGGCCATGTGGCCTATTACCATTTAATGGTCTCTAGGGTGTGAACACCCTTGTTTACACTTACTCACTTAAGCTAATAAGTAAAACTGAATGCCCAAAAACATAATACGTGACAAGGGCTTTCACATATCGATTTGGTCTTTACCTCTCTCTCTCTCTGTCTTTCTCTCGTACAGGGATTATTCCAGCGCCTATCCTGATCTGCTCTCCTCACAGGTCTATCTCCAGCGCTTCCTTCAGGCCCAACAACTGGTATCAGAGCCAGCTCGTTTTCCCAGAAGGCTGTTTTCGCGAGCACAGATAGGAATCTCCTGGCTGCTTGCTGCACACAGGTTATGGAGCCACTTTGCCTAAAGTCTATCGCGAAAGATTCTCCTCACAGTGTAAAATAGGTCCACAGTGACCCTTTTTTCTGAGAAATTAGGGTTTAAAACTGACGAACAGCAGTTCACAGGTCATTGTTTCAGGTCTTCTTTTAAACAGCAGTTCAAAGGTCACTGTTTCAGGTCTTCTTTAAAACAGCAGTTCACATGTCACTGTTCCAAGTCTGAAAATTCAGTAAGACAGGTGTTTACGGGTCTGTTTCTTACCCTAAAACAGCAAATTGCAGCAAACAAGAGATGTATTACACTCTGGAAAAATCTTTGGTAAGAATCTGATAGTGAATGTAAACTGTTTTCAGGGTGTTTTTTCGTGAAAATTGGTTGTTTTCTTTTGTACAACAAGGTTTTAGTGTTTGCACTTACTTGCAATGGCTTCCAGTAGTGAAAGTGGCAGTTTACTGTACATCAAGAAGCTTGAAGGTGCACATAACTATGCCATCTGGAAGAAGCAATGCTACAATGCTATGTTGCAAAAGAAGCAGGTGAAGCCAATAAAAACACAGGGGGTAAAGCCTGAAAACATGACCGCCGAGGAGTGGGAAGAGGTGGACGAGTTGGCTCGTTCCACCATCATGCTTTCTATGTCTGATAGTCTTTTGTTCAACATAGAGAATGAGGACACTGCATGGGGAATGTGGAACAGATTGGAGGATCTCTATGCACAGCAAAGTGCAGCAAGTAAGGTGTATTGGTTCAAAAAGCTCATGGATCTCCGCATGAAGGAGGGTACACAAATGTCAGTACACCTCAATGAGTTCAACTCAATTTTCAGCCAGCTTACGAGCTTGAAATTTGAGATTGATGAGGAGTTCAAGGCTACTTTCTTGCTGTGCACATTGCCCGAGAGCTGTGATACTTTCCGGACAGCTTTGAGTAGCTCTAATGCTACACTTACGCATGCTGATGTAGAGGGCTCTCTTCTCATGGAAGAGATGAACAGAAAGAACACCTCTTCAGTGGCTGCATCTAATGCATTGCACATGAGGGGCAGATCTCAGCATAGAGATAACAATGATGAAAAAGGGAAAAGACGTAGTAAGTCGCGTAGCAAAAAGGATGTAATGTGTCACCATTGTGGCAAGAAAGGCCACTATAAACGTGAATGCTATGCATGGAAGAAAGAGAAGAGCAAAGAAGTAAAAACTAATGCAAATGACAAAGGGAAAACAAAGAAGAGTTCAATGGTCATTGAAGAAGCAAACATGGCTAGTGGCTGTGACAGCGAGAGTAGCAATGATGTGTTGAATGCTTCTTCTTTGGATGCACACTCTTGTTTTGGGCTCTGACGAGCATATGCACATATGGATACTTGACTCATGTGCGTCTTTTCATGTGACACCAAATAGAGAAAGGTTCTCTGAGTATAAAGGTGGGAGACATGGTAGGGTGCATTTGGGTGATGATTATGCATGCGAGATAGCAGGCATAGGCAGCGTGCATTTGTCTTTTGCGGATGGTATGACTTTTATATTGCAAAATGTGCGACATGTGCCGCAATTGAGAAAGAGTCTCATTAGCATTGGTGCATTGGATGATGCTGGATATCACACCACTTTGGTGATAAAAAATGGAAAATATGTAAAGGTGCTAGGATTGCTGCCAAAGGTTCCAAATGTGACACCTTGTATCCTTTGTATGTTTCGAGTGTGTGTGATCATGTTGTCGCCATAACCGAGCAGCCGAGTGTTTCTTTGTGGCATGGCCAGTTAGGACACATGAGTAAAAAGGGAATGGAAACTCTCTCTCGTTGTGGTTATTTGCCGTGTTTGAAATTCGCTGATTTCTCATATTGTGAACATTGTATTTTTGGCAGGCATGCTCAAACATCGCATAAAAAGGTACTTACTTCTAAACTTTCACAGTTAGATTTAGTGCACTCTGATGTGTGTGAAATGCCACAATTGTCTTTAGGGGAAAAGAAATATTTTGTTTCTTTCATCGATGATGCGACCCGCAAATTGTGGGTGTATCCGATTCGCCTAAAAAGTGATGTATTGGATACATTTAAAAGGTTTCTTGCATATGTTGAGAATCAAATAGGCAAGAAACTCAAGTCTCTACGCTCAGACAATGGTGGGGAGTATGTATCAAAGGTCTTTCAGGACTTCTGTGACACTAAGGGTATAAAAAGAGAGCTCACAACTCCTTTTAACCCTCCCCAAAATGGAGTTGCAGAGAGGATGAATAGGACTATACAAGAGAAAGTCCGGTGTATGCTGTCACATGCTGCGTTACCCCATGGTTTTTGGGCAGAAGCTGTTAGTACAACTGTTCACCTAATAAATAGATCACCAAGTAAGACTTTGGGTGGGAGAGTGCCTGAGGAGGTGTGGTCTGGCAAGCCACCCTCATATGCACATTTGAGAGTGGATATGGTGAGGAAGGTGAAATGGGGTATAGATTGTGGGATCCCGTAATGAGAAAAGTAGTACGCAGTAATGATGTCATCTTCAATGAGAAATGCATGCATAAACACCTTATAAAGACCGAGGAAGTCAAGAGGGTTATTTTTCGGGAAGATGTACCTTATGGACAGCCACAAAGGCCCAATGTACAGAAGCATTTTAATGCTGAAAATGGTGTCGAAAATCAGCAAATAGGTGCTGAAAATCAGCCTAATAATGTTGCCATTGATGCACCACATATTGAGCAGCAGTGGGATGCCCAAAGACAGCCGGCTGATGCTATACAACTGGATGAACAGCCCGCCAATCTTGATGATTTGCAGGTTGAAAACCCACCTGCTATGGATCATTGGGTGCGCAGGTCGACTCGGGAGACTAGACCTCCTCATAGATATGTTCCTTCGATGGATTATGTAATGCTTACTGATTGTGGAGAGCCATCTTGCTATAAAGAGGCTATTTCACGAACAGACAATAAGAAATGGCATCAAGCAATGCTCTCTGAGATGGATTCTCTTGAGAAAAACCATACATGGGACTTGGTAGATTTTTTAAAAGGTGCAAAAGCATTGCCATGTAAATGGGTTTACAAGAAAAAGGTCACCACGGATCAAAGTAACATGGGGACGCGTCCCGGGGTCCTAGGGACGCCGGGACGCCGTCCCCAACCTTCCAAAAGCTGGGACGCCAAGTGGGGACGGGGGACGTCCCGAATTGCTCATGTGTAACAGCGTTCCGTCCCGGGAACGCGTCCCGGGGACGGGGGACAGTGACAGGACAGTATGGGGACGGCAGAAATCAGCAGGTGTCTTGGAGGGAAAGTTTTTTGAATTTCGAATTTAGTTTTCAGTTCTGGTATGTTTTTGTTGACGGTTGAACATTCATTTGACCAACTTTAAGGAGCAAATGAGTAAATCTTCTTACAATTACAAAGATGAGAAAGGAAATAAGGCTTACGCATATGATATAGATGAGAGAACACATGTAAGAGAGGGAATGGCTATTTCTAGCAGATCTTATACTTGCAAAATCGGATGTGTGTTAGGTTAAGTTCTTGAACAACACACGAAGTTCTATCCTAGACTATACAAGTCTTAGAAACATCATAAACATGCCAATACAAGTCATTTAAAAAAACCAAATACATGCCTGAAAAAAGTGAAAACTACCTCATGCTTTGCTAGAAAAGTGAAGGCTAGGATCCCACTCAAGAGAGGACCCTTGAGAAATGCCTCGAGATATTAAAGCAACATAATCAAGAAGTTCAAGAACATAAGAAAGAAGACATAGAGGAGGCTTCAGCCATGATGGGAGTAAATGGACAGTGGTTGTTGGAGGAGATTTCAGTGATGGTAGCATTTGACACATAATGGTTGTTCCAGCTGAAAGAATATACAAAATGATACAATGTACAAGGAGTGTGAATAAGAGCCATATATCCCATTTTATTTTTTGGCAAAACATAGAAGAAATGGCAAGGAAAACCAAACGCTTTCCTTAGATCTGAAGTACATGAAAAATGTAAACAGAAAGTCTATCCATTTGAAATCATGTGGTTCCAAAAAATGAAATCCTTGAAACACTGCTTGAGAGATCACAATTCAGTTATGTAGAATCTTTCTTTTGATTAGCTAATAGCTTGACTAGCATAATTCTTCATAACTAGAGTTAAATATAACGGAATGAAACAAGAATTTTGTTTAAAAGTAGACAAGCTTGTCCTTCACAACCTTGATTTAATGGGAGGAACAAGTCAAAGAGATAAAAGGTTATGATCACTCACACTTATGCACTAAAAAATTTTGAATGTTCAACTGTCAACAACGTTCATTGTTCATACTTAAAACACATCTTTTTCTATGGTTTTCTTCTTATTGCTCATTTCATGTGTTGAAGAATTCATAGTACATGACTTTCATTTGGCTAATTTGAGAAAATCACCATTTTTTAGTGCCGTCCCGGGGACGCGTCCCCGGGACACCCTAGGCTCCGTCCCCGTCCCGGGGACACCACTGTTCCCGGGACCCGTCCCCGTCCCCTTGTGACTTTGCCACGGATGCTTCCTCTAGGTACAAGGCACGTTTGGTTGCAAAAGGGTATAAACAGAAGCATGGTGTTGATTTTGATGAGACTTTTTCTCTTGTTGTAAAGCTTACTACATTAAGGCTAGTTCTAGCCATGGTTGCAGCTGATGATATGGAATTGAGACAAATGGAGGTAAAATCAGCGTTCTTACATGGAGATTTGCTTGAGACCATATACATGTCGCAACCTGAAGGTTTTGTGGTAAAAGGTGAGGAGAAGAAAGTATGTAGACTCATTAAGAGCTTGTATGGGTTGAAACAATCTCCACGTGCCTGGTATCAAAAGTTTGATGCTTTTATGAGATCTCTCGGTTACAAAAGATGTAATGCGGATCATTGTTTATATACAAAAAAGGCACAGATGGAAGTCTCCTATTGCTGATTTTGTATGTTGACGACATGCTTCTTGGAGGTAAAAATGTTAAAGAACTGGATGCATTACAGCAGAGCTTACATGAGCGTTTTGCTATGAAAGATCTTGGTGATGCAAGTCATATTTTGGGCATGCGTATCTTTCGAGACAGGACAAAGGGTCTTCTTTATCTATCTCAGAAAGATTATGTCACAAAAGTTGTACAACGTTTCAATATGGAAGGGGGAAAGGCAATTCATACTCCGTTACCTCCATACGTGAAACTTAGTGCTGATGATTGCCCAAAATCGGATGACATGCGGGCTGAAATGACCAAAATTCCTTATGCATTAGTAGTTGGCAGCTTAATGTATGCTATGGTCGCCACACGTCCAAACATTGCATTTGTAGTGGGAGTGGTGAGTAGATACATGAGCAACCCCGGCAAAAAGCATTGGGAAGCAGTGAAAGGCATCTTTAGATACTTAAAGGGCACAAAAGACTTGTGCATTTGCTTTGGGAAGTCAGAAAAGAGTGTGTTTGGCTTCACAGATGCAGACTTTGCTTGACATCCAGATTGCAAAAAGTCTATTACAGGATATATATTTACTTTCACAGGTGGTGCAGTGACTTGGATATCTAGACTGCAAAAATGTGTTGCTTTATCCACCACAGAGGCCGAGTATGTAGCTGCCACTGAGGCGTGCAAAGAAGCCTTATGGCTTATGCGTTTGGTGGATGAGCATCACATTAAAGCAAAGATTCCCATGTTGCATTGTGATAGTCAGAGTGCTATCATGTTGGCTAGGAATCCTGTTTTCCATGCCAAGACAAAGCACATTGAGGTGAAGTATCATTTTATCAGAAACGTGCTTGAAGATAAATCTATTGAGCTTCTTAAAGTACACACGGATGACAACTCTGCAGATCTCTTGACAAAGAGCTTGCAAGCGGAGCGGTTTGCATATTGCCGTCAACTGATGGGCATTGGGTGAGTAAGTTGAAAAATCAGCTCTTGTATCATAGTTAGCTGATTTTTTTTGGCACATTGCCTTTAGGTGGGAGTTTGTAGAAATAAAGGCCATGTGGCCTATGACCATGTAATGGTCTCTAGGGTGTGAACACCCTTGTTTACACTTACTCACTTAAGCTAATAAGTAAAACTGAATGCCCAAAAACATAATACGTGATAAGGACTTCCACATATCGATTTGGTCTTTACCTCTCTCTCTCTCTCTCTGTCTTTCTCTGGTACAGGGATTATTCCAGCGCCTGTCCTGTTCTGCTCTCCTCACAGGTCTATCTCCAGCGCTTCCTTCAGGCCCAACACTATGATTCGTGAAAAAAATAATAGATCATGATTCATAAAAAATAGATTCAAATGGATTTTGAAAGATTCAAATGGTAAAAATACTTACCAATAGTGGAGTACTCACTCCATATTTCTCCCATCATGTGACCGAAGCAACCTGCTTCTCGCGTAGCCGTGCAGTGGGCTGTCCAAAGTAGCGCTCCATGCTACGGAATTCCAATCTCTCACTCCCTAACTGTGACAAAATACCAACTTCACCACCACTCCATCTCATGATGTAGTCAATCCAGCTATCCTCTAGCTCAATGTATGTAAATTGTTGCTCACTTCTCCATAATGGATGAAGAATATGAGCAACGGCATGGATTGGTTTATGAAACCAATCCCATTTTTCTCACTACATCACATAAAGTGGTCTTCTTATATAATAAACAATGAAGTTATAAACATATGAATCATGATAAATTACTATTAGTACATCATATTGATATGATCAATTGACAAACTTAATGTCCAAGAGTGTGACAATTTTTTGGATGCTTTCTTCTATACGATGAATGTACTCATATACAAGACCAAGTGTGCTGCCCCCCATATCTGTGATGCGAAGAACACTGTACACCTGTTGAATGGCGGCTACAAGCGTATCTCCCTTCGTCCAAAACTCATCATCTCCCATAATGAGCGATGAGAACTGTGTGAAGAGAGTCTCCTCCTCTGACCTCCCGAATGTTGTACCAATCCTCAGCCACCACCGCACATAGAAGCCTTTTCTTACTCTAAGGACTCTATCAAGTACTATATACATGTAACAAAACCGTGTGATATAGGGTTTTTGGAAATCCACGGTAGAGTAGGCACGAAAGATGTTCAATACTTTTGGCTTAGTAGTGACAAATTTCACAATGAATTCTGTTTTATCAAGGATCGATTTCACCCATGGAAATGCCCAATGTCTTCTATAAGCAAATCTAAACTGTGGGATGCATATGGTGTCCATGTAATCTTGGGGTATGCCTCTTCAATCATACGCCTCATCGACACGTAGTTGGACACATTGTCGATCACAACTTGCACTAGATTCTCACTTCCCACATCCTCAATGTCTTTCTTAACATGTGAGAATAAGAATTCACCTTTCACTATTGTGCCTGATGCATGGACCGGTATAGCACGTAAAAACATTGTGCCCTTGCAAGAGGACACAAGGATGTTATAAACATTCCTTCTACGAATGTCCGACCAGCAATCACATAGAATTTAGCATTCATATTTCTCCCATACAGATCTTAGGGATAACATTTCAGTCTCTACTAGCTTTGTTTGCCTTAAGAGCTCAGTAGTGTGCAAGGTTTGTCCCGAAAGACCCTCCCAAGCAACACCTATTCTACTAACGACTTTCATTGCCCTCTTCCATGGAAGAGTTAGCAATAGTAAATGGAATGCCACATTGAATGAAGAGTTTGGTCAACTCTCTAGTGGCCTCTTCCATATGTTGTTTTTGCACTCCAACCCTTATATTGCCTCTCATGAATATATTAATATCAGGGATCTTTGAATGTGATGGATGACGTGAAAAAGAGGGAGAGGCATTGGCACCAATGAAACTCATACTCTCTGTGCGTGGCATTTTATTTGCACTGTGATCATGAACTTGATGAGATAGGATTTCATCATGACGAGGCTCATTACCCACACCCACAGTGCTCTCAATTGATGGAGGCATAGGCAAATTACCCACCCCTTGCCTCAATTGGAGTTGACCAGTCAACTCCTCTACGGTTTTTTGAGGCATGAAAGTACATTTTCCAATGCCTCTTCCTCTCAACCCAAGGAGATGACCTTTCATGCGGGATGCCGAGCCACCATAAATGCCTTTGAAATAATTGCATTCCCAATAGGTAGGACTATGAATTTTCACATGGTTACGGATGACATCGAGGACTCTACACATGGTGAAACTTGCAAAATAATGAACGGCTGAAACTCTCTCTCTCTCTCTATGTGTCCCAAAGAGAAAGAAATCAAAGAGCTTAGAGGGCTGAAAGTTGAAATTATGTGCAAAGAAGGAAAGAGAGTCTAGAGGGCAAGAGTGTGTGCAAAAAAAGAGAAAGCAAGAGAGGGAAAGAACTTAGAACGTGTGCAACTCAAAGCGACCAAGATTCATGAGGGCTTCTCCACTCAAAACTGAAGAGCAACAATGGCTAAAACCCTCAGCTACTCGCGTGTATATCCCAGCATTCGGCGCCCTTTTTTTTTTGGAAAAAAATCTGCCAAAAAAAAATATTAGGATGTCTTGAACGTCCGGACGTCCTAAACATTTTTTAAAAACCGTAAAATTCGCGTTTTTTTACTATGCAAAGGACAAAGCTGTTTTTGCAAATATTTTCATGTCAATTAAGAAAAAAAATTATTTGAGGAAGAAGAGATCATCTATATGCAAAAAATAGGTGAATTCATAAAATGTAGATTTTTGAAATAAATTTAAAAAATTAATAAAATATGAAATTTTCGCCAAAAAAAGGAGTAAGTCTTACAGTATGAGTAGACCCTTATTTCCATATAATCCAAAAAGGCTTTAGACAAAGAACAATGCAAAAATTTGAAGTTTGGAGAAAGCGAAATTTTGGAAATTTTCTCAAATAACTCCAGCACATAAACTATAAACAGTTTCCACACAATTCTGGGATTCTTGCCTCAAGTTTGGTACACACATACGTTTCAAAGCATCGACAATTAAAGCAATAAATTTTAGAAAATTGCTTTAATTTGAAACTCTTAGAAATTGGTTCAAAATGATATTTCGTAGTGAAATTTTTGCAATATTCAGTAACATCCAAGCATAATTAATAGAATCACATTGGAAATTGGAGTAATTTCAACAATATACTTTTGAAAATGTACTTTCCAATTCTAGACCGCCCTAGAACATTTGTAAAAGATATTTTTTTGCAAGAAAAGGAGAATTTTTGTGATGAAAGCTTTTGCAAAGTCAATATGTTGCTTCACGATGACTCTAGCCGCCTTGTTCGCAAGCAACTATGCTTAAAGCTCTGATACTTTTTATACCTAATTTGATCTGAAGAAAGCAAAGGAGCTGGGAAAAGAAGAGAACATAGCAGGTATCAACATGAAAAGTTTGCAAAAATTGCAAAGAATTAAATGAAGTTTTAGCTACAAAGTTTGAATTTCAACAGTCCAAGATTTTGAGATTTAGGAAAAATTTTATTCAGAAATGGGGCCTCTTGGGTGTTTGGACAGAAATTAACGTGGGAACATTCTTTAAAAAGTTCAAATGATCCAAAGGAAAATAAATGGTCTGCAATGGTCTCAATTTAGGGCCAAATAATACAGAAAAAATACGTCTCAAAAGCTTTGAGAGAGCTAAAATGTGAAAGAGTTTAGATGTACATTAGGAGAGTCTTTACGCTTTACTCCCAACAATCGAAACATTACTTTTTGGAGTCTCTTTGAGTGGTTATCAATCTACATATTGAACTAAGAATCATACTTTACCCAAAAAACATGGATTTTCTCGATTTCTACTAGAGTGTCCATTTTCATCCATTTATCTTTATCTTTCTTGCAGTTTTTTGCTTCTTAGCCTTTTTGGTTGTTGTAGCAGTCTACAGCAAAATAGATGTACCTTTTCCTCCTTAATTCTTGCCCTATCACTTGCAGCAAATCATAAAGTGCTGGTTATTTTTGCATATTTTAATTTTTTGTCCTCTAATACTCATATTAAAGAGCTTAAATCTGACAAATCTTCGAGTGAGCCATTGCTGATTCCTTCCAATGCCTAGAGGCTGGTGTTTCATGTCTATGCAATCTTGAGTGTGTGTGTATTTGCAGATGGATGCATTGTGTGTTCTGGTCTCTCTGTGCTTTTTGTACCTCCGTGGGTCTCTGCGTGTGTGGCAAGGGTACCATCTTTATGATGAACGATTTGGACACTGAAGAGTGTGTTTCAAGTGCAAATTATTGCTTGATGCATGATATTTCCCGTGGTATTTCTGGATCCTATGTTTTGAACAGACTGGATGAGCCCTTTTCGTAAATTTTTGGTACATCATTAACAAGAATTGACACAATATGAAGTATAATCTTTTTGCTGAGGGGATACATGTTTTTTTCCCGAAAATGTATAATGAAGTTTGAAGGGGAACAGTTGAGATACAGATAGATGTAATGGACAGCTGGATATGTAGCTGATATAATGTCTGATTAGCTTTTTCTATCTGCAGGACCAATATGTTCTCCACACAGCAGAGTATCAGAACATAAATTTACCATTTTCCTGTCGGCATGGTTAGTGTATGGCATTTCTGCAATGCAGAGTCATAATGCTGGTGTCTTGGAATGTGAATTCACTTGTGTGTCTTTGTGTCAGGTTGCTGCACTGCATGTGCTGTGCGCATTAAATCTGGTGAGCTTTATCAACCTCGAGCTCTTGGCATTTCCCAAGAATTGAAGGATCAGGTCAGTACAAGATATTTGCATTGAGATATTTATATTCATTCTTACGTTTCTCAAGATCTTCTTAAGCTTTATCAAAAATTACATTTGATTTTATTTGTCAAAACTTTTATTCTTATGTACACACAATCATTTATGATCACAGTTTTTCTCATCTGTTGGTTGATTGTTTAAACTGAATTCTCAATAGAGATCCTAATTTCTTTATGTCTGTTCTTTTTTGTTTGGGATTTCTTAAACCCCTCTTCCTTGCAAAAGAAACAGTGCTATTTCTGTTATTCCTGCCATCTTAGGGAACAGGCTGAGACAGCTATGAAGCAGCAGGGACATGATAGGAGGCATAGAAAGAGATGGTGGTGTTTCAAGCTTATATGTGGAGGCTAGTAAGCCTCTGTATTACTATAAAAGAGCTATAATCTGTGATTAGTTCCTGTTTCACATTGTGACTGCTCCTAAAGGTTCCCTATCATGCATAGTTCTATTTTGGTTTCCCCCCTTTCACCTGTTTTTTTTGGTACCCTTGCACACAGTACAGACCTGAGGCCTCTTTAGACTCCAGTTAAGGAGACTCCTTTCTTTGCCCATCTTGATAAAGAGCTTACAGTTATTCTTTCTTTGATATAGGTTGGTGAGCTCTAAGCCCCCTGTTATTACACGTCTTTAATGTACTAAGATTTATAAGTGTGTGCTTTTTTTGATCACTCATATTGGTGTTCTGATTTTTACTTTTACTTCTGGAAAAAGAAAACATCCCTGCCCAATTCTCTATGCTAACCGGGCACTAACATGTGAAGTGGGTGGATTCAAGATATCCCTAACCAAATTGCTACATTGGTCCATGTCTAGAACCTCTAGTGCATGGACCTAGCAACTTGGGTGGGATTTCGTACTATTTAAGACTTTTAGAACTTTTTTAAATTCGTTGAGTTTGGTTTGGAAATGAATTGTAACTTAGGTTCGTCAAAACATCTAACTTAGATGTTTTTACTATGGTCCACTTTTAACAAACATTCACTGACCTTGTACACAATTGGACGATTACTGTATCCGATTGGGCTTTAAAGTTTTGGGTAGAATGTAGGAGAAAGTGTTCCTTTCACCTTTGGCCAACCTTTATTTCAACTAGACCCAAGCATATCTTAATGAATTTTGTCAAGCGTAAGACACTTTTCTCGAAGACTTACCTTCTGTGGAATTGTCAAATCTATAAATAATTCCGAACTTTTCTCTTCAAGAGTTTACTCAAGTCTTTTAGAAAACATTGAAATTCAACTTTAAGAGTTACTCAACTCTTTTAGAAAACATTGAAATTCAACTTTATCCATTGTAGTTTTGCATGTGGAAAGCATCTTCTAAGAACATCTATATGTGATGCTTAATTTAGTCACCTATTCCAACTGACTAAGCTTGATCTTTATAGAAATGAGTCAGATGCTCTATCTGTGTCAAATCCAAAGTTTCGAGAAGCTGAAAGGAAGAACTAGAATATTGTGTAAACGATATTTAAACGGTAGATATATATTGTGTAAATGATTCAAACCTCTAAGATACTTAACTTGATTTGAGTCAAACTCCATGAGACTCAAAACTTTAACTTTTCAAAAATCTATTCCAAACGAGTTTTTGAAGCATTTCATCTGTCTTTAAGAGAATTAAATTGGATTCTCAAAAAGATCTTATGGAAGAGAGAGATTATGGGATTTAGGAGTCCATGAGTCTCAATGGAAATTAGGATTGGCTATTGAATGTAATATGGATTATGGGACTCTCTTTCTCCCTCTTTGCCTTGGGTTGTGTGCCTTTAAGCTATACATATTTCAGCTACGGTCCTTTTGGCTCCCTACCTCGAGATGCTCACAAATAGGTTGAGGCAATACAATACTACAATGGAGAAATGTGCTCAGGAGACATGCTGTCTCTCATCTTTACTCATGGGAAATATGTCCGTAGTTGAGAATCCAATGTACATTAAAGTATGGAATAGTCAGCTTTGTATATGTGTTGGCGAACAATTTTGATGGTACATAGCAAGGAGGGCTAGTATTTTACATGAAAATTCTTATGAAGATCAACATGTGGTAGACAATATGTTTAGTCTTTGTGTATTTTTTTGTGGGGGGTGTGTGTGTGGGGATAGATGTAGCTTAGAGTAAGTAGTCTTGATTTGAAAGGTTTGACTAATCTTAAGAATCTTCATAGTATATTTTAGTCTATATGGTATCTTAAATGTCATTCTTTTGTTGTCTTTATCCTTTCAAGAAAGTATGTGGTTGAGAGTATGTGATGTGTGAGTACTCTTTGTGTATGTGTGCGATTGTGTGGACATTTTGCATGATATGTGACAACTCTATGTTTGTACAGAGTGTCTCTTTATATCTTGTGTGTTTCTGAATAATCCTTGTATATGTGCGACATGTTTGTGTAACTTGTATGTATGTGATATGTTTAATGTGAGGTTAGGAGGGGAATGTTAGCAAAATGATCAAAATTACAGAAATAATCATCAATGTGTCAATCTTCCACTATGTGAGCTTAAATTGATGGCCAACTTATAGGCCTACTTATTGGTTGAACTTGGTAAAACATGGTCAAATATTGTTAGTGAAGATTTTTAAATATTCTTGTAGTGCTCAGAGAGAGCTTTCCAACCATATATAATATTTGTGTATCTGGATTCTGGAATCATTTTCTCCTTCAAAAGTCAAACCCTATTTTTTGGTCGACACATTTAACAAAGTCGATATGTACACATGGATGGTTACGATTAAAAGTTGGAAAAAGCAAAGATCTAATGGCCAGAAATTGGGGCGCCTAAATTGGCATGCCACATCACCTATTTTTTTTGCATATGTCATCATTGTGACACTTGCACAAAAATCTGATTTTCACGTGCTTTTCGTGGTTGTTCTTCACAAGGTAGTCTTTGCCTAGATAAAGAGGTGTTTGGACTCATAGATATTATCACTTGTGGAGTGCCACATCTTCTACTTAGGCTTTATGGTTATCTTCTTCAACTCGGAGGTGGTGGTAGCTTTTTTTCATCAACTTCATGGTGTGCTACACATGGTCTTCTTGTGATTATTGTTTAGTATACTTGGGAGGACATTTATCTCAACCAATTGAGATTTATTGAAGTTCATGGACAGCTTGGACATTCTTGAAGTTTATGGAGCTTTTCTAGTTAGAGTTAAACATCTAGCACGAACCATAGAAATTGTGTAAAATCTTAAAAAAAGCCAGAAATGGCCTTGAGAGCCGTTGACATCAATTTTTTTTTTTTTTTGAGAGATATATATTTGGAGCCTTGGATCTGATCTTGAGAAGCACATAATGCAAAAGCGTTGTATTTTTCAATACCTTGATGATGAATTTATGGGAAAGGAAGCTATCACCATAAGAGATGATGCATATGACAAGATGAATAAGAAGGCAATTTCTTATATTGAGCCGGTACTCTTAGATGATATTTTAATGGTATCAAAAGTCCAATTAGAGCCTTTTGTAGTGTGGGAAAAAGATAAACATTGCTTATAAAAATGATTTATTTTCCAATCAGATATATCTTCTGAGCAAATTGAATCTCAATTAATATGCAATTAGAGCATTTCAAGACAATGGAGAAACAAGTAACTTCACTTACAAGCACATTGTCCTAGTTACAAAAGTTGGGCATACCATCCTTTGGCTCTTTACATTTTATTGCTGTTGTTCATGACTCATGATGTATTCAGATTCCAAATTCCATATTATTCTTAACTATTATGCTATGTTTCTAGACTTATAGTTTTATTCTTAATGAATCATGTTTCTTGTCACTTGTGGCACTTCCAAGTTTTGCATCTTTGCATTCTTATGAATTACGGTGAAATTATGAATGTTTTATATTTTGTACATTGTGATTTGATATATTGTCTTTAGTTGAATATGATTCATGCAAATATGTATCTATATTTATAATTTCTGTGAAAGAAATACAAATCTCTTTGCATGGATATAAACCTTGTTTTTTATTTGGATATAAACGGTTTGAATGATTAACTCTCGATTTAAATCTCTCAGTCACACTGTTAACATTTAGCTCAATCGAAGTAGAAAAAAGCATGTCAATCTTTTGGTATTTATTCTTCTTGAGATGAAACAATCCAAGCTTCATGATACTAGATAAGTAGCGAAAGGTATGCTTAGCTGCCTGCCAATGATTGACACCTAGGCTATGCATAAATCTGCTCATTTAAGAGACAACAAACTGAATGTTAGGATGAATAATGCTTACATAAATAAAGCATCTTATAGTTTGCGGATAGGGACCAATTTCAAATTCATCATCAATAGTTACTACTCAGACAATGGACACTTAACATGATACATCATATGGTCAACCTTCACTCATCGTATGATTAACTTCTGACTTCCAACTTCCAATATTTACTACTTAAGAAATCAGAATCTAGTACTTACTACATAAAAGTTAACATTAACTACTTAGACAGCGAATATTAACCTGTTACATCATATGGTCAACCGTCATTCATTGGATTCCATGATAGTAACATAATATTTCACAATGTAAGCTCAAAATAAAAAGACAGAGAATCCAAAATCCAAAGTCTAGATAACAATCAGTATGACAAATCATAAATTGTAAGTGTCAATTTTTCAAATGATAAATCACGAGTATCATCACTCATTAATGATTAGTCTCATAATACCTATCATGAAATATGGTATATACAAATGCCAACTTTCAAACTCTGACATGGTATTAGATGAGAAATCATCAGTGTCAATATGATCATCATCATCATCATCATCACATAGGTTACATGTCGATTTTTCTCACTCCCACCACCTAAACTTGATTTGATTGGCCACATACTTCCAATAATTCTGTTTCGATTCAGGCAGATTGATAATTGGACCTCGAATCAATGTCTAGCTCACTACTCTGCTTACTATTGAGCAATGAGGACTGTCCACCGACCATGACTGTCACTTTTGATTTTTGAGGTGAGTAGCAGGCTCACTGGAGATGAATGAAGAAATGTCCTGCCCCTCCCCCTCCCCCCCTTTCCCTCCCATCCCCTGCCACCTCGGAGCCTGATTCGGACTTGTGGGGAGTGAGAAATTGTCTCGCATTGCAATGCAACATATTGCCAACATTACAGATGTTACAGTGTGTTGCATTGCAACTTTTGAATGGCCTTAATTCAAACAAGGTTATTTGATAAATGCTTGCATGGTGGTGATCTGCTTTGTCAATGGATGGCTAACACTAGCCACTCAAGCTAGTATCCTGGATTTACCTGAATATTTGTTTTCGCAGGGGTACGGTCTACTTTGTGTTGGATATCCACTTACAGATCTTGAAGTGGAGACGCAAGATGAAGACGAGGTAATTGTGCATTTTTTTTAATTTTTATGGATTAACATTACAATGCTTCATTCAATGACAAATTTGTAACTGTACTCAGGTGTACTGGCTGCAATTTGGACGATACTTCGCTGGGGGTCCAGTGGTGAGCATCTTGTTCTCGAGAGATTGAGTACATTGGTGGGTATTTTTATTACTCGGTTTTTTAATTTGATTATTTATTTGTTTTCAGGAGAGAGATGATTATGCTCTGGAGCTGGCTGTTGCTGATGAATAGTCATGAGCCCAGAGTAGACATCCATTTGCAAATTTGAGGGCAATTTTCTTAACCTGGATGGAAACTTCTATGTTTTCATGATCCAAATGAGGGCTTAGTAGCCATCTAGAGGAAAGTTCTTGTGAAGTTGGCCAGGCGAAAGGCTTATCAAGCAAATATGTGTATATATGTCGCCATCTTCCTCTTGCTTCGCTCTCATTGTAATGGAACAAAATCACCTCTTTGTAAAGTGGAGCACTTTGTTTCACTCTCTTGCATGAGAGCATACCAATGTGGTTCTTGTTGTTGATAATATCATATCAATTTTGTTGGTACATTTTCTATGTTTATAAGTTATATGGACTTCAATGGCTATAAGAACGAGAATGAATGCTGAAACAGGCAAATTACATGCTGCGCATGGGCAGACTTTTGTAAAGCCTGGGAGCTGTAACAAACATTTTTGTTGGGGGGAAAGCTTTGATTGACCCACTGTTAGGCACAATAGAGTCCTATTGGAATTTTCTAGTAAAAATATGATCGCTGATATTCCATTTATGCATAAAATTTTATCTACTGCCATAAGTCATGAATATTTTTGGCACAGATGCCATGAAAATATGTCAGGTTTGGACCTTAATGAAGTGAACTAGGAAACTTTATTTTGTGGTAAAAATGCGTTTAGAGGTCTTTGAAAATGGGCTATCACTTCTGTACATTGTAAGAAAGTTACATTCTGGAGATAACTAACCTGTACGCTAAATGCATCACGTCTGTTGCTGAAACCTGTTTAATCATGAAGGATAAAAACCTTCCATTCATTGATGATCGTGTGGGATCTGAAACTACAGTAGCTAATAGCTGATTATAGTTGGAGGCACGACTTTTAAATGATGGTGTTGGATTTGTAGCTGTCTTGGTGGTTGAGTCCAGTTTGACAGCTAATGTGTTTAGCACTACATATACGGCTGATGGATAGCTGAAATAATCAATTTCAAATAGGATGGAACAGAATGACAGCTATGTGGTGATGGATGTAGAAACTAAAAAGTTTTTGGGGCATTGATATTTACACCAATCATCCCTTAAAGAATTTTCACTGTCTGCCTCTTTATGTCATTGATTGTTATGGGTTCGTGCAGATAAATGTGCTGTGGTTCAGAAATATGAGCATTCTAATGCTGAGCTTTAGTCTACTAGCTGAAGGCATACTGATTATGTTCTGATTATTTACATTTGGAGCCTAATTCTGTTAGAGGTGTAACTAGAGACAATGGTTGAAATTTCTTAATCTTTATATAGAGTGCTTACTTTGAGATTCCTATCTGTGTGACTCTTATCAAGGTCTTAACCTTCATGAAAACAGCAAGTAAGCTCTTTTGCTTTGTTGAATAGTAGGTTCTTTTAGTACTACATAGAGGGAGAGCATGCGTGAAAGCAAAGAAAACCATGCACAACAATGTATAAAGCTCAAAAATAGTGCACCAGTAAGTGAGAACACAGAAGATTTGGCTGTGGCTGTGTAAAAGTTTGGACAGGTGCACTAGAGGCCTCATATTACACATGGTGTAAAACGGTTGTATAAAGGACCCCATAGGTCATAAATAAATGTGAGTGATTCTAGGTTAAATATAAGTGTTCTGATCAATCGGTCACGACACTCACATTTACATGAAATCGATATGGTCAATGTAAGTGCTCGGATCGGCAGGTCAGGACACTTGCATGAAATTGGAGACGTATCCATTAATTCTATTCATGAATGAAATAGGGGCTACTCCAGTAGTTAGTTTTACAATGGCTTTCAAAGAGATTTGAGTTCTGGTCATGGAATCTTATCATGCAGAACCTTGCTTGTTTAAATTTAGGGGCCTCAAGTTTCTACGCTTAACAATTGGTTTGGGAACCTTTCAAGTAGAAACATGTATTTGCAAATGTAGAAGTTGCAGTTCAAGAATTTGTTGATATATACAAGATCTCTTCATCCAAGTTATATTACTAAGAACTTGTATTACTGATCGATATTTCACTGGAAAGTTGATCTTAGGAGTTTCGTTGGATAGTTATCAAAGTAAAAAAGAAAAAAAAACATCAGGGCAATGTGTAAAAACTTAGGGATTGTTGGAAGAGTGATGAGAGGATACTGCAGAAATATGCAAATATTGTTAGGAACTCATATTAATTTCAATTCATGTTTTGCTGATCCATAATGATGTAAGTATTATTTATAATTATGAATGAATTTGTTGAGTATAGCGTGTTCTTATGTTCAACAATGGAACTATGGCAGGTACTACCAATGGTAGTCTCTCTTTTGCAGAGGCTGTCCTTATGGAACTTATATGTATTTTTACTGAACGCCAAGTTAAAAAAAAAAAGTGACTGTTTCAAATCCTTAACCTTGTAAGATGAAGAATCTAAAGTGTCTGAATATCATCGATGCAAAAGTTATTAATTTTTATTACTCGTACTTCATAATCTGACTGAGGAAAAAACGTAATGCTTATGGACTGATGTGAGAAAAAAGAGAGCAATGGTGAACTAACATGGAGTGTTTTTTTACTTATACACATTTTAATCACGAGTTTATAAAGAAATCAGTCGATGTATGAATTCTCTTATCTACTTATTCTTTTGGAAAGATGCAAATTATAATGGGGGCTCACTGATATGCCAAAGAATGGTCATACATGTTTTGTTCTTGAATATCCATGCAGGGGTAGTTTTTTGAAGTTTATGCAAAGTAGGACACCATCAAGTGTGGTTTAATTTACTTTATCAGTTAATGAAAAGTCAAACGGAGTTTTCAAATTCAAGGATTGAAATCTAACGTTGTAGGAAACTAATGTACGACTTGTTGTCTAATTCATGGAGAAATCTAGGATAACAGTTTTGTAAAATGGGGTATTTGAGGAATACTATAGGCTTTTCGTATGATCTTATCTCAAATAATTTCTCTAGAAACTAGATCATTATATAAGGCTAGCTCTCTTATGGGTGTTACAATATGGGTTATGGTACTATTGATTGAAAATTTAAGGTTGAGATTGTGAGGTGAATGCTCCTGGTACATGCTACAGATTGTTAAACAATCAAATTTGTTATGAAAAACTAATTACTTCTATTTCCTATTAAGCTGTTTACAGTATTCTTTTGTAAGTCTTGGTCAAATACTAGAAATATTATAGAGTATTAAACATCTAAGTTATGAGTCAAGGACTTATTCAAATATTTGAGTCCTTTGGTGGCCCTCTATGGAAGATGCTTCATCGTTCATGGATCCATGTTTGTTAAGAAAAATGAATTCAGGATTTTGAATGAAGTTGGAAGAACTACATTGATCTGCATCACAATATCATTATCTAGAGTTGAGGAGGATCTTGTTGGATAATAATGGTGGCATATACACAACCTTTTTTCCTTTACAATCCTTAACACAATCTTACAAAAGCTGATGGGGACATCAAAAGATGACTTGAAAACAAAGAATTGGCATATTTTCATAATGCTTGTTTATATTATTTGTTCAAATTTCACCTTGAAGAAATTACCATTGGAGGAAATATTGTAACTCTGCCAATGACTACCGTGTTGGTTGATTTCTTTTTGCATGAAATCTCTTTTTTTTACAAATACATCCTTGCTCTTCTTGGTATTTATTATAGCTTATTCAGCATCATATTAATTATGGGACTTGTATTTTCTTTTTGCGTTTAACTTGTGAGCTCAATTTATCAGGGGAGGGAAGATAAAAACCTTGATAATACAAATTATTGGATAAAAGCAACACAAAATGTGTTTTCTTTGGGGAAAGGTTTTTGCCACAAAATTGTGGCTACGCTTCATTTCACTAGAAAGTCAATTATGATGACAATAACATTGTTGGAAGATTTTACTCATAATATTGCTTTTTAATGAAACGGAGAAATTAGCGACTTTGTGAAAAAGAAGTAATAACATTTTCCAAGAGTGACATACATGGTCATAATAAATATTTTTCTTTTCTTACAAGACTAATTCGTAATTCAGGAATACCAAACTTCTAGGTTTTGTCTCTTATACATATATGTTTCTACTATGTTAGTCAAACAATATATGGCTTCCTAGTTAAAGCTCAACATATTTCCAAGTGTTCAATTTAAAGGAATTTGAATACATCAATTCTTTATACCGAAACCAAAGTATATGATGAAATACATCAGTATAAGAGGAGAATCCTAGGAGATTCCAAAACTGCATGCAACCTTGTAGTATGCAATAAATCTCCACAAAGATGTTATATTTATGTATTTATGTATGTACGTAGTGGCTAGGTAGTGGCTAGACATTAGTAGCTTGTTTTATTGTTCTAGGTAGTGGCTAGACATTAGTAGCTTGTTTTATTGTTCTAGATTCATACATAATCCTTAATCAAATTTTGTTGGTTCTTGAATTTTTCGAAATCAATTCAAGCTTATTTAAAGAGCTCCAAGTCTTGATTTCATTCTATGAATACTATGAAGAAACACACAATTCATTGTCAAGGTGTTTGTCTCATACATCGATTAGTCTGAGTAGTTTGTTATGTTATGCATGATTCACTAGAATCAAAATTGAGTGACTAATAGCTCATTTAAAAGCTATTAGAGTCTTCTTAGTGTGCACAAAGTCTTTAGATAGATAAAATATCACTTTGCTACATATTGACACAAAGCCTCAAGAGCAAGGATTGGCACAATGATTGGTATACATGAAAAAATTGAGAAATTGGAGAAAGAAAAATACCAAATTTAGAAGTTTAAAATTAGAAATGATATCATGGACAAGGATTTATGGGGTTTAGCAAGCGGGGGTGAGCCAAAACTCTATGTAGATGATATCACAACAAGACATGACCAGATGAAGGCTCTAAAGTAATGGGAAGAAAGGTTAAGAGAGTTATACTCACCCCATGACAAAAGATAAGTAACTCTATGATATGACATATACAAGAACTAGACACCTCCACGAGAGTATGTGAATTTCTTGAGAGGTTCTATTCCACATCAAGGAAGGCTAGGAAGATTCAACTTAGGAATGAGCTCAATAATATGAAAAAGTTCCTTAGCCAATCTATGAATGATCACCTTTTCAAAATTAAGGAGATATATGTTGGCTATGGCGAGCAACAAATTTGAAAGCCATCACAACACAATTATTCACACATCAAATTAACTTATGGAGTGAGCTGCAAGCCAAGTAATAGGAACCGCAAAAAGAATACTATTGTGGATACATGCCTGCATGGCTCGTAGTAGACCACATGAACAAGAAGAAGAGATTAGGAAAGGGTAATGAAGATACAACAGACACAAATACAGATCTTGGTCATCTCAAAGTAGGAGCTTCTTCGTTATCCTCCATCGGGCGGTACACTCATAATAAGCCTTTATTATTGCTTCAATAAAGAATACAACAAATGTAGGGTACAATCATGCAAAGTGGATTATGGGATGCTGTCTATCATAGTCAACAAGCTACCCTCACTAAATGGCATAAACCATGGCAACATTAATGCACAAACATCATCAGAGCCACCCTCGCCATGGTTGTCATATATGGGCTTTCTTTCTTGATAAATTTGTGCATTTCAAAGAGAACATCCAATAATACCTCACCAAAGACTAGATGTGGTTTCTTGCATGCCAACCATAGGTGAACCTTTCGAACCAATTTTTCACATTCGAACTAGACATTGGAATAAGCTCCCACTAGTACAAAATGCTCCACCAGACCTCATCCAATCATGAGCTTTCATAAGACCGAAAGTAGCATCATGACTCCTCTTGCATGATGGTATGGTACGTTGTACAATCAGAGCAACACTTGAACATCAGCATAGCATCACTATAGCTAGGTTCCCCCCATGAATTTCCATCATCAGTTAAAACGATCCGCCATGAGTGACTTGTAAGGCATTCCATGCATTCTCATGGTTGACACTTTCTTGAGAAACAACCTCCGACTCGATAAGCACTTCAATACCACTTGTTGGCTATGACCAAAAACAAATTAGAGAGCCACTACAACATAGTTAATCACACACAAAAATAGCTTATGGAGTGAGCCACAAGAAAAACAACATCAAGCACAAAAAGAATACTTCTATGGATACATGCATGCATCCTTCAGGGTGTACCATATACATACAACAATATGAAGAAGAAGAGCATGGGAAAAGGGGCGAAGACATAATACAAAAAGACATAGAGATGTTGGTCAAACATAGAGTAGCAACTTCTTATCACCCTCTACTACCTCACTTGCAATAATCCTTTATTATTGCTTCAATAAAGACAATCTATCATAATAGACAAAATACTCTCATAGCAAGGGATAATCCATGGCCATATGAATGTGCAACGATCGTTGGGGCCAATTTGGATATGCCTAGCTATATATAAGCTTTATCACCCGACAAATCAACACAATCCAAAAAGAATCCCCAACATAAGATGTGTCCTAAATGGCGATGATCTATTTGACTCCTTACCAATTTTTGAGTAGTTGATTTCAATCGTGGGCATTGAGGAGTTGAGCTTGGATGATCCAAGTCAAAAGGAAACCTAGAAAAACTCCTCTATGTAGGAAGATGAGGTAGGGGAAGGTTAAGTAAAGGTGGTTCAATAGGAAGAGGAAGATCAACTAGAAGTTACCACAAGGAGGAACAAAAAAATCAAGTGAACAAAGTGGAAGCCAATAAAAAGGAAGATGAGGAATATTCAGAGAAAGAGGTAGATATGGTGGAAAGAGCAACCAAGGATATAAAAATAGTGGATTTTGTGTTTGTGGCAAACTATGCACTATGCAAGTGAGTGCTACCATAAAGAGTCAAGGAAAAATTACAACAACTATAAAAGCCAATTTAATTAAGAAAACTCATACTCTACGTATAAAAATGATAATTTTTTAGCAATGAAGCATAGCTATGAAGCTATGAAAGAAAAAAAAAGAATTTTTGGTACATAAATAGTGGTTGCAACAACCACATGTCATGTTGGAAGGAATTTATTTGGAAAATTGAAGACTCCAAAGGATCAAGTACATGTTAAGATTGGTTTCAACACTGAGAATCACGTACAAGATGTGGGGGACATCATATTGGATGGAAGAAATACAACCAAGATACTTTCAAAGGTACTAGATTTTCCTGCTATGATTAGAAATTTGATTTTAGTAGGACAAATGGTAGAAAAGAGATCATGCATTAGGATAAATCATAGAGGATGCTTTATAGGAGCCCAAAAAGGGTAGAACATGCAAGTAGAAAAGCAATCAAGTAACCAAATCATATGTTTAATATCAAATGGAGGGGATAATAATTCTCCCATGAATTTAGGGATTTCTTATAGGAGCATGACCTCGAGACGCAATTCACTTCTAGGTATACTAAACAAAATGGATTAGTATAAAATGAAAACAAGTATCTTATAGAGATTGCTAGGTGATCAATCAATGAACATTCCTTTGTTTTATTGGGGAAATGCAATATATTTAGATACATACATTATGAATTGGTGTACTCCTTCGTGGAGCTACATCAAAGATAGAGATCAAATTTCCAAGATAGAATATTTATTACACAAAAGAGAGGAGAAAGTAAATCTACATGATTGAGGTATAGAGTTGAAAGCAGCACATATGATGAGTGCATAGCTAAACATTATGCCTACATGAATAATCTAGTGAGACAAGGAACCAACTAATTTTGAGGAAGCAAATGATATGGAAGAGTGGAAAGTTGCACTTGAGAAAGAAGTTCAAGCTTTGGAAGACAACAATACCTCGAGTTTTGTACCAAAGAAGGAAGGAATGAAGATCATAGGTGACAAATGGGTGCATGAAGAGGAATGAAAATTGGTCCATTGCAAGGTACAAGTCTAGATTAATAGTCAAGGGATTTGCTCAATCCTATGGCATTGATTATGAAGAAAACTTGAATCTAGTATGTAAAATGACATCAATAAGAATCCTAGTCATGTCTTGAAAGTGGTTGATATATCACTTGAATGTAAAAAATGCTTTTCAAAATGGTGAATTGTAGGAGGTAGTATTGCATGCCTCAACATCTATAGTTTGAGGATGCAAAATCATCCTCATTTTTGTATGCAGTTTAAAGAAGGAATTATATGCTTTGACAGAAAAATCTAAGAGCTCAAAATTAGAGGCTCGTGGATTACCTTAATCATTGTGGCTATAAAGAAAGTGATGAAGATCTATCATTTATCTTGAAGACGGAAGGAGATCTCATGGGGTGTGTGCGTATATACACACACACACATGCACACACACACACACACACAAACGTTGGAGGCTCTTTGATCGGCATTTTCACGCATTTGATCGAAGAGCTCTCCAACGTTTGCAATTGCGCTTCGCTTACGAGCTGAAACAAGTATATGCAGAATTGTTGTTTTGCCTAAGCTCTATCTTATTGTCTCTCTCTGTTTTGTTGATATATTTAGGTAGTGATGTGTGTGAACACACTAGGACCGTCGGGGCACTTTTTTCCCTCTTTAGGAGGTTTTTTTCCATCGGCTTGTATATATGCCTAAATGGGCTACTTATCTTTGTACATTCTCTAGTAATACATTTTTAGTATTGTGTGTTGTGCTCCAAGCTTCTTCTTCTTCCTTGTGCTGTTCTCGTGCTTTCGCAGACGTCTAAGTCCAACAATTGGTATCAGAGTAGGTCGTCGCTTCATCTAGAGCGCTATCGACACTCCTCCGTTTGCAATCTCAGATTCACACGAAATTTGGTGAGCATACTCAGGGTGTTTCAGAGATCAAAACGGCTTCGCTTTGTGTGCCAAAATCGCGGTCTGAGCTCGTTTCGGCCTCCGAACGCACTATCACAGTGATTGTGCAGGCTATTTCGTCTTTTTGTGCCGAAGGTATATACCAGTTTCTATTCGCCAGTATAAGCGTCTCGAAGTCTGCTACAGGTCTAGCAGAACTTGTCTGGGCAGTTTTATTCAACTTTTTGAGATACAATCAATTTTCTACATCAAGGTATTTTAGTCACCGGCCATGGCTGAAAGTAGTGATGTATTCCGTATGTTGGCTGTTGAGGATAAGTTGGATGGTACCAACTACCCATTATGGGCTTATATGATGCGACATGTATTGGTTGCAAACGGATTGTGGAACATTGTGCAGGGTGTTGAAAGACATCCTGTTACACCTCTGACTACAGGTACTCCAAATACAGGTGTTGGAGCTGATGAAGATGGTGTCGACGATGATATTCCGTAGATTCTTGTTCGTGCTGCTGTTTCTGCTACACCTACTGCAGAGCAGATTCGCTGAGATGGCAAGGTGCATGGTCAAAAGTCAGGCTTTACCACATAGTTTCTGGCTTAAGGCTGTCATGTGTGCAGCATATGTACTGAACATGTGTCCCACTAAAGCGATGCAATCTATCACTCCATATGAGGCTTGGCATGACCGCAAGCCATCTGTTGCTCATCTGCGTGTTTTTGGTTGTTTGGCATATGCACTAGTGCCTGAACAACATTGCAGAAAATTGGATGATAAGGCAATAAAATGTATTTTTGTTGGGTACAGTTCTGAAAGTAAAGGCTATTGTCTGTATCATCAGTCTTTGTGGAAGATGCTATTCAGCCATTGCTTTCATGTACTAAGGAGACATCTGTTAGCTCCAAAGACATGTATGATACTTTGATGCATCTTTTTACAGGTGGATAGTCTAGTGCTGGTCCTAATGAGGCAACTTCTCAGCCTTTGCAGGTTTCATATGATGATGTAGATCATTCCATTTCTGATGCAGATTTACATGATGCACTTATTGATGAGAGAGCTGATACTGAGCAAGCAAAAACTATGCCAAAGTGGCTGGTGCAGACTTTGCGTGACAACAAATTAGATGTACCTTTGTCATATCGTACTCGTTCAGGCTCTCATAGTGCCTCCTTTGCATCAGATTGCTATGCTATGACTGCGTCTAGTCTCTGTGATGACAGTGAGCCTGTTTCTTTTGATGAAGCACAAAATTCAGAAAATTGGATGGCTGTTATGCAATCTGAATATGATGCTATAATGAAGAATGGTACATTGTCTTTATGTGACTTGCCTCCTGGCAAGAAGGCCATTAGCACCATGTGGATATACAAGCTGAAGCGTAAACCTGATGGTATAGTTGACAGGTATAAGGCTAGGCTTGTTGCAAAGGGTTATGCGCAGGAAAGAGGCATTGATTTTGATGAGACCTTTGCACCTACATGCCGTATGACTACTGTTCGGAGCATTTGTGCACTTGCAGCCCATCATGGTTGGAATGTACACAGTTGGACATTAAAACAACATTTCTAAATGGTGACTTGCATGAAGATGTGTATGTTTTTCAGCCCCGTGGCTTTGTGCAGAAAGGGCATGAAAACCAGGTGTACAGGTTAAGGAAGGCATTATATGGTTTAAAGCAAGCACCACGTGCTTGGTATGAGAAGATACATGCCTATCTGGTTGCACACGGTTTTGAGAACAGTCTAACTGAAAGCACCTTATATGTTAAGCGTGGGCTTCTGATCATTGTTGTCTATGTTGACAACATGCTGCTCACTAGTCCTATTGAGAAGCATATTGCTGATTTCAAGGCTGATTTGCATGCCTCATTTGAGATGTCTGATTTGGGGCATTTGCATCATTATTTGGGCATTCAGTTTATGCAAGTTGATGGTGGAATGGCTTTGTGTCAAAAGAAATATATTAACACATTATTGCAGCATTTTGGCCTTGAAGACTGTAATCCTATTGCCACTCCTATGGAGATAGGTTTACGATTGAGTCTTCATGATGCTGGAGATGCATTTGATGCTGTTCTCTATCAGCAAGCTGTTGGATGCTTGATTTACTTATGCATTACTAGGCCAGATATTCAGTTTGCTGTCTCACAGATGAGCAGGTTTATGCATTTCCCAAGAGTCACGCATTGGAAGGCGGTTAAGCGCATCTTTCGCTACTTGAGTGGTACTCAGCTACTTGGGTTGTTTTATCCCAAGGGGGATCACTACCGCCAGATTTGCATGCTTTTTCTGACTCAGATTGGACTGGTTTCTATGACACTCGTGTGTCCACCAGTGGTTTTTGCTTCATGCTTGGTAGCTCATGTATATCTTGGTTGAGCAAGAAGCAGCCTACTATGGCCACTTCCAGTTGTGAGGCTGAGTGTAGGGCAGCTTTCATAGCGACTATTGAGTGTGTGTGGCTCAGATGCCTTATGGCTAATGTGGGTGTTGGCCAGTCTTCTGCCACCACCATCTTCACTGACGGTCAGAGCGCATTGGCAGTTGCGAGGAACCCTGTGTTCCATGCTCACACTAAGCACATTGAGGTGCATTATCACTATGTTAGGGAGGGGTTCTCTGCTGGGGAGATCAGCTTGGCATATGTGCCCACGCACGAGAACATTGTAGACCTTTTCACGAAGGATCTACCTAGGGAGAAGTTTGAAGCTTTTCGCAAAGCTTTGGGCTTACTTCCTTTTGTGGAGTGATTTCCACATAGCTTGGCACTTCCTTATACATGAGTGCCAGCTCCTTGTTGACCGCATCACTCCTAGGGGGGATTTGTTGATATATTTAGGTAGTGATGTGTGTGAACACAATAGGACTACCGGGGCACTTTTTTCCCTCTTTAGGAGGTTTTTTTCCCCCGACTTGTATATACGCCTGTTGCCCTAATGGGCTACTTATCTTTGTACATTCTCTAGTAATACATTTTTAGTATTGTGTGTTGTGCTCCAAGCTTCTTCTTCTTCCTTGTGCTGTTCGCGTGCTTCCACAGACGTCTAACTCCAACATGTCCCTGTTTCTCTCTTTCTATGTCTTTCTCTCTTTGAATTCTCTCTCTCTCTCTCTCTCTCTTCTCTCTCTTTATTGCAGGTTATTCAAGAAGCTAACCAAGCAAAAAGTATGGCTAACTATTGTAAGTACAATTTCTATTCTTTGTATATCATTTGAACTGTGTTATTTTCATTAGATAGCATACTCACACTTATTGATATGCACATATACACATACATGATGAAGATGCACGTTCACACATATACACATATACACATGCACATGCACACACATATATACACACAAATACATGTGCACATACACTTAGACATACACACACATACACATGCATATGCACAAACATTTCTACAACCACATAAAAAGACTTACATGTATGCATTATTGCATATATATATATACACATACACACATTAACATATACTTAAATACATGTATATGCACATCCACATGCATGCACATTCACAGGCATGCACATGGATGCAAATGGAAATGCATCCACATACACATGCATGTTTCATACATATACACATGCATATACATACAATATATACATATATACACATAAATACAATATATACATATATATGCACATATGTACACACACATATACACATGCACACACACATGCACATACATACATATACACATATACATGCACATACACACATATACACATAGAGTCACACATATACATGCACATACATATACACACACATACACATGCACATGCACATACTCATATACACACATATACACACATATACACTTACATATGCACATGCACATACATACATATACAAACACATACACATGCACATACATACATATACACACACATACATATACACTTACATACACACATATGAATGAATTATATAATTAAAGTATTAAAACACATGCTTAATATAAACAATAATAACAATCAATAGAACAAAACTCTTCATTACTTAATACCATAAACATAACTGAAATGAAAAAAAAAAAATATATATATCTCAATGTAAATACATATAATCCAATGTCATAATCAAGAATCCTAATCATCATCATCATGATCATCATCATCATCAGCAAAATCATGATCATCGTTATCATCCTTATCCTCATCATCATGATCACCCTGTGACGATTGAGATCGTCCCTCCTGTGCTTGTCTCTCCATCTCATCCATATCTTCCTCTCCATAATACTCCTGTATTACATATAACAAACATAAAATAAGTAAAACAATTAAACCATTCATAAAAATAAAATAATTATATAAAATTTAATAATACTCACAAAGGCATCCGGATGATCTCGCATATACTCGCTCAAACGCCGATATCCAAAATGTGTAGCATACTCGATCTCATGTTTCGTAGGATATCAGCCATAATCCTTTCGCTGCATTGAAACAAATAAAAAAGATTAGTTTCTTGCATTTTTAACTAAAATAAAAAATATACTCACAATAACACATATACTTACAAATGTAGCTACAAAACCATGATGGCCCATTTGGCCTAGGTGCGATGTGTGGCCCGACTCCACTCTCTTCTTTGCAGCAGCTTGTTTATTTAAGAAAAAAGAAATACATAAATTAAATGTAAAAAATGACTAAAATATATGAAAATTATAAATATAAACTATTAATTTGTATACCTTCTGCCGAGGAAATGACTCCTGAAGACGTAGCTGTCTACGAAAAAACTACCACGTCTCAGGTGGTATGTTAGGTCGCCTCTTATTTTTTTCCATGATACAATATCTCTTGTTTATTTAATCTCAAACAGAAAAAAAAAATCAGAATACATACACATATATACACACACATACACATACACATACACATACCCGCATACACATATACATGCAAACATATACACATACATATACGCATACATATACACATATACATACATATAACATAAACACACATATACATATCCACATCTATACGTACACACACATGCATGCATATACACTCATTCATACGAAATACATGCATTTATCCCACAATAATGTGTATTTGTGTATATGTGAATATGTGTGTATGTGTAAATGTGTATATGTGTGTATGTGTAAATATGTATATGTGAATTTTTTTTGTATGTAAATAATCAGATTATTAATATCAAATACCATTATTTGTAGATTTTGATAAATCAGATGGAACTCCACCACCGTCTCCTCATCGTGCAATGACTATATACTGTAAGTATACCAAACATTTAATTTTAAATATATTTGATGGATACATAACTTATATATTTTTTTCTTTCTTATTATAATAAGATTTTGATCAATCAGAGGGTACTCCACCACCTCCTACCCATGCAACGAATTCACATGTGTCCTCCGATAGGAATTATGATGAATTTTACTATCAACAACATATTATATGTTGGTGTAACTCTTGTTATGGCACGTGTCAAAGACCACGATTGGAATGTATTGAACATGAGGCAGAGTATGGTACTTTTGAGAGTGCACCATCACCAATCAACGTGATAATGCTTGGGTATGTATTTTTTATATAAATTAATGTCATTATTTTATTTAAAAACCATATCCAAAATCAAATTACTATTGATATACAGGAATACTTGCTCGATGATGATGATGATGATAATTTTTTTCATAATGTTATTATACCTCGTACACGTCATGGACTTGTTGTTCATCAATTACAAGCAGAGGCTTCTAGAAATCCTCTACCTTCTGGTTTAGAAATCCTGATTCTACTGATGAGGAAGAGGAATTACCAGAAATCGATATTAATCCATCAATAGATGATGTGACTCATGAGAACACAGATTTAACAATAGAAGAAATAAATGAAATCAATAAGGATAATGAAGATGAGACCATATTGATGTCTTACCAAAATGATGGCAATAATTAAAACATATGAGCAGATTAGATAGTAAATTCTACTCTAGTTATCGATCAATAACTTGAAGCTTCTGAATGGATACCAGATGATAGATTCTTTATTCAACTTGAATAACGATGAATCCTACTAGAGAGATGAAATCATGTTCTTTTAAGTTAGAACATGAAGCTCGGGGGTATGCCTAATTATTTTATATATAGCTTTATCTTTGAGGAGCAAATTTTTATCATGTATGTATGCATATGTGTGTGTATTCATGTGTATTATATGTATACATATGTTAGTATGCATATATATGTATTTCATGTATATGTATGTGTGCACATGTGTGTGATATATGTATACATGTGTTAGTATGCATATGTGTATATATGCATACACATTTATGTAAAATATTCATGTATTCATGTAATATATGCAAGTGTTTATAATTGTGTATGCATGTATAAGTATACATTTGTGCATGTAGGCATGTATATGTGATGTGTACATGTATATATGTATATGTGTCTATGTGTGAATGTGTACATGTAAATATGTATGCATGTATATATATATTTATGTGTGCATGTAGGCATGTATATGTGATGTGTACATGTATATATGTATATGAGTCTATGTGTAAATGTGTACATGTAAATATGTATGCATGTATATATATATTTATGTGTGCATTTAGGCATGTATGTGTGATGCATAATATATCTACTCCATTTTATATTTATGTATGTGTATCTACATGATGTGTATATATCTTTATATATATTATGATCCTTGTTGATTCGAGTAGCTATATATAGAGGCATAAGGTTGGGAGGAGAGACATCTCTCTAGTAGGACGTCGGAGGAATAGATGCAATGTGTACATATATTTCAATCATATGGCTAAAAGGTTGAATTAGAGTTTTTAAATTAGGGGTTTTAAAACCCTAATATCAAAATTAGTGTTTTCAAATTAGGATTTTTGAAATAGGATTTATTTATTTATTTATTTATTTGTGCGTATGCATCTGTTGTGTATGTATGTGTATCTATATGTGCATATGCATGTGTTATGTGTGTGTGTGTGTATATATATGTATATATGCATGTAAATATGATTATATGAGTCTATGTGTGTATACATATGATTATGCATGTGTATGTGAGTATGTGTATGTGTATGTGAGTATGTGTATGTGTCTATGTGTACTCATTATATGTGTGTAACTGCATGCATGTGTATGTGTGTGTAAAAATGTGCATGTATGTGTGTGTATGTATAAATGTGCTTGTATGTGTATATGTGTGTAAATGTGCATGTATGATGTATATGTGTGTGTATGCTTGTATTTGTACCTCTAGTCTCACTCTTTTCTCTCTCTCTCTCTCATATACATACATACATACATAAACACACATACTCATATCCACATATATATACATAAAAGCAATGCGTAGCGTGCATTATCGCGACGATGAGCCATGAGTGTCCGCATCTCTTTTAGACACCACTTATGCGACCATCTTGTCCCAAACTCTGTCTCAAGTGAACTAAGTATGTATTTTTTATCCCTCTCATCATGCTCACTACAAAAATAAAAAAAATCATGTAAATAAAACATAAGATATTTATTTCAATTTATATGTAAAATTTATACTTACTTCCACGGTAAGTGGACAAGGCGCAGATAAGAGTCTCATAATGCCCGCATTCTTCTCTTGAACTCCAATCCATTCCCTATGTACACAATGTTCCCCTCTGGCTCTATATCACACTCTAGCCCTAAGGTGCCTATGCATGTCCTCATAGGCAACTTTGCTCTGCTATCATGATCTGGAGGTGGTATAGGTGTCCTGAAAATAGATAGATAAAAATAAATAAAAATATGTGTTATAATATCATTAAAAAAGTTTATGAAAAAAAAAACATACCTATGAGCAGATAGCTATCCTCCTGCATGTGGAGCCACAGAAGAGCCCTCCTCTGATCGCTGGGTAAGCATCTGGATCGTATAATCCAGCTCATCATCACATCTTTGAGTACTCATGCATGATGACTCCTAGAGTATCAGACGGAACTCTTGCTCTCATAAGACTTTTTATGAGAGTGAGTTTTGCCTTTCTCTCTTACTAGGATCCATAATACCTAACATATAAAACAAAATGGGTTAGAAATCAATATATATACGTGTACGCATGTATGTGTGTATATGTGTATGGTGTATATGTGAGTGTGTGTATGCATGTAAACATGTATGTATGCATATGCATGTGCATTATGTATGCAAATGTATGCATGTGTGTGTGTATGCATCTAAGTATGTATGTATGCATATGCATTATGTATGCATATGTATGCATGCATGTGTATGTGTGTGTGTATGTGTCTCTATGTGTGTGTATGCATATATATGTGTGTATGTCTCTATGTGTCTGTCTATGCACATATATGTGTGTATGTGTCCATGTGTGTGTATATGTGTGTGTCTATGTGTGTGTGTCTGTGTGTATATACATGTGTATCTGTATATATGTGTCTATGCATTTGTATGTATGTGTGTAAATGTGTGTGGATGTGTGTATGTGTCTGTGTAAGTGTGTATGTGTGTATGTGTGTGTATATGTGTGTGTCTATGTGTGTGTATATATATATATATATATATATATATATATATATATATATATATATATATATATATATATATATATATATATATATATATATATATATATATATATATATATATATATATATATATATATATGTGTGTGTGTGTGTGTGTGTGTGTGTGTGTAAGTTTATATGTGTGTATATGTGTGTGTGTATGTGTGTAAGTGTGTGTGTGTCTATGTGTGTATGCATGTGTAAGTGTTTCTATGTATGTGTGTGTGTAAAACTATGTGTATATATGTGTGTATGTGTGTATGTGTATATGTGTGTATGTGTCCAAGTGTGTGTATGTGTCTATGTGTATATGTGTGTATGTGTCCATGTGTGTGTATGTGTCTATGTTGATGGGGGAAGTATCTCAACCCCTAAGCAACGACGAAGCGTGAATGACCTCCACAGGTATCCTTCTTTGACCTCTGCACACCAAAAATGCTCTTACTCAGAGCATATGCAGAGAACTCTAGTGAGCTTTTGTAGACCTGTAGTAGACACCAAGAGCTTTCCAACAAACCAAATTTCACTTCAAATGGATGCCTACACAAGGAGAAACAATGTCTACAACATGAGCTAGTTGAATGCTCACAACTGCCAATCAAGCAGATACCTCACTTCACTCCAGCAAGATTTTCTCAGAGATTATACAGAGAATGAATATCAAACTTTGGTCAACTTTAGAGGACTCTAATAGCTACCCAATGACACCAAAATCATAGCAAATGGATACATAGAGAAGGAGAACCAGCCCTTACAACAGAGAGCAAAATATTTCAAACAGAGCCTACACACTAAGAGAGATATCAATCACACAACTTCACTAAAATGAATGTTGCTCCCAGATTACTCAGAGAATGATCCAGAGAATTTGTGAGCATAAAATAGACTCTAATAGCTATCCAATGAGACAAGAATTACATCAAATGGATACAATATGAGGGAGAACCAATGCTAACAACTCAGGGGTAGAGAGTTGCAACACTGCCTGCGCACACACATAGATATGCCTACTAAAAGAAAACAAACAAGCAAGCAAGGGGCTAGCTTAAGCAAGGGGCTTGCTTATCACAACTCCAGCACTTAGTGCTCACTTTACATGAGCTAAAACTCCAAGAAGATGGCCCAAAAGAAGTCGGGATACATGCTCCTTTTATAGTGAGAGGTGTGCCCCTAAAATCTAGGAACTACCTTTCCAAATCAGCCTCCTAACTTGGAGGAATTAGTTGAGATGACTTGGGGAGTGGTTGAGTGACTTTTCTTGATGGAATCTCGTGGCTTTTGGCTTCCTTTGATTGCTCCACATGTCCATAAAAGATTCCCCACGAATTTTTAGCTTGAAGCTTGACTTTTAACACTCCCCCTCAAGCTTCAATTCTTCATCCTCATCCAAGCTCCTTCATGTTGATGCATTGCTTGAATTTTGAAATCTTCATCCCATCCAAAGCCTTTGTAAACATGTCCGCAACTTGGTCCTTGGTACCAATATGATGTACTGAAACTTCCTTGGATATCACCTTTTCCCTTATGAAGTGATAGTGCACTTCAATATGCTTGGTTCTAGCATGATAGACAGGGTTCGATGCTAGATGAATGTTACTCATGTTGTCACAAAAAATTGGATATGTGTCAACCTGCAAATTAAGCTCCATAAATAACTTCTTAATCCACATTAGCTCACATGTGACTTGAGCCAAAGCTCTATACTCAGCCTCGGTGGAAGATAATGCCACCGTGGGTTGCTTCTTTGAAATCCATGAGATGAGCTTGCTACCTAGCATGACTAGGTAACCACTTGTACTCCTTCTATCTTCCTTCGAACCGGCCCAATCGGCATCGGAATAAGCTTTGACCTGCATATCATCATCAAATGAGTAGAACAATCCTTCATTTATAGTGGCTTTGAGATATCGCAACATTCTTCTTGCAGCTTGCAAGTGTGTAGTCCTTGGACTATGCATAAATTGTGATAACACTCCAACTCCATATGCTATGTCGGGCCTGGTTATTGTGGCATAATTGAAAGAGCCTACAATAGATCGATACAAAGTTACATCCTCTAATGGCTCTCCATCAATGGAGCTTAGCTTTACATTAACTTCCATGGGATTTGAAATAGGCTTGCAATGTAGCATCCCAAACCTCTCAAGTAGGTCTAGAATATACTTCCTTTGTATGAGCATAATACCTTCTTCTTTGTATACAACTTCAATGCCAAGAAAATACCTAAGATCTCCAAGATCAGAGATCCTAAAATCCTTTCCAAGCTTTGCCTTGATCTCCTCAATGCCCTTTGTATCATTACCTGTAATGATAAGATCATCTACATACACACACATGTAGACCACAAGTTCTCCTCTTTGTTTGATGAAGAGAGATGGATCCGCCTTGCATTGATTGTAACCACATTTGATCAAATAGTCCACCAATCTTTGGTTCCAAGCCCTTGGAGCTTGCTTTAGGCCATAAAGTGCCTTCTTCAACCTACAAACATGATGTGGAAACTCTTTATGAACAAAACCTAGTGGTTGCTCCATGTATACCTCTTCTTCCAAGTCTCCATTGAGAAAGGCATTGTTGATATCCAATTGGAAGAGCTTCCATCCTTTGCTAGCAGCCATTGCAATGAGTGTCCTAATGGTGCTCATCTTTGCCACGGGGCTGAATGTCTCTTCAAAGTCCACTCCATAGGTTTGTGCAAAACCCTTGGCCACCAATCTTGCTTTGAACCTAGAAATAGATCCATATGAATTCCTCTTTACTTTATACACCCACTTATTACCTATTACCTTCATGTTCTCCTTCTTGGGCACTAGAGTCCATGTTTGATTTTCCTCAAGTGCGTCGATCTCTTCTTGCATTGCCTCTTTCCATTCGGTGTACCTGCTTGCATCTTCATAGCAATCGGGCTCATGATCTTCTACTACTTTGTTCATATATGCATAATGTGTTGCCATGTATGAATCATAAGTAAACCTTTGAGTTGGATACTTAACTCTAGAAGACTTCCTTTCTTCACCTTTTGGAGGAATAAACCTCCTTTGCCTTGGGAACTTGATCTCTTTCTTTGACGTGGCTTCTTTCTCCATCATGTGTCCTTCATCATCTTCAACTTCATTACCTTCTTCATCCAACTCCACCAATGTTGCTTTGCCTTTGTTGATTGATTGTGCTTCATAGCTTGATGAAGATCTCCCCCTCCATGGTGAGTTCATGCTTGAACTATCTTCATTGATGGAACACCTTGGGCCGCTTAGCTCTAGGTCGATTTGTTCTTCATCATGTCCATGCTTTTCTTCTTCATAGTCCTGCATACAATCATACTTCTTATACCAAGGGAGTAGCTCATCAAATGCTACATCCCTTGATATCCTCAAGTCCTTTGTGTTTGGGTTGAAGCACCTGTAACCTTTATGATCATTTGAATATCCTAGAAACACACACTTTTCTGCCTTTGGTTGTAGCTTGTGCCTCAATTCACTTGGCACATGTACATGACAAGTACATCCAAATATCTTCAAGTGGGAAAGATCAGGTTTCTTACCATAATAGGCTTGATATGGTGTCAAGCCATGGATCCCTGAGGTAGGAGCCCTATTCATTAGATACACGGCGGTATTTGCTGCATCACTCCAAAACATGTTAGGTACATTCATCTCATTAAGCATTGCTCTAGCGATCTCGGCAATGTATCTATTCTTTCTCTCTGCTACTCCATTTTGTTGGGGTGTGTACCTGCATGTTACTTGCCTCTTGATGCCTTGATCCATTAAAAAATCAGAAAACTCATTTGAGAAATATTCTCCCCCTCCATCGGACCTTAGCTTCTTGATATATGTACCTGTTTCCTTCTCTACCATTGCCTTGAATGCTTTGAAACATGTAAACACATCTGATTTGTTTTTGATGAAATAAACCCAAACCATCCTTGTGCAATCATCTATAAAAGTGACAAAGTACTTGTTACCTCCAATGGATTGCTCTTTCGTTGGCCCCCAGACATCTGTATGTATCAACTCCAATGGATGTTGGCTTATGTAGCCACTCTTCTTGAATGGAAGTCTCGCTTGCTTCCCTAGTTGACAAGATTCACATAAATGCTTCATACCTTGTCCTTGGAAGTTGGGAAGACCTTCAACCAGCCTCTTGAATTGCATTTCCTTCATTCTTTGTAGTGACCTATCCTCTTGTGCCACAAGTCCAACTCCGAAATCCTCTTGTTTCCATATGTGAAGTAGACATGTTGAGTAGAATGAGAATTTACCTCCAAAGTGAAGAGTCTCCCTTGCTTCTTTCCTCTTGCTATGACCTTGTAACCTTGCTTAGGGTTCTCCACAAAGCATCCACCTTTGTTGAACCTTACTTGATAGCCTCTTTCAACCATTTGCCCAACGGACACCAAGTTCTTTGTGATGGTAGGTACATGCAAGACATCCTTGAGACATCTTCCTTCCTCCTTGTCATCCAAAGCTACATCTCCAGCATGGGAGATCTCATGGGCTGTATCATCACCTTTTTCTACATGTCCTTTACCTTTGTGAACATGTAGATTAGTAAACCAAGAAGCATTGCAACTCATATGGTTGCTACATCCACTATCAATATACCAAGTGTTATCTACTTTGCTTGAATTCCCATTCATGTGCATCATCAAGAGATTGTCATTTTCTGAACTTGTAGAAGCATAATTACCTTGGCCTTTGTATGAAGAACCTTGATTATAGTTCCTTTGGTTTCCTCCTTGGTAGCAATCTCTAGCATAGTGGCCAAACTTGCCACATATGTAACATCCTTCGCCATCTTGATTCCTGTTTTGTTGATGTCGTCCTCCTCTTCCTCTTGATCTTCCTCTCCCTCTTTGTGATGAGGTGCCTTGGTCATGTCCTTGATTTCTTGAGTGGCCTTGCCTTCCTCCAAACCTTCCTTTGCCCCTTCCTTGTCCTTGTCTTCCTTTGCCCCTTTGATTACCTGCATAGAAAACTTGTGCATCTTTGCTTTTAGTTGAACTTCCACCTATGTTCATTTCTTCGGTGACCATGAGAGCAACCAATTGCTCAAAATCGGGAAGATTATCCCTTACATAAACTGAAGTGGTAAAGGGTTTCCACTTCTCATCATCTCTCAAACCATTGAGAGTATAAGCCACAAGATCGTCATCGTCTACGTGGCTTCCAATGGATCCCAATGCATCTGATAACTCCTTGACCTTAAGTATGTAGTCATTTATGCTACTCCCTGAGCTCTTCCTAAGGTTGTTGAGCTCATTCTTGAGTTGGATCTTCCTTGCTTTGGTGCTTGTTGAATAAAGCCTTTCAAGTGTCTCCCATACCTTCATGCTTGAATCCAGGTCTTGGATATGGCCGATCATGCTATTGCTAATGTGTTGGGAAAGAATAAAGATAACCCTCTTGTCTCTTTCATTCCATTCCCTAAAGGCCCTTCTCTGGTCATTGGTTGGATTCTCATCCAACCTAGGTCTTGGTTCACTTCCACTAATCAACCCCCAAAGGCCCTTGCCCATAAGATAGTTGGAGACCCTAAATCTCCATGGTTGATAGTTACCTTTGTCTAGCTTTTCAATTTGAGTGTTGAAGTCTCCCATATCTAGTCTTTGATACTTGACCTAGCCCTTGGCTAATGCTCCAATGTGTGTAAAATGAAAATGAGGCTCTGAGGTTACCTCAATCCAAAGCTTTCCTTAGATGGACACCTTGTGCTCTTGCAAATTTGAGTAGAATAGCTCCCCCTTGATGTGAGCTACCTCCAAGAAGCTTTTGTTGATGCAACTCTTCAACCACCAACTCCAAGAGGTCTTCTTGCTTGTATGTGATACCTCCAAGATGCCCAAATGCTCTGATACCACTGATGGGGGAAGTATCTCAACCCCTAAGCAACGACGAAGCGTGAATGACCTCCACAGGTATCCTTCTTTGACCTCTGCACACCAAAAATGCTCTTAATCAGAGCATATGCAGAGAACTCCAGTGAGCTTTTGTAGACCTGTAGTAGACACCAAGAGCTTTCCAACAAACCAAATTTCACTTCAAATGGATGCCTACACAAGGAGAAACAATGTCTACAACATGAGCTAGTTGAATGCTCACAACTGCCAATCAAGCAGATACCTCACTTCACTCCAGCAAGCTTTTCTCAGATATTATACAGAGAATGAATATCAAACTTTGGTCAACTTTAGAGGACTCTAATAGCTACCCAATGACACCAAAATCATAGCAAATGGATACATAGAGAAGGAGAACCAGCCCTTACAACAGAGAGCAAAATATTTCAAACAGAGCCTACACACTAAGAGAGATATCAATCACACAACTTCACTAAAATGAATGTTGCTCCCAGATTACTCAGAGAATGATCCAGAGAATTTGTGAGCATAAAATAGACTCTAATAGCTATCCAATGAGACAAGAATTACATCAAATGGATACAATATGAGGGAGAACCAATGCTAACAACTCAGGGGTAGAGAGTTGCAACACTGCCTGCGCACACACATAGATATGCCTACTAAAAGAAAACAAACAAGCAAGCAAGGGGCTAGCTTAAGCAAGGGGCTTGCTTATCACAACTCTAGCACTTAGTGCTCTCTTTACATGAGCTAAAACTCCAAGAAGATGGCCCAAAAGAAGTCGGGATACATGCTCCTTTTATAGTGAGAGGTGTGCCCCTAAAATCTAGGAACTACCTTTCCAAATCAGCCTCCTAACTTGGAGGAATTAGTTGAGATGACTTGGGGAGTGGTTGAGTGACTTTTCTTGATGGAATCTCGTGGCTTTTGGCTTCCTTTGATTGCTCCACATGTCCATAAAAGATTCCCCACGAATTTTTAGCTTGAAGCTTGACTTTTAACATATGTGTGTATGTGTATGCATGAAAGCATATATCTATCCATATGCATGTGCATTATGTATGCATGCATGTGTATGTGTGTGTATATGTTTGTATGTCTGTGTATGCATGTAAGTATGTATGTATGCATATGTATGTGTGTATGTCTGTGTATGCATGTAAGTATGTATGTATGCATATGCATATGCATTATGTATGCATATGTATGCATGTATGTGTATGTGTGTGTATGTCTCTTTATGTGCGTGTGTATGTGTGTGCGCCTCTCTCTACGTGTGTGTGTGTCTATGTGTGTATATGTATCTGTGTGTATGTATGTATGCATGTATGTATGCATATGCATACACATTATGTATGCATATGTATGCATGTGTGTATGTGTGTGTATGTCTCTCTACGTGTGTATGTGTGTATGCATATGTATGCATGTGTGTGTATGTGTATGTATGCATGTAATTATGTATGTATGCATATGCATATGCATTATGTGTGTATGTGCCTATGTGTGTACCTGTGTGTGTATGTGTGTGTGTGTCTATGTGTGTATGTGTGTGTAAATCTGTGTGTATATGTGTGTATATGTGTGTATATGTGTCTATGTGTATGTATGTGCCTATGTGTGTGTATGTGTATGCATGTGCATTATGTATGCATATGTATGCATATGTGTGTGTATGTGTGTGTATGTGTCTATGTGTGTGTATGTGTATGCATGTATCTATGCATATGCATGTGCATTATGTATGCATACGTGTGTGTGTATGCATGTAAGTATGTATGTATGCATATGTATATGCATTATGTATGCATATATGTGTATGTGTGTGTATGTCTCTCTATGTGTGTGTGTACGCATATATGTGTGTATGTGTGTGTGTGTCTATGTGTGTATATGTATGTGTGTAAGCGTGTGTATGTGTGTGTATGCATGTAAGCATGTATGTATGCATATGCATGTGCATTATGTATGCATATGCATGTATGTGTGTATGTGCGTATGTGTGTGTATCTATATATATATGTCTGTATGCATGTGTATGTGTGTGTGTACATGTGTGTGGATGTGTGTGTGTGTGTCTATGTGTGTGTGTATATTTGTGTGTATGTGTATGTGTGTGTGTCTATGTGTGTATTACATGTGTATCTATATATATGTGTCGGTGTGCATGTGTATGTGTGTGTGTAAATGTGTATGGATGTGTGTGTGTAAGTGTGTATGTGTCTATGAGTGTGTATGTGTTTATGTGTGTGTATGTGTCTATGTGTGTGTATGTGTGTATGTGTGTATGTGTATGCATGTATGTCCTTCTCTAACTTTTTGTACAGCTTCTTCAATCATTTTATTTCCTAGATTTAACTGCATAATCCTAACAGAAATCAGATCTTCACGAGTCATCTCATTATTCCACGGAAGTGTCGTCCATGAAATAATCTGGGTCTAGATAGGAAAAATCGGCTTTTGGCAGTACATTAGTTCTGCATGCATAAATCCTGTAGATCTAGTATATGTCATCCTGTCTGCCCATAGTGCAAAAGGAAGGAATCTAGGCCACCGCGTTGTATCACCATTGCAGGCCTCAGAAATTTCCTTCACAATAGAGGGATGATCCCGTTCAATCTTACCATTAGATTCCGGATTATAAGCAGTAGTGAGAGATAGACGAATCCCATGCTGGTCAAAGAATTCTCTAGCCTCTCTAGCATCTAACTCACCCCTATCTACTACTATCTTTTCTACATAACCAAATCTACTAATAACTTCTTCGAACAAAAATTTACATACGTTATAAGTAGATTTAGTACGAAGAGCTCTACCCTCTACATGATTAGTCAAGTCTTCCCTAGCTAAAACTATTTTACCTCATCCTATCTAAACCTTTAGGCATGGTCACTAAATCAACTACCCACTTGTAATGAATACAAGGAGGATAGGTAGGGTGCAAAGGTTCTCTATGTCTAACTGACTAACGTACCTGACAAGTAGTACAAGAACTTACAAAGTCACGTATATTCATATACATACCTGGCCACCAATAAGCTTCTCTTATTTTATCATAAGTCGCATAAAAGCCTTTATGTCCCGCCCAAAGAGTTTCATGCATATCTATCATAACTCTATTTTGAAGATTTTTATTTCCTAAAACTCGTTGAGGATATCTAATTTTCCCTTTTGCATGACACCAAATAAAAGCATCTTTTAGAAAGAAATTAAATGCACATTTCCTAATGTCTCTAAATCTATTAGCTGACCAAACAGGTAATTGCTTCAAAGTGCTAAGATAATATCCTATATCATACCAAATTCCCTCATATTCATTTTCATTAAATTTTTCATACACATAAACATCAGAAATATAATTAACCACATTTAATTCAGTTTCAGTCATGTCATCATCTTCAAACTTAGCCCTAGAAAGCATATCTGCAACAGAGTTAGTTTTTCCACAAATATGATTTGAAACAGGATTAATAAACTTAATATAAGATATCCACCTTAACATAGCTATATCTGAAGAAGAACAATTAGTAATCATTCTTATTAATGGTAAACAATCTGTTTCTATTACTACATTAGCTCCTATAAAATACTCCTCATCAATCTTTAACACAGTAACTAAACCCCATAATTCACGTTTTATTTGTGGATAATTTTTTTGAGTTTCATGTAAAATTTTAGCTCCGAATCTAATAGCGTATCTATTTTCCTCACTATCATCTTGTCCTATTACCCATCCTATTCCTATGGGACTAGTATCTATAGTTAAAATAATCGGTTTAGTATTAGATTAATTTACACGTTTTAAAACAGGTGCATTAGAAAGTAAACTTTTTAATTTCTTCATTGCTTTAACATGAGTTTCAATCCATTTAAATTTTCTATTTTTCCTAAGTAAATCATATAACGGATTAGCTACATGGGCATAATGCGGAATCCAAATAGCATAAAAAACACATGCTCCTAAGAAACGTCTAACCTCACTAATGTTCTTACAAGTTTCAGATAATTTATTTATAGCATCTACTTTTTGAGGATAAGGCCTACGACCATAGTAACTACATAAATGTCCTACAATTAAAACTTCATTGACACCAAAAATTGATTTTTCTATGGAAAAAGTTAATCCTACTTCTTCAAATCTTTTAAGTATTTTCTCACAATCTAAAATATGATTAGATACAAATTTCCTACATCCTAAAGAATCTAATGTTTCATCTTTTTCTTTTTCTTCACAGACTTAAATTGGAATATCATCTATAAATGGCATGGTCACATTAGGAATAAAATCATGAAGAACCATATTCATTACGTTCATCATATGTGCTACCGAATTTGTAGCTCCTTGAGGAAGAGTAAACATACGAACTAATCCTAAAGGAGTCTTCATCGTAGTAATATCTCTACTCTCAGTAGCAAACTGGAACTGATCATAACTTGAAAATAAATCACCCATAGAATAGATAGAATGCCCAGCAAAAGCTTCGGCAAATTCTCCTACAATAGGGCCGGTTCCCATGTTCCTAATTGTAACTTTATTTATGGGTTGTAAGTCTTCGATAAATCTAAGCTTACTATTCTTTTTAAGAGCAGTAAACCATCTATTAGAATAAGGTACGGAGGAAGGTTCTAAAATTTTCATATGCATCTTCTCCTTAAGAAATTTCATTAGCTTAGGTAAATGAGCCTTTGGAACTGGTATAGGGCAAAGCTTCCAAGGTATACGAGCTACGGTAAATACAATCATAGGAGATACTATTCTAGGGTCAACACATCCTATTTCATGAGGATAAAGAGAAAAAGTTTTTCCATGTTTTCTTATCATTTCACGAAACAATTCACGTTCAGTAGGCAGTAAAAAAGAATCTTCATTTCCTATTTTTATCAATTTAATAGTTTCATTAGTAAATTTATGTCCTATTTTTGAAATATCACATAAGATGGGATCATTAGCTACTTGTTTTATTTTCTAGTCACTTCCTTCAGATAAAGCTTGAGCTACAGGTTTCACTTTTTCATCTACTGTTTTATACTTTGTATTAATTTTAGCTTCATGAAAATCAGAAACAAAATTTAAAATTAAATTATATTCATTTAATGAGTTTAAAAGAATAACATGTAATAATTTTTCATCATGTAAGGTTTCATTAATTTCTTCAAATAGAGTAGAAGAAAAAGAAGTTTCAATTACATTTTCAATATTTTAATTTTTAGACATAAATCCTTTATCTTTAAAATATTTTTCATCTTTTTTCATTATTTTTCTAGGAATATCTTTACTATTTAAAATTTGTAATTTTGAAGATGTAAAATAAACAGAAAAATTTTCTATTTTATGTACACATTTATGCGAGATTTCAAACCAGTTATCATTGTTGTCTCGCTCAATAATGGTGTCTAGTAAAAATTTTGATAAAAGTATGTTCCAGAATCACTAAGAGGTAGATGACTCTCGTGCATCTTCTCTTGTGATCTGATAGGTGTTTTCCTAATTTGTTCTCTATTTCTAATATGGTTTGGGTTAACAATCATTAGTTGTAAGGATTGTAAGTCATCTTTTGATCTAAATCTAGCATAACTAGAGCCATCTTCCATTCTTTTTGTTTCCATACGAGTTTTGCCGATAATGGGTTGTCCTAAGATGATTTCATAAAAACAGTTAATGAAAAAGTGAAATGTTTCACTTATTCCACCTATTGAAATTGGAATGTTGGCACATGCTCCTAAAAGTGCACCACATCCGTTGTCTGCTGTTCTCATAATCCACCCATGCTGTTTATCTATAGGCCATCTACATTTATCATATAATTCTTTTGATATTACGTTTAATTCTGAACCTGAATCTAGTAAAGCTAAAGCTGTACAAGAATTTTTCCTATCTCCTAAATTTACTTTAATCTCAGGTGATCCCCTAGCCCAAAAACTCTTTTTGTAATTGCTTTCAGATTTTTCTTGTATATTATCTGGAAGAATTGGTCCTAAAAATTTTTTATTAACGTATCCTTCACTTTCTTCTTCATCATCAGAATCAAAAGAAAAGGAATCTTTAGAAATATGAGTTACATCTACATTGTCATGCATTTCAATATCAGTATTTAATGGAAATCTTTTTCTTTTAATCATTTTAATAAAGTTATCTTTGAATTCTAATTTAGCTATAGTAAATAATTGTTCAAGTGACATAGTCACTTGACTTTTTAAAAGAATATCATACAATATTTCTTTTGTGTCATTTTTTTGTTCAAGTTCTGAAGTTAAAATAGCTTTTGGAATTCTTTTGGGTTTCTTTGTTTTTCCTTCATTTTTATCTGTTTCTTCATTAGTCTTTGAATCTAACTCACTAGGTTTGTTTGATGTCTCAGGTTGTTTACCCTCCCTTATATCTCTTCTTTTCTGCTCATTTGAATCTAAATTTGTATTTTCATTAAATTGTACATTTTTAGGTTCTTTTCTTAATTATTTTCTAGTTACTCTTTGATTAGTTTCATCTAAATCTTGAGTTTCATCTCTTTTTCTCTTTTCTTCCACATTTGCTATATGTGAAAAAATAGAGAAATTATCTATAGGTGAGTTCCATGCTGTTTTGTTCATTATATCATCTCTAGCTTTTATTAGTGCTTCTATTGAATAATTTTTTATTTCATTTGATGTTTCATCATCTAGATCACTTTCATCACATTCTAATCTAACCCCAGATGAGCTTCTTTCTGCTTCAGATATATTTTCATATAGTTTTTGCATTCCACCTTTTCCCCAATTTACAGCTAGAGGGAGGTGGGTGCGGTAGTCACATAGGTTTTTATCAATATCAATAACTAGTTTTCTTTCTTTTGCCTCTTTTAAAGATTCACAGGCATAAGACATATGTTCAGTGGAATCATACCAAACACATCGTCGGGTGGGTGCGCCTCTTCATTCATTATTCTGAGCTACTGGTTGATTCACTAAAGGTGCTATAGGGATAGGATCTATTTGTGGGGCATGAGTAAACTGAGGACCTAAAATTGTTCTATCTTGACTAGTTAAGGAATGAACTGTGTTTTGAAGTGCTACCACTTCCTTAGTTATATTTGTATGCATCTGCATCATATTATCTATTTTATTAAATAGTATTTCAAACTGTAACTCACTAGGGATTTTAGATGTTGATGCTTGCTCAGCTGAACTAGAGTTTATATTAATTTTAGGATTTTGAGTAGTTGGTCCTACTATTGGAAAACTTAAATTCATATCATATAATAATGATTGCCTCTGTTTCATTTGTGCTACTACTTCTACTACTTGTTTTAGAACCGCCCAGTCCTCCGTTAAACCATATCTTTTCCCAGGTTCCTCTAGTCTTCTTTCTACTTCACTTCTAATGTCTATAGGTAAAACTTTTAAGAAATAAAGAACTATATTTGGTGTAAGTGCAGTCCTATCTTGCTCAGGTAATTGTGAAAATCTCTTCATAAATTCTCCATGTAATTGTGTAAGAGATTTTTGGGTTTTTGGAGTGCTAAGCCACTTCATAAATCCCTCCCTACTGTGTTGACTATAATCTTCTAAGTAAAATTTTTTATGCATTTGTTTTTTAAATTCTTCCCATGCAAGTGCATTATGAGGTTCTATTACACTAATGGCTGAACCTATTGCAAGTCTTACAAAAAATGTTACCCATTTAGTTACTGGTAAACCATGTAGTTTCGGTCTTCAAAAGTATCTAAGTAATTAGTTGCGTTAACTCCAGTGAATTTCCCTTTTTCTTTTAGCATAGCTTCAACTACTTTTTGTCCTTGGGTTTCTGACATCATATTTCTAAATAACTTATCCATTTTTTTACGTATGTTAGAACTAGACTTAAGTTTTTTAATATAATCCTTAATTTCTTCTTGTACTTTAGTTTTTTGTTCTCTTACCAAACTAATTAAGTTGTTTGGTTCTAGCTTTACTTAAGTTGCTAATCTAATAATCCTTAATAAAATAGATACTAACTTTCAAATAAAATTCTTTTTGAATTTTTAAACTAAAATCATACTAATCAAACAATCCTAAATAAAATAGATACTAACTTTCAAACGAGAATTCTTTTTGAATTTTAAATCTAGCAATTTTCTAATATTTTAATGAAAATAGATTCTAACTTTCAAATGAAAATGAATTTTAAATCTAGCAATTCCTAATATCTTAAGTTCTCCTAAAGTCCTACTTAAATAGTCACAAACAGATGCAAGTTTAGAAAATATACCAAACAATTGATGTAGAAGCTAGAGTGCATGTGATATTTTCAAGTATACATTTGTTGATCAATAAATGCCTAAGCTAATGCATATGCAAGAAAAGGAAAAGTGTTTATACCTGTCATGTTGTGTCGTTGTTCACGTCGGGTTCAAATGTGGAAGCGAATGGTGACGACTGGCGGATTAATTCAATCGTCTCGCTAACGGCGCACACAGGGTGACTATGCAGAACAAGTATAATTTTTTCCTATGGTCCGTAGGGCAAAGCGTTTCTATATCTTTCTACTGCGTCTAAATAGGATGGTAAGATTAATTTTTCACTAACTTCTTGATCTTTAATGCTTTCAATTATGTTTAAATCTTCTTGAGAAATATCAATGTTTCTAGCTAGGGATGGTGGAAAAAGATCTTCACTATTTTCTGTACTAGGTGGAACAAAGGAAATTAATGGAAATGTTCTAGATAAACTACGATCAAATTCTCTTGTATGCAAAGTTTCTTCTACTATCTTATCTTTAACTAACTCTTCAATTTCTTCAACTGGACTAGGAAATAAAATTTCAAAGGTAGATGGAGGTAAAAAGAAACTATTTGATGAAGCCTCTTTAGACATAAATGATGAAAATGTAAATAGATTAATGATAGATTTCCTATACAAAGCTATAAGCTTCTGTTCATTAAAATGAAATCCTATACAAGCTAAACAATATATTTCAGCTAAGTAAATTCTTTCACACTTCAAATCTTCAGTTCTTCAACAGGTTGCAGATCATCTAAAAAATCACATGAGAAATATTAGTATGCTTTTATAAAAGATTAACAGTCATTTAAAACTTAACATATTTAAAAAACGTCATTTAATATAAGATAATTAAATTTTCTAAAACACACACATATATATATATATATATATATATATATATATATATATATATATATATATATATATATATATATATATATATATATATATATATATATATATATAAGTACATTTATTTATTTAAACATACACATTGCTATAAAATAATTCATTCATACATTACATCATATAATTCACATAGCTTAATACACTTATACATATTCATACATATTACATATGCTAACATGCATCACATGCATACTAACATACATGCATGACATAACATACTCTAACATAAATGATCATGCATACATGCACACTAACATACATGCATGACATAAATGAACATGCATTCATGCACATACATGCATAAATGAACATGCATACATAACATACACTAACATAAATGAACATGCATACATGCACATGCATAAATGAACATGCATACATAACATATATACACTAACATAACTCATATGCATACATGCACATGCATAAATGAACATGCATGCATAACATAACATGTATACACAACATACATGCACTAACATAACTTATATGCATACATGCACATGCATAAATGAACATGCATACATGCATAAATGACTTACACTAACACACATATGCATAAACATACATATACATGCATACATAACTTATACTAACACACATATGCATGAACATACATATACATGCATACATAAATGACTTACACTAACACACATATGCATGAACAGACATACACATGCATACATGCACATGATAAATGAACATGCATACATACATGATATGCACTAACATACAAACATGATATGCAAAATAAAATCATATGTATACATGCCCATGCATAAATGAACATGCATACATGCACATACACTAGCAACCAAGCATGAACATACATGCAATAACATGCAACAAGCAAACATGCATGACATATATACATACATGCAAGCACTAACATCTAATATTCATACATTAACTATGCATACATTTACATAAATATCATTCACTAACATACATCTAATATTTACATGCATTTCCTAATATCTAACATGCACTACCTAATATCTAACATCTAACATGCATTACCTAATATCTAATATGCACTACCTAATATCTACTAACATGCATGAACATAACTTCTAACATCTAACATGCATTACTTAACATCTAACGTGCATTACCTTAACTAACATGCCTTATATGCACTATCATGCCTAACATGTACTAACATGGGTACAACATTTACTAAACATGCCTAACATGCACTAATATGCCTAACATACACTAACATGGGTACAACATTTACTAAACATGCCTAACATGCACTAATATGCCTAACATGCACTAACATGGGTACAAAATTTACTAAAGATTTTTAATAAGTTTCTATCAAACTAAGGGTTGAAGAAGCTTGGATTAAGGTTAAGGAAAGAAAAGGATAAATGAATGGATAAAGAGAAGGTTAGATAAAATAATAGACTCTTTGAGAAAGATAAAGGGTTAAAGCTAAATGGACCCTCCTTCTGGTAACCTGAAGCTCATAAGAGAAGTTTGAGAATTCAAACCATATACATATAAACAATCTTCATACCCTCCATTTCATAAATAAAATCATTAACCATTGCATAGCATTCATGTCATTCATCCTAAATAAACATATTCAATACATATGCATATCATAATAACATTAAAATATAATGAACCTAAGATAAAACACTTTCACACACACACATACATACATAAATACATACATATATATATATATATATATATATATATATATATATATATATATATAGATATATATATTAAAACATATACATAGAAAACATAGACATAGATTAAGACATATATATATATATTCACATACAAATATACATCCACACACATACATAAATAAATACATATACATTCACACATATATATAAATAAACATAAACATTTCTAAATAATTTTTATTTCATATATATTCTAATATATAATTAATAAATAATATTTATATTAACTACTAAAATAAAACATATAACATCTCATTATATAAACATAAAAAAGAAAAATAAAATAAATAAATAAAAAAAAGAAACAAAACTCTCTTGTCCTCTCTCTCTTTCTCTCTCTCTCTCTCTCTCTCTCTCTCTCTCTCTCTCTTCTACGGTCGCTGTCGGCTGCAGAGAGGGGAATGGAGGGAAAGGAAAAAAAGAAATAAAAAAGAAACTAAAAAAACAGAATAAAAAAATAATAACAAATAATCTCCTCTCTCTCTCTCTCTCTCTCTCTCTCTTTGCACCGTCGGCTGCGTCCGCTGGCTGTAGGGACAGAGGAAGGAAATGAGAAAAATAAATAAAAAAGAAACTAAAAAAATAATTAAAAAAAAATCTCTCTCCTCTCTCTCTCTCTCTCTCTCTCTACTATGCGCGCAGCTCTGCTGGGCCGCCGATAGAGAAAGAGAGGGAGAGGGAAAAAGAGAAGTACAAATAAAAGCATTAAAGAAGAGGGAGAAGAAGGAATAAAAGAACAGGAAGAAAAATGAAGGAAAATTAAGGGAAAAAAATAGAAATCAATCTCAGAATACTCATTATATCTGCGTCGACTTTTTTTTTCCAAAGCAAAAAAATTTGCTCTACAGTGAATGAATGACAAAAGCAAGAGAAATGGCCTTCTCTCTCCTCCTGCCAGAGGACAGTCATGGAAATGTGTGCACAAATGACTATAGAATAAATTAAATTAAACCCATCAATTAATTTAATTATAACCATAACCTTAGTGAAAATAATGACAATTAATAATTAATATATTTTTTATGTGAAATAATTTGCTAAGGTTCCATGTATTATATTTGCCCTATTTATTAACTCATTTATAGACTAAAACCTACTTAATTAATCTCTTAACCATAGGTTTACCCTTCAACTAACTTCAAACCATGATTTTTAACCCAACTAACCCATAAATTAATCTTCTAACCTTCCATAACCCTCTAGATTTGATAATTAACCTTTAATTAACCTTAAAATTAAGCTTGAACCCTATAAAACATGTTCAAAACCTACATTTAACCTTAAATACCCTTGCATTTGCTAAATAAACCCTTGACTAACCCTTGATTTTTCATCTATACCCATAACTTCATTAGAAAAAACCTTGGTAAATACTTCATATCTTTGTATTAGTCATCAAACTTCTTGTCCTACAAAAATTAAAATCAAACATTAGTAAAAAATTTCATAAATTATTCAAACTTATAATAATCAATTAATCTTTTAATTTTAGTAATAACTTAAGAGTAATAAATTATTCTCGACATCGCGATACACAAACAGTCATGATACACGATATCTAAATGGCCACGATACACGATAAACTGGATGTCACGATACTCGATATCTCAGTATCGCGATACATGACAATCATGATACACGATACTCAAATCTCGCAATACACGATACTCAATTTTCACGATACACGATACTCAGTGATTGCGATGATACATGATACACGGAGGGTCGCGATACATGATACTTGGGTATCACGATACTCAACCCGACAATACACGATACCAAGGTATCATGATACATGAAGAGTATAGATATCGGTGATACACGATACCTGCTAGGTATCCCGATACACAGGAATTCAAGTATCACGATACTTGAACTCAACCGGTCGCGATACTTGGGCTTATCTGACTCAAATGAAGGAATTTTTTTGAAGTTTTTTTGTTTATGTGATCCTTGTGCACTCCTCTCCAGCCCTATCTACCTGTGGAAATAAACTCTCACTCTATCCCATGATACTTCTCCCGTGATATAGATCGCACCCCCGATCACATTTTTAGTGGATTTAAGTTGATTTTAATTGGAAATTTTATTTGATCTCACCTCACTGATGCTGTCTCTTGGTTCTCCACTTGATCAACTGCTCTCTAAGGCTGTAAGCGTGCGTGATATCTCACCCACGATACTTGTCGTTAGGATTCCATGATAGTTGCACAAACAAGTGACTTCTCAAGAGTTGTTGTTTGGTTTTTATACTCCAGGACTAGCCCAACACTAAGAGGTAAAGAATAACAATTTTTTTGGGATTTTGGGGGATCTACCTACCTACTCTACTCCTACTCTTTCCTTTCTACTCTCTATACCTACTCACTCACTCTCACTTCCCTAGGTCTAACAACTTACTACACACACTTTCCAAGTGCGAGTAATAAGTGCAAACAAAAATGACTTACCAAAGCAGAGTACTCACCTCTTCACGACTCATATCTTCTCCTAAGAGGTCTAACCATCATGTGAGTACCTCGGTTGGACTCGTACTTCCCCGAAAATGGCGTCAAAAAATGTGTGTACCTAAGTGAAAACTTAAGGACTTGTGACAAAAGAGACTATTCCTCTATCACCAACAAGTGCATATAGTCGGGATCACACATTTAAATTATCAATCGGAAAGTATCTTGAACCTAACCGAGTGTATGAGGACTTGCACTTACACAATGGTCAATGAAGCGAAGTAGCTACTTCACATGCAAATGAGTATTATCCCTCACATTCATCACTCACACAGTTGGAAATGGTGTCATGATCCATGAAACAGTAGTAAGCACAAAAACGAACTTTTCTCTCAGCTCTGAACTTGGAATATGGTCAATAGTGGGTTCTTTTCAAAGCTCTTGACAAGACACATCCAATAGCGATAGTCTTTTCCAATTCTAACAAACTTACTTCAAGATATGGGCAAAAAACAAAGCTATGCAACTCACCTAGTCTCACCACACACCTCCTCATGCTTCACACACAATGAGGCAACTCCTTAGCCATTGTAGGTGTCATGTGATGATGCAAATCATTCCTTTCTGATGCAGATTTACATGACGCACTTGTTGATGAGAGAACTGATATTGAGCAGGCAAAAACTATGCCAAAATGGCTAGTGCAAACTTTGTGTGATAGTAAATTAGATGCACCTCTATCATATCATACGCATTCAGGCTCTTATAGTGCCTCTTTTGCATCAGATTTCTATGCTATGGCTGCATCTAGTCTTTGTGATGAGATTGAACCCGTTTCCTTTGATGAAGCACAAAATTCTGAACATTGGATGGCTGCAATGCAATCTGAATATGATGTTATCATGAAAATGGTACTTGGTCTTTATGTGACTTGCCTCCTGGAAAGAAGGCCATTGGCACTAAGTGGGTATAGAAGCTGAAGCATAAACCTGATGGAACAATTGACAGGTATAAGGCTAGGCTTATTGCAAAGGGTTATGCGCAAGAAAGAGGCATTGATTTTGATGAAACCTTGCTCCTACTTGCCGAATGACTACTATTTGTAGCATTTGTGCACTTGCAACTCATCACGGTTGGAATGTACATCAATTGGACATTAAAACAACATTTTTTAATGGTGACTTGCATGAAGAAGTGTATGTTTTTCAGCCCCATTGCTTTGTGTAGAAAGGGCATGAAAACCAGGTGTGCAAGTTAAAGAAGGCATTATATGGTTTAAAGCAAGCACCACGTGTTTGATATGCAAAGATACATGCCTATCTCATTGCACATGGTTTTGAGAATAGTCCAATTGAAAGCACCTTATATTTTAAGCATGATAATGTTGTGCTTCTGTCGGGCTTTACCACATAGCTTCTGGCTTGAAGTTGTTATGTGTGCAACATATGTACTTAATAGGTGTCCCACTAAAGCATTGCAGTCTACCACTCCATATGAGGCTTGGTGTTAGCCCTAAAAATGGTTGATTTTTATGCACTAATGCGGTTCTATTTGGCAGGAAAATACGCTTGATTGCAGGCACTTGGAGAATGAATTTGATAATTGGTGAGAAGGCGACTGGAGCACCTTCTTGAACTGAATTTAAGCAGGAATAAATTGTCAGGTGCAATCCCAGTGGAGTTGGGGAATTTAAGGGGACTTGTGAAGATGGATTTATCATTCAATGATCTTCATGGGGTCATTCCTCGAGAGTTGGGTCAACCGCAAGGTTCAAGATCCACTGACCATGGGAACAATGCTTAAACATCATAATGATTTGTCATGTGTATCTTTTAAAGAAGATTCTCTAGTCAGATCTCAAAGTAAATCATCCGATTCATATGAGACTCATGATCTTTCTGACAATATTAGCTCATCAAGCAGTTTTCAAGAGAAGGATGAGGAAGTATTACTTATCTATCCGGATACACTGCTAATCTTTCGGGTCTGTGATCCATTATTACCCTTCAAACTTAAAGACATCATAACAGCAGATCAGAGACTTCTTAAAATTTTGGAATCTGGATTACTTTCATGGGCTCTTGCAATCTATCCTAATTCGAAAGTGATAAGCCTTGCGGTTGGTGATGCTACGGAGCCCATTCCACAAAGCATTACATGTGCAGTTGAGAAGTATGTCCATAGTTTATCTACACGTGAAGGTTTCTCTGGATATGGTATTCATCAGGGATTAGAGTCCTTACGGACTCGGATTGTTGAACAACTATATAATGGACTTGGAGTGAAGACGTCAGAGATTTTTGTTTCAGATGGTGCAAAAGGCTGCCTGAGCCGCCTTCTTGGAATCTGAACTTCATTGCTTTCTTTTGTTGGATATTGAATAATCATGACAAAAGGTTCTTCTGTGGGTGTTAAGCGAAATGCAAATTTAAGTAATTGTGAATCTGAATTATTCTTCTGGAAGGTGAAATGATGTTTCCTCCATTTCCGTTGTGTGCAGGTCTGACGAGCAAAACGTTTTTTTGTTTTTTATGAAAGGCATGGCAGGCAGGCGGCGATGGCGGTTTTCTTTTTTGGCCCATCCTCTGACGCGCGAAGAGCTGGAAGATAACGCATATGCACAAAGAAGGGAGGGGCCTGCTCCAAGGGAGAAAGCGATAGCGCTGCTCTCATGGACGGTATTCTCTTTAATTTTGGGGAGAGGAGTGAGAGTACGATATTAGAAGCAGGTCTCCGAGCAATGGGAGGGGGGACGTCTTTCGATTGTGATGAATGCTGTGGAAAATCAAGAAAAGGTAGCTGAGGAAGAATTGAGTCTGGGCTTAGAAGAGGGAATTGTTCAGCAGTACCGATAGCTGGGGGAGAAGAGGAGAAGTAGTTTCCACACAATTGGATATTCTAAGCCAGGAAAAAAAATAATATAGAACACATCAGAGTTTTTTGGGAGGGCCGACTTTACAGAGAAGAAGGTGTGCGGTTCGGTGGCTCTGAGCAGCAGCTCTGGAAGATTGGTGAAGCTTGTGGCTAGAACTTTTTATGATGATGATATGAGTGTGAAAGCAGCAAATACACCGAAAACAGACAAGTCTGACAGTCGAGGGATTGTGGTTGTAGTACTTGATGCACTTACCAGGTACTTGCAGAATAACAACTTGTCAGGAACAATACAGACTGCTCTCCTGCAGCGCAGGCAGGCATCATCATTAAACTTTGAGTATGTCTTTCTGTTCCGACTCTCTCAGTCTTTGGGTCTGACGTTTAGGCATGGGCATAGATAATATCCAGTTCTGTGCATCTTGTGAGAGGGTCCAAATTCCAATATTTCTTTAACAAGTATTTGCTATGTAATGAAATCCCATCCCTTGAATAAATCCAGATTTTCAGGGAACCCTCCCATCGAGGCAACCCAATCTCAGAGTCCTAAATAAAAAATAGTACAGGGATAATTGTGGGAATCTCTGTGGCTAGGATTCTCTTTCTAGGGGTCGCCATTGGTTTTGTCGTGTATTCTATTTACAAGAAGAAAAAGTCATGTCTCCATAACGGGGCCATACACAAACGGTTTTCTCAAGTTGAACTTGCTGGGTCTGAGAGTTCAGGTATGTTCGTATCTATAATAGCATGCTTGTTTAAACAATTTTAGAAACATTAAGTGGAAGGTAAGATCAAGGTGTCATTCTCATATGATCTTAAAATAAATCGAAATCTAGTTAGCTAAACAGATAAACATAGCCATGATACCACTTTCTTTCAGCCATGTGCTTGATGCGTACCATGAGAAGGTGTAACATGTCTGCTTTATCATGTTCATCCGAATTCCTGTAGGCATATTGAATCTATGTTATTCAGAGAGAATCTGACAGGAGAACTAGGTGAATGACATAAACAAATAGAAGCATCATGGCCATTATATTGTGTAATATGGGGAAAGCATGTTCCATTCTTGACATTATCAGGTTTCACTTACCATAGTTGGGTTTCCTAGGCTTATTACCAGAAACTTTTCAGTGCAATCAAGCAATGCTTTTTCATATTGACTTAATACCTCATTTTATCCATTTCAGTGACTCCATTTTCTGTAGTGGCAGGCGTAGGGCTGACATGGGTGGAGAGATAGAGTTAGGAGCCCAGGGGCTTGTAGCATATTTGTTTTTACACATAGAAATCCTCTTTTGTGAATAAAGAGGTTTACAACAGATTTTCTCTAAGCCTTAAATCAATAACTCTTTTTACATCGCCATGCCATTTCCGTGCCTAGAACAGGGGGCATTGGAAATGTCCCTATGCCACTTGGTGGATTTCAGCTTCAAACTTTGAATAGAAAAGGAAATTACTATTTTGAGAATTCTGATTTTCATAAATGCACGAATAAGGAGCTTGTTTGTGCATCGTTGAATGCAAGCTATCTAGATATGTTCCTCTTGTTGAGTCTCCCATAATAATTTGTTCCGTGGGCTTTAGAGCCGGTTCATTTGGTGCGTTTGCCGGGAACTTATGAGCTAGTGCATAGCCATAAGAAAAATCCATTTCAAGAAAATTGTGGGCTCTAGGTAATCCAAGTAGACCGATTCCGAGGGGTTAAGCAAAATAAAGGCGTTCACAATCAGCTTTTCCGTGGGCTTAAGACCCCAATCATTTTGGTGCGTTTGCCGGGAATAGCTTGGTACGTCTCTATAAGAGAGTGCCATAGGTTCGCCTAGCGCCACAGGTTGGCCGAGCTTGCGGACCCCAAGATCTAGTACATGAGCGAGGGGAGCTCATCGTCAGGAGCAACACAAACTCAAAGAGAGGAACGCGCTCAGAGAAGAGCCCTTGAAAGAGAAAGGAGAAGGTGGGAACCGCCAGGTGAGTGGACCTCGATTGGCTCGAAGAAATCAGCCAAAAACGTGTACTCCCGTAGGAGGGTCGCAAATCAAGTGCGACAATTTGAAGGAGGGATCCTGAAGCCACGTGTGCTAAATTTTTGGGATCGAAGTGATATTGACATCACACCTCTGTTCGAAATGGCTCAGCGGATTTCAGTTCACTTGGGGGACTTCACCAAGTTTTCAGGTACTTGGGACGAAGATCCGGATAGTTTTATCCAGTTGTTTGAGGTTACTTGTGAGGCCAATGATGTAGTTGACCAGGATCAAAGGTTGAGAATTTTTCCGGCTATTCTCCGTGATGAGGTAGCCAATTGGTATGGGAATCTGACACCACAAGAACGTGGAACTTATCAGATGCTTAAGGAAGCCTTCTTGGCAAAGTTTCGACGACAAGGCTTCCAAGATAGATTGGCCCAACAAATGGATTATTTGCGACAAGGAGTCAATGAGAGCATCGACAACTATATTCAGAGAATGGAAACGTTAGTAAGAAAGATGGGCGTTAATGCCCCGAATGATGAGACATTGAAACGTAGATTCATTTCAGGATTGCGAGATCCTACGGCACAACAACATATCAGCCTGACAAGACCTGCGACCTTAATGGATGCTAAAGAGCAAGTGAGGCTTTGGGAGGAAGTACAATTATGCCACCAAAGGAAGATGGAGCTCTTATACGAGCCTATGGGAGGCCCAGGAAATATACCGATGAAAGATCCGGGTCAAGGAAGTCCCGCATTGACGACCCCAGCTTTTGTAGCTGCCACTAGCACGCCAGGCGAGGCAAAGCCTGCGCTAACTGAAGAACGAATATTGGAATTGGTCACGCAAGCTATAAAAGCTGCCACGATAACTCAGGAGACATACACAGTAAAACCAGAGGTAACTACGAACCCGAATCAAGTGTTTCGATCGAATACATGGTGTGGAAAGTGCCATGGTTACGGCCATTTGGCTTCAGAATGCCCTACAGTCTCGAGAGTATTCACAGATAGGTCGCCACCTAGGATGCGTTGTACTTTTTGTGGAAGGACAAATCACACAGAGGACCGATGTTACAACAAGAGAGCCTATGAAGAAAGGACTATGAAATCAAGAGATACAAGAGAAAGACCTTACACGGGATTGCCCGCTCAAAGTGTACCACCTACATCTCGTTGGGAAAACAGACCGAATTATGGATATGGTGCTCAGGGTCAAGGAGGAGACTATCCAAGAGGAGCCACGCGTGATCAAAGAAGAGATGGTCCAATCCAGTGTTGGAGATGTCATGGCTTTGGCCACACTCAATCTAGATGTCCAAACGAAAAGAAGCCAATCGATTATACCCCACTATGTAGGTACTGTAGTGGGGAGGGCCACTTTGATGAGGATTGCCCAAAACAAAGAGCTACCGCCGGCAAGGAAAAAGGACCAGTAGGGTCCTCGAACTATGTTGATACTCAGATGCATCTCACATCAAGAGCTCAAGAGCACGTTCCTACAATCGGAGTAGTGTTCAAAACACCGAACCCTCAAGAAGGCTCTAGCTCGTCAATGCACTTTGTGGATGCTTACGAGGCCAAGAAACCACACAAAGATCCAACTGTGGCAGTAGTCACAAGGACTCAAGAGTACTCGAAGAAGAATCCAGGAGGCGAAGGTGAAGAAGGGAGTCAAGAGAGGATAGCGGAACACGAAGAGGTAGAAAACCAAGTTAGAGGATTTGTTGAGCGGCAAGAGTTTGAGGATGGGGAAGAGATTGAGATCCTCCCACCAGTGACCAAGGAGTTTGTGCCGGGCATAGCACCATTCCCTGAAAGATTGAAAGCTCCTAAGATTAGAAAGGAAAGACAAAGTTCGGAAGAAGTAGATATTGTGAAGTTACTCGCTGACACTGAAGTCACGCTGGACATTGGCACATTGCTGAAATGTTCACCTGTTTATAGGAAACAATTCTATAACGAATATATTAAGAAGCCGAGGAAAGCTCGAGATAAAAATAGACAAGATAAGGATGTCCAAGGAATCATTCAAAGTATTACGACGCAAATTGATTCGAACGCTCCAGCTGTGACGGTCGAAATTAAAGGATATGCAGTCCCTGGTGCTCAGTTAGATAGTGGAGCCGCAGTCAACCTTATGACTGAGTTCATGATGAAAGCTTTGGGCCTCAACCACATGGAAGAGACGCCGATGTCTTTGAGAATGGCGGATCAAACACAAGTGAAGCCTGCGGGTCTTTTGAAGAATGTAAGTACAGTTGTGGGCGGTTTAGAGTTTAAGGTTGATTATCTGATAGTAAGACCAAGGACCTCAGAGGCTACCTTCTCGATCCTACTTGGACGGCCATGGCTGGTGCAAGCCGAATGTGTGCATGACTGGCGCACAGGTTTTATTTCAATAGGGCCAAAATCTGATCGGATTCAGTTGCAAGTATCCCCACTCTCGAGCAACAAGAAGAAGACAATAATAGTCGATGAGATGGAAAAGAAAGAAAAGGAGAAAGCAAGGCACGAGAGTGCACGAGCTAGGTTTTCTTTGAACACGGACACCTACAAGAATCTGCTTCAAGTCGGGTTCAACTTGCAGCTCTTTAAGAATCAAGACACGAAGATGGGAGAGTATAAAAATCCATTACTCTATAACGACGATTCAGACTAGGAGTTGCTGGGATGGTTGACACATACAAGAGAATTTGAGTGCTACATGTTGAGTATAGATGCAAGTAAAAATAAAGTTACTCAATCCCTGGAGAAGGGAATTCCAAGAGAAGAGTTGAAATTAGAGTTAGCTCCGGCGATGGAAGTGCAACAGTTGAGAGAAAGAGTTAGAATGCTAGAAGCAGAGATTCTAAAGAGAAGTCGAGAATTGGAAAAGGAAGCGAAGGGTAAGACTAAGGTGTCGGAAGCCATTGCAAAAGCGGAATTGAAGAAACTAGGTTCAATCGAAAGAGAACAAGACAATGATTTACTGGCCAACCATGCACGCTTGATCGGAGAGCACATTCCAATCACAGTGTCATCGAGAAATAAAGACTATTCGCGAGAAGCTCAATCGGAAAAGTGGGAAGTCTTTCCAGAAAAGTTCTTGAGTGTAGGGTCAGAGCTACCAGATGGAGTACGAGACTGCATTAAAACGACACTCAAAAATTTTAGCGAGGCCTTTGCATGGTCATACAGTGATTTGAGAGGAATTGATCCCCGAATCTGCCAACATTATATAGACTTGGAAGAAGGCACACGACCAATATGTCAACGACTCAGGCGAACGAATCCAGTCTACTCGGAATTGATCAAGTTGGAATTGACTAAATCATTGGAGGCGGGATTCATATACCCCATTGCATCTAGCGAATGGGTATCACCAATTGTAGTTGTTCCGAAGAAAAACAAGAAAATCCGTATTTGCATAGATTATCGGAAGTTGAACGAGCGCACGAAGAAAGATCACTTCCCCTTGCCATTTACTGATCAAATCTTGGATAGAGTGGCTGGCCATAAATTGTACTCATTTTTGGATGGTTTCAGTGGGTACAACCAGATCCAAATCCATGAAGAGGATCAATCCAAAACTACTTTCACGACAGAATGGGGTACGTATGCATATCGGGTGATGCCATTTGGATTATGCAATGCACGATGATCTTTGCGGTGAACAAGTATCGGCACTACTTGATGGGAAAGCATTTCACGTTTTATGTGGATCATGAAGCCCTTAAGTATATCATTAATAAACCAGAGTTATCAGGGCGACTGATGAGGTGGATGCTACTTCTCCAAGAATTTCAGTTCACAGTGGTAACCAGACCAGGCAAAGCACATATATTGGCTGACCATTTATCTCGAATTGTTAATGAGGAGCCAATCTCTGGTGTGCCCGACGATGCTCCTGATGGACATCTATTCCAGGTTGATGCGAAGGTACCTTGGTATGCCGACTTGGTGAATTTCTTGTGCACTACTAAATATCCGCCAGGAGCAAGCAAGAGAGAGAAGCAAAAGCTGTTAGCATTGGCAAAGTACCATAGCATCATTGGGGGGCAACTCTATCGATATTTTGTTCATGAGAGCATTTATCGGAGGTGTCTCGAGGAAGAAGAGGCAAATCTAGTGTTGAGGGCTTTGCATGACGAACCTTGCGGTGGACATTTTGCTGGTGAACTGACGGCAAGAAAGATTTTATTAGCTGGGTATTGGTGGCCAACGCTGTTCAAGGACTCACATACATATTGTAAGAAATGTGACAAATGCCAATGAATGGGCAAACCCACATTATCACATGCTGCTTCTCTTACGCCGGTGTTGGCTCTTAAGCCGTTTGAGAAATGGGGAATTGATTTTGTGGGGCCTATTGATCCTCCCTCACGACGAAGATCCAATAGGTATATTTTGGTCTGTACTGACTATGTTACCAAGTGGGTGGAAGCCAAAGCTCTGAAGACTGACCGAGCTGTTGATGTAGCGAAATTTCTGTATGAGCAAATTATCACTCGATTCGGATGCCCGTTGGAAATAGTAAGTGATAGAGGAACCCATTTTGCCAACGAATTGATCGAAGAATTAATGGAATTATATAAGATCAAACATAGAAAGAGCACTCCATATTACCCGAGAGCAGATGGACAAGTGGAGGTCACCAACAAAATCCTTGAACAGATTCTAACAAAAATAGTAGTTGTGCATAGGCGAGACTGGGATGAGAGACTTTTGGAAGCCTTGTGGGCATATCGAACATCCTACCGAGTGATAACTAAGAGCACTCCGTTCTCTCTAGTATATGGCGAGGAAGCCATCTTCCCCATCAAAAAAGAAGTTCCGACATTAAAAGTGGCCATTGAAGCCAGGTTGGGCGAGGAAGAGTCATTAAAGGAGAGGTACATACAACTGGTCAAGCTGGAAGAAAAGAGACTCATCGCACAACAAAGTTTGGAAGCTATTCAGAAGAGACGTAAGGAAAGGCATGACAAGAATCTCAAAACCTATGTGATTCAAGAAGGGGATTTGGTACTAGTCTATGATAGTAAATATTATAAATTCCCAGGGAAGTTGCAGACAAGATGGGCAGGACCGTTTAAGGTGGTGGAACTCAATTCCAATGATTCCATGCAAATTCAAGATTTAGGAGAAGAATATGCTCCCGTGAAGGTTAACGCGCTTCGAGTTAAACCATATTTCAAGTGATGTTAGGTTGGGAGAAGCCAGACGAGACCCAAACGAAATGACGAAGTAGACTACTTGTACATACATGTATAGCATTATATATATATGCGCATTTGTAAGCTATGATTTGTGTGTCATAAATATTCTTCCTTGTTAGCTCTAGAAGCTTTGGACTTCTAATTATTTTTCTTGTGTTGCGCAGAGACTGTTAGGAGCTAAGTAACAAAATGGCAGATCAGATTACGCAACTCTACTTGTACGAGCTAAGGATATATTTCTCGGACCAAACGTTCGCTCGCATGGACATAGATGTCAACGACTTTGAGACGGAATACGATGTTGAGGAAGCGCATTGGCTGGTATGCTTTATAAACCAGGATTTGGGTGTTGCATTTTACATTGAGTGTTTTGAGGAATACCTAGCTCGACATGTAGGATGGGCGGGAGATCGATACTACTATTTTGATCCTTTGAGGGAAATGCCTAATGAGGAAAACGATATCACATGGGCTTGGGCAGATGTGCTAACGCTAGGAAGTGATGACGGAGCTCCCGAAGTTGAGCCTGACTCGCCTTAGGGAAGTTGTCGGGATGCGAGTACGATGTGAGACCACATGAGATATTCCGGAGACTCACATTCTAGGACACCTAAAGATAGGTATACGAGGGACTAAGGCATAGCTGACTGTAGTTACCAAGTGAAAAGTCAACTCGATGAATACATATGTAGTGTCTGTAATTGAGAGAATGGAGTGAAGAGATGGTTGATCTGTCAAAGGCTAGTGTGTATATGTTTGCATGTATGTGTGGGAACAGTGGGAAAGGTCCCTTTCTTCCTCTCCCTAATTCTCAGGACCTGGGTGAACTAATTAACTATGAAAAGAAAGAAGAAGAAAAAGTAAAGAAAAAATATTGTGTTGTTGTGATCGTACCAATGCACTATGGTGGGCTAGTAGGTGGGTGGATTTATCCTCGCCGGGTGGTTAGGACCACGAGCCGCAGCTAGTTTCGCCATAGGGTTGGGATGTATGTGATTGTGTCTTAGCTACGCGCCATAACGGGTTGGTAGGTAGGTGGAGCCATCGTGGCTGGGTAGTCACGACCACGAGCCGTATCCAGCTTCGTTATGGGCTAGCTGATATATGTTATGTGTGATCATTATGTGTTTGTGTGTTGTGCGCTGCATTGCGTTGGTAGATGGGTGGAATCAACCTGGTCGGGTGGTCAGGTCCACGAATCGCATCCAGTGTCAATGTAGGCCAACGTGTGATTAAAATAAAATTTTCATATGAAGTTATTCCCCACCCCTGAGGGGGAGAGAAAGAGAGGAGAGGGCGATGATCACCTGGAAGGGAACGTTATTTGCTTGTGTGATTGGTATGTGTTGGCTTGCGACAGATCAGCTCACTTTCAATCAACATTCTTGAAAGCACGGAGACTCTATATGTACTCATAGATGAGGCTTTAGCGAGGTGATGCAACGGTAGTGCTTTATAACTTGTGTGCTCTATCTGAGGGTTTTTCTAGTGTGTGGGACACTCTAGGGTTCTGATGTATGTCTTCACTTGTACTCGAGTCTCGATGATTTTTGTAGGACGACGATGGGGATTCTTCGGGAATATCTAGTCATGAAATGATTGTACATAGCGAGTAGTAGATGCAATAATGGAGTGTGCATTTTGGGTATTTTTGCATCTCCGATTGGATTCATTTCAGTTGTCGTTGTTCATTTCGGTAGTTCTTTTCTGTTTTCCGCAATGGTAGTTGCATGTGTAAAACATGGAAAGATGTGCATGTATTATTTTGGTCGAGACCATTTTTCATAATGGAATGTATGAGCAAATTGATGCATGGCTGAAATGGAATTGCATATATGTGCATGTTCTTGGATCATTTTGGAGATGACTGATTTGTATGTATTCATGAGTGATTTTTTAGCACTAATAGCCTCAATGAGTGCAGGTCCACTTGGAATGAGCTCGATGAAAAGGTATGCAAACCAATTGGAAATTGACATGTTCATGCTCGTTTGGATTTTATTTCAGCAATAGTGGCTCGTCGAGGACGACTTCGCAAATAAGAAGAGGGAAGTATGTTAGCCCTAAAAATGGTTGATTTTTATGCACTAATGCGGTTCTATTTGGCAGGAAAATACGCTTGATTGCAGGCACTTGGAGAATGAATTTGATAATTGGTGAGAAGGCGACTGGAGCACCTTCTTGAACTGAATTTAAGCAGGAATAAATTGTCAGGTGCAATCCCAGTGGAGTTGGGGAATTTAAGGGGACTTGTGAAGATGGATTTATCATTCAATGATCTTCATGGGGTCATTCCTCGAGAGTTGGGTCAACCGCAAGGTTCAAGATCCACTAACCATGGGAACAATGCTTAAACATCATAATGATTTGTCATGTGTATCTTTTAAAGAAGATTCTCTAGTCAGATCTCAAAGTAAATCATCTGATTCATATGAGACTCATGATCTTTCTGACAATATTAGCTCATCAAGCAGTTTTCAAGAGAAGGATGAGGAAGTATTACTTATCTATCCGGATACACTGCTAATCTTTCGGGTCTGTGATCCATTATTACCCTTCAAACTTAAAGAGATCATAACAGCAGATCAGAGACTTCTTAAAATGTTGGAATCTGGATTACTTTCATGGGTCATCTTGCAATCTATCCTAATTCGAAAGTGATAAGCCTTGCGGTTGGTGATGCTACGGAGCCCATTCCACAAAGCATTACATGTGCAGTTGAGAAGTATGTCCATAGTTTATCTACACGTGAAGGTTTCTCTGGATATGGTATTCATCAAGGATTAGAGTCCTTACGGACTCGGATTGTTGAACAACTATATAATGGACTTGGAGTGAAGACGTCAGAGATTTTTGTTTCAGATGGTGCAAAAGGCTGCCTGAGCCGCCTTCTTGGAATCTGAACTTCATTGCTTTCTTTTGTTGGATATTGAATAATCATGACAAAAGGTTCTTCTGTGGGTGTTAAGCGAAATGCAAATTTAAGTAATTGTGAATCTGAATTATTCTTCTGGAAGGTGAAATGATGTTTCCTCCATTTCCGTTGTGTGCAGGTCTAACGAGCAAAACGTTTTTTTGTTTTTTATGAAAGGCATGGCAGGCAGGCGGCGATGGCGGTTTTTTTTTTTGGCCCATCCTCTGACGCGCGAAGAGCTGGAGGATAACGCATATGCACAAAGAAGGGAGGGGCCTGCTCCAAGGGAGAAAGCGACAGTGCTGCTCTCATGGACGGTATTCTCTTTAATTTTGGGGAGACGAGTGAGAGTACGATATTAGAAGCAGGTCTCCGAGCAATGGGAGGGGGGACGTCTTTCGATTGTGATGAATGCTGTGGAAAATCAAGAAAAGGTAGCTGAGGAAGAATTGAGTCTGGGCTTAGAAGAGGGAATTGTTCAGCAGTACCGATAGCTGGGGGAGAAGAGGAGAAGTAGTTTCCACACAATTGGATATTCTGAGCCAGGAAAAAAAATAATATAGAACACATCAGAGTTTTTTGGGAGGGCCGACTTTACAGAGAAGAAGGTGTGCGGTTCGGTGGCTCTGAGCAGCAGCTCTGGAAGATTGGTGAAGCTTGTGGCTAGAACTTTTTATGATGATGATATGAGTGTGAAAGCAGCAAATACACCGAAAACAGACAAGTCTGACAGTCGAGGGATTGCGGTTGTAGTACTTGATGCACTTACCAGGTACTTGCAGAATAACAACTTGTCAGGAACAATACCGACTGCTCTCCTGCAGCGCAGGCAGGCATCATCATTAAACTTTGAGTATGTCTTTCTGTTCCGACTCTCTCAGTCTTTGGGTCTGACGTTTAGGCATGGGCATAGATAATATCCAGTTCTGTGCATCTTGTGAGAGGGTCCAAATTCCAATATTTCTTTAACAAGTATTTGCTATGTAATGAAATCCCATCCCTTGAATAAATCCAGATTTTCAGGGAACCCTCCCATCGAGGCAACCCAATCTCAGAGTCCTAAATAAAAAATAGTACAGGGATAATTGTGGGAATCTCTGTGGCTAGGATTCTCTTTCTAGGGGTCGCCATTGGTTTTGTCGTGTATTCTATTTACAAGAAGAAAAAGTCATGTCTCCATAACGGGGCCATACACAAACGGTTTTCTCAAGTTGAACTTGCTGGGTCTGAGAGTTCAGGTATGTTCGTATCTATAATAGCATGCTTGTTTAAACAATTTTAGAAACATTAAGTGGAAGGTAAGATCAAGGTGTCATTCTCATATGATCTTAAAATAAATCGAAATCTAGTTAGCTAAACAGATAAACATAGCCATGATACCACTTTCTTTCAGCCATGTGCTTGATGCGTACCATGAGAAGGTGTAACATGTCTGCTTTATCATGTTCATCCGAATTCCTGTAGGCATATTGAATCTATGTTATTCAGAGAGAATTTGACAGGAGAACTAGGTGAATGACATAAACAAATAGAAGCATCATGGCCATTATATTGTGTAATATGGGGAAAGCATGTTCCATTCTTGACATTATCAGGTTTCACTTACGATAGTTGGGTTTCCTAGGCTTATTACCAGAAACTTTTCAGTGCAATCAAGCAATGCTTTTTCATATTGACTTAATACCTCATTTTATCCATTTCAGTGACTCCATTTTCTGTAGTGGCAGGCGTAGGGCTGACATGGGTGGAGAGATAGAGTTAGGAGCCCAGGGGCTTGTAGCATATTTGTTTTTACACATAGAAATCCTCTTTTGTGAATAAAGAGGTTTACAACAGATTTTCTCTAAGCCTTAAATCAGTAACTCTTTTTACATCGCCATGCCATTTCCATGCCTAGAACAGGGGGCATTGGAAATGTCCCTATGCCACTTGGTGGATTTCAGCTTCAAACTTTGAATAGAAAAGGAAATTACTATTTTGAGAATTCTGATTTTCATAAATGCACGAATAAGGAGCTTGTTTGTGCATCGTTGAATGCAAGCTATCTAGATATGTTCCTCTTGTTGAGTCTCCCATAATAATTTGTTCCGTGGGCTTTAGAGCCGGTTCATTTGGTGCGTTTGCCGGGAACTTATGAGCTAGTGCATAGCCATAAGAAAAATCCATTTCAAGATAATTGTGGGCTCTAGGTAATCCAAGTAGACCGATTCCGAGGGGTTAAGCAAAATAAAGGCGTTCACAATCAGCTTTTCCGTGGGCTTAAGACCCCAATCACTTGGCATGGTCGCAAGCCATCTATTGCTCATCTGCATGTTTTTGGTTGTCTAGCATATGCATTAGTGCCTGAACAACATCGTAGTAAATTGGATGATAAAGGACTGAAATGTATTTTTGTTGGGTACACTTTGGAAAGCAAAGGCTATCATCTGTATCATGCATAGACTAAACACATTTTGTTTAGCCGTGATGTTGTTTTTGTGGAAGATGTTATTCAGCCTTTACTTTCATGTACAAAGGAGACATTTGTTAGCTCCAAAGACATGTATGGTACTTTGCTGCCTTTTTTTACACATGGACAGTCTAGTGCTAGTCCTAATGAGGCAACTTCTCAACCTTTGCAGGTTTCACGTGATGATGCAGATCATTCCATTTTTTATGCAGATTTACATGATGCACTTGTTGATGAGAGGGTTGATATTGATGAGGCAAAAACTATGCCAAAATGGCTGGTACAGACTTTGTGTGATAGCAAATTAGATGCATATTTTTCATACCGTACTCGTTTAGAATCTCATAGTGCCTCTTTTGCATCAGATTGCTATACTATGGCTACCTCTAGTCTTTGTGATGAGACTGAACGTGTTTCCTTTGATGAAGCATAAGATTCTAAACATTGGATGGCTGCAATGCAATCTGAATATGATGCTATCATGAAAAATGGTACCTTGTGTTTATGTGACTTGCCTCCTGGCAAGAAGGCCCTTGGAACTAAGTGGGTACACAAGTTGAAGCATAAACATGATGGAACATTTGACAGGTATAAGGCTAGGCTTGTTGCAAAGGGTTATGCACAGGAAAGAGGCATTGATTTTGATGAAGCCTTTGCACCTACTTGCCGAATGACTATTGTTCGTAGCATCTGTGCACTTGCAGCTCATCACGGTTGGAATGTACATCAAGTGGACATTAAAACATCATTTTTGAATGGTGACTTGGATGAAGAAGTGTATGTTTTTTAGCCACATGGCTTTGTGTAGAAGGGCATGAAAATGAGGTGTGTAGGTTAACGAAGGCATTATATGGTTTAAAGCAAGCACCATGTGCTTGGTATGAAAAGATACATGCCTATTTGATTGCACATGGTTTTGAGAATAGTCCAACTGAAAGCACCTTATATGTTAAGTGTGCTAATGATGTGCTTCTAATCATTGTTGTGTATGTTGATGACATGCTCCTCACTGGTCCTCGTGACAAGCATATTGCTGATTTTAAGGCTGATTTGCATGCCTCATTTAAGATGTTTGATTTGGGGAATTCGCATCATTATTTTGGCATTCAATTTATGCAAGTTGATGGTGGAATAGCTTTCTATCAAATGAAATATATTGACACATTATTGCAGCATTTTGGCCTTCAAGATTGTAAGCCTATGATGCTAGAGATGCATTTGATGCTTTTCTCTATAAGCAGGCTCTTGGATGCTTTATTTACTTATGCATTACTTGGCGAGATATTTAGTTTGTTGTCTCATAGATGAGCAGGTTTATCCATTGCCCAGGTGTCAAGCATTGGTAGGTGGTTAAGCGCATATTTCACTACTTGAGTGGTACCCATTGCCCAGCTACTTAGATTGTTTTATCCCAAGGGGGGATGACTGCCGCCAGATTTGCATGCTTTCTTTGACAGTGATTGGACTGGTTGCTATGACGCTCATGTGTCCACTAGTGGCTTTTGCTTCATGCTTGGTAGCTCATGTATATCTTGGTTGAGCAAGAAGCAGCCTAGTGTGGCCACTTCTAGTTGTGAGGGTGAGTATAGGGTAGCTTTCACACGGACTATTGAGTGTGTGTGGCTCAGATGCCTTATGGCTGATTTTGGTGTTGGTCAGTCTTCTCCCATCACCATCTTCACTGATGGTCAGAGGGCATCGGTAGTTGTGAGGAACCCTATGTTCCATGCTCGCACTAAGCACATTGAGTTGCATTATCATTATGTCAGAGAGAGGTTCTCTGCTGGAGAGATCAGCTTGGCATATGTACCCATGCAGGAGAACATTGCAGACCTTTTCACAAAGGCTCTGCCTAGGGAGAAGTTTGAAGCTTTCCACAAATTTTTTGGCTTACTTGCTTTTGTGGAGTGATTTCAACATAGCTTGGCACTTCCTTATACATGAGTGCCAGCTCCTTGTTCACTGCATCACTCCCAAGGAGGATTTGTTGATATATTTACGTAGTGATGTGTGTGAACACTAGGACCACTGGGGCACTTTTTTCCCTCTTTAGGAGGTTTTTTCCCCCCGGCTTTTATATATGCCTATTTCCCTAATGGGTTACTTATCTTTGTACATTCTAGTTGTAATACATTCAGTATTGTGTGTTGTGCTCCAAGCTTCATGTTCTTCTTCCTTGTGTTTTTTGTGTGCTTCTGCAGACGTCTAACTCCAACATGTGCTTAGTGCAAGCATGGAACACAAGGTTCCTCGCAATTGACAATGCACTCTGACTGTAAGTGAAGATGGTGGTGGCAAAAGACTGATCAACACCCAAATCATCCATAAAGCATCTAAGCAACACACACTCAACAGTCATTGTGAAAGCTACCCTATACTCAACCTCACAACTAGAAGTGGCCACAATAGGTTGCTTCTTGCGCAGCCAAGATATGCATGAGCTACCAAGCATGAAGCAAAAACCACTACTGGACACATGAGTGTCATAGCAATAAGCCTAGTCAGAGTCAGAAAAAAGCATGTAAATTTGGTGGTAGTGATCCCCCCTTGGGATAAAACAATCCAAGTAGCTGGGTACCACTCAAGTAGTGAAAGATGTGCTTAACCACCTGCCAATGCTTGACTCCTGTACAATGCATAAACCTCCTCATCTATGAGATAGCAAACTGAATATCTAGCTGAGTAATGCATAAGTAAATCAAGCATCCAACGGCCTGCTGATAGAGAACAACATAAAATCCATCTCCAGGATCATGAAGACTCAATCCTAAACCTATCTCCATAGGAGTGGTAATAGGTTTACAGTCTTCAAGGCTAAAACGCTGCAATAATGTGTCAATATATTCCATTTGACACAAAGCTATTCCACCATCAAGCTGTATAAACTCAATGTCCAAATAATGATGCAAATGCCCCAAGTTAGGCATCTCAAATGATGCATGCAAATCAGCCTTAAAGTCAGCAACATGCTTCTCATGAGGACCAGTGAGCAGCATGTCATCAATGTACACCACAATGATTAGAAGCACATCATTTTCATGCTTAACATATAAGGTTCTTTTAGTTGGATTGTTCTCAAAACCATGTGCAATCAGATAGGCATGTATCTTTTACCAAGCACATGGTGCTTGCTTTAAACCATGTAATGCCTTTTTTAACCTGCACACTTGGTTTTTGTGCCCTTTCTGGACAGAGCCATGGGCCTGAAAAACATACACTTCTTCACGCAATTCACCATTCAAAAATGCTATTTTAATGTCCAACTGATGTACATTCCAACCATGATGAGCTGCAAGTGCACAGATGCTACGAAGAGTAGTCATTTGGCATGTAGGTGCAAAGCTTTCATCAAAATCAATGCCTCTTTTCGTGCATAACCCTTTGCAACAAGCCTAGACTTATACCTGTCAACTCTTCCATCAGGCTTACACTTTAGCTTGTATACCCACTTTGTGCCAATGGCCTTCTTGCTAGGAGGCAGATCACATAAAAACCAGGTACCATTTTTAATGATAGCATCATATTCTGATTGCATAGCAGCCATCCAATTTTCATAATTTTGTGCTTCATCAAATGAAACAGGCTCATTCTCATCACAGAGACTAGAGGTAGCCATAGCATAGCAATTTTCGATGCAAAAGAGGCATTACGAGGGCCTGACTGAGTACCATAGGACAAAGGTGCATCTAATTTGCTGCAAAGTTTGCACCATTCATTTAGGCATAGTTTTTGCCTCCTCAATATCACCTCTCTTATCAACAAGTGCATATGCAAATCTCCATCATAAATGGAATGATTTGCATCATCACATGAAACCTATAAATGCTTAGAAGTTGCCTCATTAGGACCAGCACTAGATTGTCCAGTTGTAAAAAGAGGCAGCAAAGTATCATACATGTCTTTGGAGCTAACAGATGTCTCCTTATTACATGAAAGTAATGGCTGAATAGCATCATCCACAAAAAAATCATGGCTAACCATTATGTGTTTAGTTTCTAGATGATATAGCCGATAGCCTTTGCTTTCAGAACTGTACCCAACAAAAATTCATTTCACTGCCTTATCATCCAATTTTCTGCGTTGTTGTTCAAGCACTAATGCATATGCCAAACAACCAAAAACACAGATGAGTAGCAGATGGCTTGGGACCTTGCCAAGCCTCATATGGAGTGATAGATTGCAGCGCTTTAGTGGCACACCTATTAAGTACATTGTTGGGGTTCGGGTTCAACACATCACTACTAACTTCCAAATAATTCAACTTCAGCACTAATCTACTCACACACAGAATAATTACTCACAAACTGACTTTAGATTCAGCACTTTTTTGTTGTGCTAAAATACTGTTTAATAGAGTTTTAGTCAGACAGACATAGTTTACACGTGCGCTGAGTAGAAAAGTTGAACTACTTGATTAAATCTTTGAAAATAATAGAGTTTACAAGATAAGTAGTGGTAACACTTCTCTGAACAATGTTAATGTTGCTTCGCCTGATCTGTATTCAGCCTGTGTGAAAAAGAGGTTCAAAGAATCTCCTCTCATCTTCTTGGACAAATACTCTCATCTTCCTCTTTCAGTTCATCTCCCTTTCTTGAAAGATACTTCTTCTCCCTTTTTGTCTCTTGAAAGACGCTTCATCTCCCCATAACATACTCGTGCGACAAAATACAACGGTGTTGAGGGGTGTGAAAGGAGGCAAGCACTCATTAGAACTAACTTGCATTAGCCTCACTGTGTGACTACATGCTCGGTGTTTCATCACATACTTTAGGAATTAGGATGTGTTTTCAGTGTATGAAGAGTTATTAGCTATAGTTTAATACTCTATGTCAGTTTAGTCTATAAACATAAGGTCCATAAGGAAGTGCAGCTCTATACCTAGAAATAGCATCTCGATATGATTGCAAACAGACATGTGAAATAAAGTTTAATGTAACGCTTTGATTGATAATTGAATCCTATTTGTAATAATCTTAAGTCCTCAGAACCAAAATAGTCATATACAAGTGCTTTGAGAAAAGTCCTAATACATTTAAGGCCTAATAGACCTACTACATATCCTTTTGAAGAAAATGCTACACAAAAGCTTTGGTTAAAAAAACCCTAATACAAGACATTAAATCTCAAATGTGATAAAGGTAATTTAGGAGAAGCAACATGAATGCAGCTCCAAACTCCTAGCCTTAAAAGCTCATAGATTTCGTCAAGTCGTCATTGCTCGTCAATTGTTCTTCAAATGGTCTGCAAAAAGTAACATTAGAGAAAAAAGCATAAGTATGTCTTTACCAACATAAAACATTCATTCATTCTCATACATTCATTATGCTTACGCACTTCATTCATGATTACCATGCATTTATGCACTATAATTATACTCTCTTTCACATGCATACATGCGTTTCTTGTACATATTCACATAACTCATATGCATGCACACATGCACATGCATTAATCTCTATGCCCATGTACTTACATACATGTCTCATACATGTGCTTACACACTCATAATCACATGCATGCCCACACTTAGTTATTTATGTTAATTCATATTGATAAACATAACACTCATCTAAACTTAACATAACTTAAACTTATGCTAACACATGCCAATTAACTGTCTTATGTTTAAGATAACACACATTCTCATTCATAATTATATACATACATCAAATTTATATATATGCATACAAATATTAACTCTAGTATGCATATTCATACACTATCATATACACTTAATACACTTACATTCATGCCTATCATGCATTTATGCACACACTGCTCTCTCTTTAACATGCATGCTTTCACTAGCTTACATACATGCATTCTTACTAACATTCATTCATGTATGTATACATTCATATATATGCATACACATGCATCTCGCATTCATATGCATGCATACAACTAATGCACACATTCATGTACTTCACACTTCATATATGCAAGCTCTCACAATCATATGCATTTATACAACTCATGCACACATTAATTCTCATATGTGCATATGCACTCACCTTCATTCACATGCACTCATTGCACATACACATTGCACTCATCACACATACACATGCACTAATCACACAAACATATGCACTCATGCACATGCACATGCACTCATGCACATGCACTCTTCACACATATACATGCACTCATGCATATGCATTCCTACTAAAATACACATGCATTTATGCCTTCAAATTTATGATCATGCATTCACTATCTCTTATATGCACATGAACACTCTCATAAGCACATGTATTCACATTCATATATACGCATACATGCATATAACATGCATACACATATGCATTCTCATAAGTATTCACTTAATTACATGCATATGCACGTGCATAAAACATAAATACACATATGCATGCACATAAACTCTCACTGTCACCCTCTCTTTCTCTCTCTCTCTCTCTCTCTCTCTCTCTCTCTCTCTCTCTCTCTCTCTCTCTCTCTCTCTCTCTCTCTCTCTCTCTCTCTCTCTCTCTCTCTCGATACCTCTCTCTCTCGATACCTCTCTCTCTCGATACCTCTCTCTCTCGATACCTCTCTCTCTCGATACCTCTCTCTCTCTCGATACCTCTCTCTCTCGATACCTCTCTCTCTCTCTAACTCTCTCTCTCTCTCTCTCTCTCTCAATTCTCTGTCGGTGCCCTTCACTCTCTCTAGCGACATATCTGTGCATCACCTCCAATCTTTTTCTCTCTCTAGTGCTCTAAGTGCTTCTCCACCATCAATAGTGCACCTGCCCTCTCTCTTCTCTGCACCACGCAGTGAGCACCATGTCCCACGAATCTCTCTCACTCTCTCTTGTTGGAGTTTATTGACATCCAAAATATAGCTAGAAGTAGGTGGAACCCCTTAGGAACAAGTTGACCTTCTCACAAACTTCATAACAAAAAACCAGTCATGCTTGTAGAGCTTACTGTTCTGTACTAACTCAGAATTTTTTAAAACTGTTTTAATCACATATACTAGAGACCAAGAGCTTTCCAATGATCCAAATAACACTCAGTTTGGCTAAATAGACAAGGAGATATGACCTCTGCAAGTTTGAGGTTTAATAGAGACCTTCAGCAGGGGTGAACCCGAGAACACACACTACTTGCAGAGAGTACTGCTCTCAGCTCACAAATCCAATGATTATGAAAATTGACAATATAAAAGTAGATAGTAAGATCTTTCAAATGAGCTATCAAACATTTCATTTGGATATATTATGAGGGAGATACAAGCTCTGCAATCTCTGCATACAAAGCTACAGCACCGTAGAATACACATATGACTCTCTTGGACTTCCCACAAGATCACGACTTCTCTCCTCTTTTTATAGCATGGGAAACTAATCTAAAACCTTCTTAATACATCTAAATTCGTGGTAGACACTTGGGTGGAGATATTACATGACTCAAGTGCTCAAATAAGCAAAGTATTGATGGACGTTGAGAACTAGCCACAATTCCACTAGGACACCACTGCAGCTCCCTTGTGACTCACTAATTTGACTCATCATGTTCTAGAACTCACGTGGTATTTTGGCTATCTTTTTTGAATAATATGAGCCTTCTTGAAGTATTTGAAGACTTCCTAAAGGTATTTACATAATTTGAAACTTGTACCATACATAAAACAAATGTTCGCAACATCTCTCTCTCTCTCTCATGAACCGTGCCTACAAAAAGTAACATTAGAAAATCCGTTCATACATACTTAAGATATATATATACACAGAAACACACATGCATGCTCATGCATTCTTTTAGTTAAGACACACACTAAAGCATGCACACTACTAACTAACTAGGACACATCACCCATGCACATGTAGAACATTTACACACACACATTATTCAAATTAATAAAAAGAGATATTAATCTTATCTTTGCTAGATTGATTACTTATGAAAGAGTTAATTTAATTATTCATTTATTAATTATGTTAGATTAGTTTATTGAAATTCTTAATGATATAATATAAATTATACAGACTAACAAAAAACTAATCAAATAATTATAATTTCACACATGTTATAAATATTATTTTTATTATTTAATATCTTATTATATATATATATATATATATATATATATATATATATATATATATATATATATATATATATATATATATATATATAGTGTTAGTTAATGCACAATCTAAATTATACAATAGGTAATTTTTAAGTATAGGTAAACATATTTAATAATCTAATGATTAACATATATAGATACATAATTAGAATAAGTTTCTTACCCTGATTTCTAATTGCATCAATGGCCCTATATATTCCCGTTTGTACTAACCATATCTATTGGATGCCTTTCGGTTGATCAAGAGCACATGGGATTGGATGATTTTAGTGAAAAAGATATCAAGATACATACATAGCATGCATATACATAGGGTTAAATCACACATATATTAGGGGTTCCATGTACTCACAAGTAGACAAACACATATTTTTGAACCCTCATATACTTTTGAGATAAACATATATCTATACTCAACTGTTCATAGATATTTTTGGGTAGACAAACATTCGCATACAAGATTAGGAACATAATTAGACACACATAAATATATATGTATTTTTACCTTCTCATGAAATCATATATGCAAAAACACAAGCATAAAGATCCATACACAATCCAATACATTGTTACCTTTGTATTCAACATGCCTATAAAATACTTATTCATAAACTCAACTACATAAGACTTCATCATTATGAGATCTTTGCTTAGTCCATCTCTTCATGCATTTGTTGTGTGCAAGTACTAAGAGAGATTAGTCAAAGAAATGTACCAAAATGGTTTGAGAGAGATAAAAGGTGATCATCTTAAAACAAAAAGGTTTTTATTTTTTTGAATGTTTATTTGGATGTGGAAATCTCTCCAACATCTGCCCCCACCAAACTTGCACATAGTCCCGATGGGCCAACCTACAGATTATGGAAAGCAGCATCAAATTCTTTGGAAAAAAACTTATAAATTGACTTCAAATTCTTTGGAAAATGCTTCTAAATTCAAATTAAGTTTCTGATAATAAAGAGGATCTATAAAATTATGTAAATGTGAATTATAAATCATTTCGTTCAATGCATGAAGTCAAAAGATAAATTTAAAAATCTTATAATAGTCATTTAAATAGTCACGGTACTTACCATTCCATTAACCCTGTTCACAAGTAATATTTAATTTACATAAGTATTCTATCTTTTATCTCTTAGTCGTTTGTCATAAGATACATCTAAATAATCCTTCTGTAGCAAGCCTTCACCTCATATAGCCTGCAATACATTTCAGGAGTGATTTCGAGACCACAACTGAATCATAATGTTTTTTTCTTTTTCTTTTTCTTTGTATTTTCTTTTTCTTCTTGTCTTTTTCTTTTTTCACCTTGCAGCAACCATTAATGTACTGCTTGATGAATTCATTTTTCTTTCTTCGTAACTTTTTGTTTAAGGAAAAAGGCTTAACCCCTAATTAGAGTTGAGGTTCTAGAAGCATGCTAGAATCAGAACTAGGATCTCATTTGCTAAATATTTCAAAAAATAAAGAAGCCTACTTGTATAAAGTAAATTTACCTTTACTAAGGGTCACAAGTCAAGTGTTCCACTCTCCTATCCTCATAATAAATTATAAGTTTCCTAAATTGGACCTTCAACTTGCATACACATTCCTACTTTGATTTCTTTTTCATTATCTACATAATTTTAATAAATTCCCTTTTATACCAGAAACAAATCAATTCCTAAGTATGAAATGCATGAAAAGAAAATTAAATAACAATTAGAATTAATTCACCTGATTATGCTTCATCTTCATCTTCATTTTTCAAGAAGTCTTCATCCAGCTCTTACTCACTGTTTGCCCTTCTTTTAAATAGCTTTATCCTTTGTCTTGGCTTTAAATTCATCATTTTTCATCTTTGTCATTTGTAAAATAGCTTCATAAAATAGTAAATATTCATCTTCAAATTGGTGTTTTAGTAATTTCATCTATTTTTTTACAATGATAAACTCATCTATTTTCTATAATGATAAACTCTTAGTTTTCTTGTTCAGTTTTAAAGGTTTTGATTTTTTTGAATTTATGTTCATAGTGTTCTCGATTTGTTTAATAATGTTTTCAAGAAGTTGTTTTTCTGTTTCACTTGTTTGTTTCACATAATTTTTTGTAGTATTTTGTTTGATCTCATCTTTCTTAATTGCTTCTTGTTTGTCATTTCGTTAATTTGAGTTTGTAATTTCTTTACTTTTTCCAGATAAAAAAACTTCTCATTGGCAGGGAGCATTGGATCAAATGAAACCTCAAAATTTTCAAGTTTCCTTGATCGAACTCGTATTTCATGATCGCATTCACTTTGCTTTATATCTAAATGTTTTTCCTAATGGATTCAAAATTTTGATTTTCCTCTTTGGTTTTACTGCTATTGATTTCTTTCATTAATTCATGTTCTGTTGTAAATGTACTCTCACTTATTTGTTCATTTGCTTTGATGTTCACATGTATGTTAGGTTTAGATAATTTTTGGTTCTCTTCATCTAGCTTTGTTGGATTTGATTTAGTCTGGGTCTGTTTTATGAATTCCTTCATTCCACCTCTTCCCAGGTATAATTGTAAAGGTAATAAATTCTGATAATTAGAAATTTTTTGCTCATTTTCAATCACTAATTTTTGTCTTCGTGCATCTCCATATGACCTACAAGCCCAAAATGTGTGTCCATACTGATCACACCAAAAACACTGCAAAGGTCGTTTTTGAATCCTATTTGGCATTCATGGTGGAAGTTTAGGAGTATATCCTTTGAAATCATCTGAATGGATTTCAAAAGAAGGATATGCAGATAGACCTTGGTATTTTCTCTCATTTTCATGCTTAGTTTTAGCTAATTCTAATTCTTGTATTTGTCATGGACACAAAGAAAACCATCTTAAATCTTAGATTCCATGTGAGTTTGCTATATCTTATGTTTGGTTAAGATTTTTGGAGAGACTAATGCTACCATTGCATCCAGAACGTGCCAAAACCCCAAGATTGGCTATCTATTTATTGAATTCTAACACCCGAAGGTCTTGTTTCAAGTCGATGATATCATGATGATATCATCAAATCATAACCGCCATATAGCACCGCCTTTGAACACCTATAAAAGGAGGGGTTGGCCACATTCATTCTCAATCTTGCAAATGCCAGTCTTGGGAGTTCAAGGGATCGGATCACCAAGTAAGTACTTTCAAGTTCTAGCTCGAGTGCTAGTCTTATCTCTTGCCCTAGTCTTTTCTAGTCTTGTATCGTGGACATCCTTTCTTGTCCTGTTGTAATCTCATAGTACAAGATCCTTTATAGTTATTTATTGTATCTAGTTCATGTCCCTAAAGGGAATTCTTGTAATCCAGATATCTTGTTCCATACTTATGATCTCATGTTGTGGGATCTCCTGTATCATCTGTAGTCGAGTTTTCCATACCTATCAGTCTCGGGTTGTGGGACGTATTGTATCAGTTACATATTCTTGTATCATTTTTCCTACACAGATGCTATTGTAATCAAAAGCGTATTTCCAAAACTTTGTCTAGTGTAGTCAGAGAGCATAATCTAGTGCTCCTCTCACAGTATTCGTTTGGACAACAAATCATATTTTTGGTTTATTTCTACAATTTCAACATTCATTTCTTCTTTGTATGTTCTTAGGCCAACTCTTAATAATTGGAGAGTTTCTGACATAGCACTTATGGTATCATCTAAAGTCGAAACAATTCTAAATTTATGCTATATCGCTTCATTAGCCTTACTCTCCATTTTGACAAATGTTTCTTTCCATGTTTTCAATTTTTCATTAATCAATGCATTCACATACACTTCAGCACTCTTTGGAATTTTCTCTTGTAATTCATTCGTGTAAGATTCATTACTTTCACTTTGATTTATAGTTTTCCTATTTATATGTTGCTCAATTCCCATTACTCACATTTTGGATCTGGTTAAACCAGCACTACAAAGAGTTGATGTAAATATGCAAAGAAACAAAATCTTTTAATATTTTTATGCAAGTGATAAAAATCCTTTTGTGTTTTTCTTCTTATGCTAACAATCAAAAAGTGCAAGTGATATAATCGTCATATATCTTTTAACTAAATTGAAAGAACTTGAAAAACTCTTTACCTGAAGTTGCTTGATGCAGAAGGTTCTAATGTGCACTATGATAATTCTTTACAAACTTTTTTAATAAATCAATCCTAAGTACAACCTAAAAGTGATTGTGTATTCCTGGTCTTCTTGTATGTTGATGGGGGGGAGGGGGGAGGGGATGAAGTGTCAAGGATTCTTCAGCTTTAATTGTTTCTCTTTTCGTGCAGGGCTCAGTTCTCTAAAGAATAGCCCTCAACAACCAAGGAAAAGAGTAGGTGGCAACAAGATCTTCACTTGTCATTGCAACTCCTTCGTCCGCTCACCTACAAACAAGAAGACAATAAAGGTTAATTTTTTTAATTACGATTGAAAACACAACCAAAAATCCTAAGCACACTGGCGTCTCGTTTCACGTTGGGTTCACCAAATCTGTCGAGGGATGTGAAAGGAGGCAAGCGCTCATCAGAACTGACTTGCGTTAGCCTCACTGTGTGACTACATGCCGGGTATTTCATCGTGTACTTTAGGAATTAGGATGTGTTTTCAGTGTATGAAGAGTTATTAGCTATAGTTTAATACTCTATTTCATTTTAGCCTATAAACCTAAGGTCCATAAGGAAGTGCAACTCTATACCTAGAAATAGTGTCTCGATACGATTGCAAACAAACACGATCAGAAATAAAGTGTAATGTAACGTTTTGATTGATAATTGAACTCTATTTGTAATAATGTTAAGTCCTCATAACCAAAATAATCCTATACAAGTGCTCTGAGAAAAGTCCTAATACATTTAAGGCCTAATAGACCTACTACATATCCTTTTGAAGAAAATCCTATACAAAAGCTTTGGTAAAAACAAACCCTAATACAAGATATTAAATCTCAAATGTGATAAAGGTAATTTAAGAGAAGCAGCATGAATGCAGCTCCAAACTCCTAGTCAAAAGCTCATAGATTTCGTCAAGTCGTCACTGCTTGTCAATTCTTCTTCAAATGGTCTACAAAAAGTAACATTAGAAAAAAAAACATAAGTATGTCTTTACCAACATAAAACACTCATTCATTCTTATACATTCATTATGCTTACACACTTCATTCATGATTACCATGCATTTATGCACCATAATTATACTCTCTTTCACATGCATACATGCATTTCTTGTACATATTCACCTAACTCATATGCATGCACACATGCACATGCATTAATCTCTATGACCATGTACTTACATGTATGTCTCATAAATGTACTTACGCACTCATAATCACATGCATGCCAACATTTAGTAATTTATGTTAATTCATATTCATAAACCTAACACTCATATAAACTTAACATAACTTAAACTTATGCTAACACATGCCAATTAACTCTCTTATGTTTAAGATAACACACATTCGCATTCATACTTATATACATACATCAAATTTATATTTATGCATACAAATATTAACTCTAGTATCATATTCATATACTATCATATACATTTAGTACACTTACATTCATGCCTATCATGCAATTATGCACACATACATACGTCACATTCATGCATATATGCTCTCTCTTTAACATGCATGCTTTGACTAGCTTACATACATTCATTCTTACTAACATTCATTCATGTATGTATACATTCATACATATGCATACACATGCATCTCACACTCATACTCATGCACACATTCATGTACTTCACACTTCATATATGCAAGCTCTCACAATCATATGCATGTATACAACTCATGCACACACTAATTCTCATATGTGCATATGCACTCACCTACATTCACATGCACTCATCTCACATACACATGCACTCATCACACATACACATACACTCATCACACATACACATGCACTCATGCACATGCACATGCACTCTTCACACATATACATGCACTCATGCATATGCATTGCTACTAAAATACACATGCATTTATGCCTTCAAATTTATGATCATGCATTCACTACCTCTTATATGCACATGAACACTCTCATAAGCACATGTATTCACATTCATATAGATACGTACATGCATACACATATGCATTCTCACAAGTATTCACTTAATTACATGCATATGCACGTGCATAAAACATAAATACACATATGCATGCACCTAAACTCTCACTCTCACCCTCTCTCTCTGTCTCTCTCTACATCTCTCTGGATACCTCTCTCTCTCTCTACCTCTCTCTCTTTCTCCTCTCTCTCTCTCTCTCTCTCTCTCTCTCTCTTTGATTGCCATGCTTTCTCTTCTTCTAATGTGAAGCTTCTGTTGTGAAGTCTTTAGCCACCTGATTCTCTCTCTTCTACACGTGCGATTTGTCGAACACTCCCAATGTCATTTTGATGTGAATCTAATAGGCCGTGAGGAATCCCATAGTATTGCTAGCGGGTGGATCCACTGTCATTCCTCTTCTCTTCTTACAAACAACATAGAAAACAAAAGAAGAAATTAGAAGACAGAGGAGATTCCTAATACTGATCGGCTCCTAACTGATATGGAGGATAGGCACTCTTTCGGAGAACCATCTTGTGCTCCAACTCTGACTGCCTTCAACCTACGAAGGACTGTATTCATGTTTTTCTGGAATATTGACGAAGGCCAATTTCACTTTGTACTGCTTTGATTCTTCCCTATACCATAACTTCAAAGACATCTCGATCTCTCTATCTGCGTGCCGCGAGCTCTCTCTCTCTCTCTCTCTCTCTCTCTCTCTCTCTCTCTCTCTCTCTCTCTCTCTCTCTCTCTCAATCTTTTAATTCTCTGTCAGTGCCCTTCACTCTCTCTAGCGACATATCTGCGTGCCGCCTCCAATCTTTCTCTCTCTCCAATGCTCTAAGCGCCTCTCTGTCGCTAACAGTGCACCTGCCCTCTCTCTCCTCTGCACCATGCAGTGAGCGCCATGTCCCACAAATCTCTCTCTCTCCCTCTCTCTCTCTCTCTCTCTCTCTCTCTCTCTCCACCCCCCCCTCTCTCCACCCCTCTCTCTCTCTCTCTCTCTCTCTCTCGCTCGTGAATCTTACGTGCAAAAAGTAACATTAGAAAAACCTCTCATACATACTTAAGATATATATACACAGAAACACGCATGCATGCTCATGCATTATTTCACTTAAGACACACACTAAAGCACGCACACTACTAACTAACTAACTAGGACACATCACCCATGCACACGTAGAACACATACACACACATTATTCAAATTAATAAAAATAGATATTAATCTTATCTTTGCAATATTGATTACTTATGAAATATTTAATTTAATTATTCATTTATTAATTATGTTAGATTAGTTTATTGAAATTCTTAATACATACTGACAAAATATAAATCAAATAATTATAATGATTTGAGAGAGATAAAAGTTAATCATCTTAAAACAAAAAGATTTTTATTTTTTTGAATGTTTATTTGCATGTGGAAATCTCTCCGACAACAGACATAATCACGCGACATCGACACCCAACTAATTTCTAACTGTCTGTTAAAAATCCGATTCAACAAAATACGGATTCAGAAAACTCCAAGTCACCAACATCCGATTCACCAACATCCGACTCACCAAAATTCCGACTCACCCAAATTCCGAGTTAGCATAATTTAGAGTCAGTAGAATTCAGAGTCAATGGAATTCATATTTAGTAGACTCTGAGTTAGCAGGCCTTCTGAAATCTGATTCACTGCTTATTCTTGCACTCTCACTCCCCTCAACACATGGCGCTAGCCGATGGAGGATTTTTCCTAAAAATCAGACCTGAATTCATAATCCCTTGATCATAGACTACAAGACTAAGTTCTTTATTGAAATCTGCTTGATGAACTTCTTCTGCAACATTAGCACTTCCTTGAACTTGATGTGCTTCAACCTGCATATCTTCTTCCTCCAGAATCTTTTTTGAAACTACCTTTTCCTGTTGCTGAACTAGATCATCCAACTCTTTATCCAGAGTGTGATGAATAATCTGCTCTTTCAATTCCACAATCTGCTGTAATAATACTTCCTTCTCAGCTTCATGTTGTTCAACCATTTTCATCAACTGCCTCTCCTGTATCAATATAATGCCATTTTTCCTATGTTCATGTGGATAACTGATTAAAGCTTGTAATCTCTCTTTCAATCCTATCCATAGGTCCTGCATAAACTTATGTCTTTATTGCTTCATGGTCATCATATCCATTTCTGACATTAACACTACATCCATTTCCACTTCCTCGTTCTGTAACATCTTGAGTATTTCCAATATCTGCTGCTTCTGCACTTCAGACATATCTTTTTCATGTTGCTCTAACTTTCTCTGTAACTCTTTCTACAAATCCTACACTTGTGTTTTCTGCATCCAACCTTCTTCAGAATTGAATATTTCATTCATCAGCTTTAGATTAACACATTAAAACCATTGCATTCTCAAGAAAGCTCTTAACGTAATCTTGGACCAACAACTATCAATAAAACATGCCACTATTGAAGACCAAGTAGAAAAATAGGTCTTTTCACTTCTGTGATCACGAATGTTGCTAAACTGATTTTTAGAATTGAACATCACTTGCACTAAATTAGATGATAACCAATCCATATGCGGCGGCTTCCCTTGGAATTTCTTCAAACAAAATCCATTGATCGGTTTCTCCATTCTTGTGCCAAACATGTTTGCTAGTAGAAAATTTCCTTGACCTAAGTCCTACACAATCTAACATGGACCTTTATATCTCAATGTAATTTTTCCTAGATGAGTCCCCAATTTGGAATTGCACACCATCACCCAATCTCCTTCTTTAAATATCTTGGATTTCACATTCATATTCACCCAAGCTTGCATCCTTCTCTGAATTACTTTTGTAATATATGCACTAACTAAACGATCCCCCTCCAACTAAAGAAGATACTTACTTCTATGCTTGACTGAAACCTCAAGAGACATCTTTTCAGTACTTGGGACCACAAACTCCATGGGTACTACAGCTTCCAATCCATACACCAATCTGAATGGTGTCATACCTGTTGTCACTTTGAACGTTGTTCGGAACGACCATAATGTTGAATCCAGTAACAAATCCCAATTATTCTGACTATCATGCACTAGCTTTTTAAGAATACACATTAAAGTTTTGTTGGTACTTTCTGCTTGAGCATTTGCCTGTGGGTGATATGTAAACCTGTAGCAGACTTCGAGATGTTTATACTGGCGAACCAAAACATGTATATATCTTTGGCACAAAAAGATGAAATAGCCTCCACAAGCACTGTGATAGTGCGTTCGGAGCCCGAAACGAGCTCAGATCACGATTTCTGCACCGCACAGCAAAGCTATTTTGATTTCCTAATCAACCTGAGTATGGTCATCAAATTTCATGCGATTCTGAGACTGTCACCGAAAAGGTGTTAACGCCCTAGATGAAGTGACGACCTGCTCTGATACCAATTATTGGAGTTTGAGGTCTGCGGAAGCATGCGAACAACACAAGGAAGAAGAAGAAGCTTGAAGCACAACACACAATATTGAATGTATTACCACTAGAATGTACAAAGATAACTCATTAGGGCTATAGGCGTATATACAAGCCGGGGGAAAAAACCTCCTAAAGAGGGCAAAAAGTGCCCCGACGGTCCTAGTGTGTTCACACACATCACTACCTAAATATATCAATAGGTGAGTGACTTCCATAATTTGTATAGCTCTATTCTAATGAACCATTCAATGTTGTGATTGATGGTTTCTCCAACCTATGTTCACTTCAATTATACCCATCATAGTTCTGCAAATCATATCTCATGCTACACTATAAAAACATCTAAACAAATCCCATATCCCTAGACACCTTATCCTTGCTTCTAGGATTAATGGGTTTATATCTTTTTAATTCTCCCCATATGCAATAAACACACATTTCTTTGTTTTGAAATCCAAGTTGTCTAACTGCATATGGTATATGTATATAAAATACACATCCAAACTACTTCGAATGAGATAAGATTCATCTTTGTTCGATAGTTCATAGGGATAAAACAATGTATACACATAGTAGGAGCTCTATTCATGTTATACTCATTGTTTCATCCTAGTAATTTCAAGTAAATTTATTTCATTTAGGAGAGATCTTCCTATCTTTATTATGAAATTTTCTCAAAAGGAAGTTTCACTTTGAGATCTACCCTTACTATGAACTTATTCTTCCTCTCAGCAATATCATTATATTACATGTACTTGCATGTTATCTTCCTCTTCATTCTTTCCTATAGATAATCATCAAATGCATTAGAAAGATTATTTTATGATTATCAATGAAGAAAACATAATACATGGTTTCAAGTAATGGTGCTTCCTTTGTAGGACCCCACCATCTATGTAGAGGACATCTAGATTTTCATTACTCACAAGTCCTTGCTTGAAAGTCATTGTACCTTGCTGCCTTTTTGACAAGCTTCACATAAGCTCTTCATAAGTTGACATGAGAATTTGGGCAACATTTCAATGATTCCTTTCCTAGACATGTCCTATATTTCTACATGTCTAGAAAAACTATATTTACAAGATTCAAAGGAACTATTTTCTCGCTTAGAATGGGTATATGCACAGAAAGTTATGAGAGTTGTGGACCTAGACACTTTTTTTTTTTTGAGAGTACAATGAATTGGAAAGACGCACACACCCGACCTTGTAAGGTAGAGGCACCCATCTTGGGAAACTTTGAGGCATTCAACCCTAGGTGGGACTTGAACCCTAGCCATCTGCCTAGGAGTACAAGGCACATCCGCTAAACCACGCCCACTGGATTGGACCTAGACACTTTTAGATAACTAGTCAAAATACAAAATTACTAATAAAGAAGATGAGGATCAATTTGTAATAAATCCAAACTTCTCACTTCCATTAACACTTGGTATAAGGCACATACAAGGGAGTATAATAGTCTTTGAGACTATTGGAATCCTTGCAACTCTTGGAATTACTATGGATCTTGGATTCTTGAGAGACTTTTAACTTTCAAGATTCTTAAGCTCTTGAAATTCTATAATTCTTGAACTTTTGGGATTCTTGTGACTCGGATATGGTTGAATGCCCTTATACTAAGGTTTATACCCTTTGAAGCCTTTTCTTCACAAGTACCAACACTAAAAATCTTATTAGCTTGCAAATAATTTAGGATATGCTAATCCTAGATTATATATAACCGTGTACCACACATTCACATGGATAAAACAACCCCTAGTTCATCATAACTTGTGGCTTTTGTGGGCCTGCATAAGCTACCTACACACAAATTTCACACATCAGGCCTTTTTAGTGTAACATAAATAAGATTCCCAATCAAATATTGTAACATGGTTAGAAATTTTTTGGCATTGCCAACGTTAAACCTTATTTCTCTTTCTTCTACCAATTAGGCATTGCAACAAGTTTGCAAGCTCACATATCAGTACATCTACACCATACTCTTACTAGACTAATAAAATAGATGTGTGTTTCTAACCACAAGTAAAAACCCCACTTTCGTTTGTATTTCTATTTAGCCTATTTCATGCTCATGAAGATATAGGGTTATGTCCCATAGCATTCCTTAATACTTCAGTGTCATGCTTCATGGAGATATGTATTCAGTCTTTACACATGCTATGAAAAAAAAAAACATGAATCTCCATATTTTCTTGCTCGCTTTGTTTACATAAGAACCTTTTGCTCTCTCACAAACACAAGATGAAGGTTACAAAGTTTCATCCCCACTTTTCTAAATACCTAAACTTCGTGGCATTCTCTCTCACATCCAGGTTTCACATGTATTGAAATCGAATTCTAATAATAAAAAAGTCGAGGCTAGATAATTAAAAAACAATTAACATAAAAAAAATTTTGAATGATGACATTTTGATTAATCAAGGTGGTCTTCCTGCTATTACATGGCAGAAACTCTAAGGCCACTTACAAAAACATAGCCCTTCCCCTTTGCGGCCTTGATATACTAGTCACTATCTACCCGGCACCAGTTTTGACCTGGCTTTGCAATCTGCCAACATGAGTATTGAGTGGGACACCGACCTGACCTCATCCACACTCACCTCTTCTTCACATGTGATTTAGGACCTGATATTAAATGGCAGAAACTCAAAGGCCACTTGTGACACAACTCTGGTTACTCAAATACACGATATGGATGTTGATAAGCTTGCAGATATATGAAAGGAAGCCGCATCAGAGCACTTCATCTCCATGTACTGAAGTGATCATTTCTGAATAATGTCTCGCTTCCACCACATACCCAAAACATCTCCATGTACTGAAGTGATCATTTCTGAATAATATGCCTCGCTTCCACCACATGGAGATGTTTACTGAAAAACATCTCCATGTACTGAAGTGATCATTTCTGAATAATATGCCTCGCTTTCACCACATACCCAAAAATGTAAGCCACTTAACAACAAACAATGGCTGAATCTCATACTACTTAAAATGCAGCCTTCATATGCCGAATTACTCTTGCTATGATCAAACATATTGCAAAGTTTCTTTAGTGTTCAAGCTGAAGTACTCGTATGCAGAGTCTGAAATTCCATAGAAAAGAGCATTTGAAATTACAAATAGTGGCTCCCATGTCCAGCGAGACAAACCTAAGAACATTCCAATTCCCTGCATGTAAGCAAAAACAGAGCATATTTTCCCACTGTCACTCATAGACTAAAAGACAGAATATAATATTTGTATTCTCCAGCAGTTGCTTGCCAGTTACTTTTGAACTTGAAGCACCAGTTGGAACTGTTCCTTATTTGTTGCAAAGCTAGACATTCTAAAAATGTCTCAGTTCTTGGTACATAAATAAGTGCAAAGCATCCATATTCTCCATCGTTTAGCAGCAAATTACAGCAAAATAGTTGTATCCTCCAACAGTCAATTATCAAGTTACTTTTGAATATTACAATTTACAGCACCAGCTGAAAGTGTTCAACATTTGTTGAATCTCTCTAATTTTGATCAATCTGAAGAAGTTGCTATATTAGCTAAATTATTTCACCTCCTGGTAATGTGACACTACCTGTCACCCCAGATTCTTGCCAAGATCCACAATAAATTGAAAGGAGTTGTCAAGCCATTTTCCAAACCTTTCTTTCAAAGTCCTCCTAATAACACTTTAACTACAATTTCTTTTTGTTTTTGTTGCCTTACGGGCAATGAGAAGGTCAAACTCCTGGTCGATGTACTCGAGAAAATTAGCGTGTGGCAGGGTCCCTCAATACACAATTTAATTCCTGCTTGGAGTAGCATGTGCCATGAAGTAGTCAAAATCAGGATGCCGCACATGGAGCCGTCGGAGCCAATCAAAAGATGACCTCAACAAAGATGAAGTTTGTCGTTGATCCCTCGCACCCATCAAGCTCCAAACAGGGCCTCTAAACTTGTAACCAGCAAGGCCAAAGGGATGCAAGAGAATCTGGCTTCCACACACACTATGTGATCCATATGCTTCAGTAGACCTACCTGCATCATTGAGTGTAAGATACTCAATGTAGTGACAATATTTGGAAGAAGAAAATAAGACAAACAGAATGTACCTGTTCCCAAAGTGGAGAGAGAGTGATAAGTTAAAAAACAAGCTGTCAGATCTTTCAGAGTCGGGCCCATAGGTATCCTATATATGGGATACCTGCAAAATAAGCAGCAGTGTCAAGCACATCACACGACAGTCACTGATTAAAAAAACAAAACCAGCAAAAGTTCAATAAGATAGATACCATGCAACAGAAAACCAGCTTGATTCTGATAATTCATTGCTACATAAGGTCTTCACACCTGGAAACTGGGCAGCTAAGGTCCTAATCTGCAAGTTTATTTAGTATTCATTTTCATCAGAGCGCAATTGGAAACCAATCATTAGAAATGTAGAAGATTCTACAGGTCTACATTAATCAGAAACATAGAAGAGTAAGTTTCCCAACAATGTATAGGTGAGTGTGAGCTTGGCTTTACAATTGGGTAGGATAGTAAGACACATAAATATGTACGCACACATGCATGCACACATCCACCCATCCATCCATCCATACATACATACATACACATGCACATAGACACATACATACATACATACATACAGGTAGGATAGTAAGACACATAAATATGTACGCACACATGCATGCACACATCCATCCATCCATCCATCCATCCATCCATCCATACATACATACATACATACATACATACATACACATGCACATACACACATACATACATACATACAGACACATTCACATACACGTGTTTATATGTCTATGCATAAACATAAGCACAAAGTGAAGAGGAGGATGGAAGGAAGAGTTATGTCACTGATTGCAATCGCACACCTTGTCAAAGAGTGGAACTCTGTGTGATGGAACTGCTGACTCAAAATATTCAAACAGAAGTCTCTCGCCTGTCTGATCTCTTTCAATGATATTAGAGCCAATCCACTCTGCATGTTTTGAAATGCCTTCTCTTTCCCCATCACTACTGGAACCTTCACTATTGCTATCTCTATAATCTACCTCACTACCATCACTGTCATCACCCAGGCGCCTCCTGCAAGGACAAATAGCATAGGTGAGTTGTATAGTATAAAAACTTACATACTTATGGAGAACAAAAATCGATTAAAATCACTCCAAACATCTGAAAAAAATTTATTCATTTTTGGTCTATTGTGTGAGAGAGATAGAAAGAGATGAAAGTAGGAAACTTATGTATGTGCTTGCATGTATGTATGAATATGTTCATGCTTGTGCATAACTCTGTATGTCAAGTGTGGGTAACCTAATGGTTGAACCTTGAATCCATTAGCTCAACGTCATGATTTCAAGGCTGTCTACTCATGTACTTGAATGGATATATGAACATCTGTGGCTGGCAGCTCTCAGATTGATATCAGACTCATTGAGAAAGAAGGCCATTCCCCCACTGAATGTATGTGTCCATGCAGGAATGTGTGTTAAATATACATACGAAGTATTTTCCACATAAATCCGATTTCAGATGTCTGATTATCGAAGACATCAGGAAACTTTTTTCAGACATGCACTCCAAAATTCTCTCATCAATTTAAAAAAGAAAATACAAAATGTTTTTCTTTTTCAAATGATATTGTAGAACCAAGAATTAAGTGAATCACCCATATAAAGCCAATACAATGTAATACAACTTCTAATGTCATAATCACTTACCCAATCTGCACAAAACCTTTAAGCTTAAAACCACCATGCTTTTATAAGGAAAAATGGAAGTGCACATTCCAATGTTGTTTCTAAATATCTAAAAACACTCTTCATAGCTTTCCAATGCTGAATGGTAGGGTTATGCATTCCTAAGAAACTGCAATATCAGCTCGTGTCATATACATAGATCAAGCTTTCCATAGCTCGATTCTGTAGTGAAAATAAAAATTTTCATCATTAATTTGTGATAATAATCTAGAAGTAGTCATTGGTTTACATTCATGCATACAGAAACTTTCTTGTAATTTATTAATAAATTGGGTTTAGGTCATGGATATATGGTCTACAGGAACACCGAAACTTTCAAGTATTTTCTTAATACATTTTGACTTACATCATGGATATATGGTCTTCTTTTTGTATGAATTGGATGTTGAGAATCAAGATAGTAATGAAGACGACCCATACTAACCATAGCAAATGATTTTTTCCGGTATTTCTTGAATTCGACTAACTTTGGTTCACTAGGAGCTACAAGTGAAATGTCATCAACATATATTATAGTAATGATGACGACTCCTCTAGGACCCTACCTATGATGCAAACACGTACTATAAAGACAATAGATTTTAAAATCATTTTAAATAAATATTAAGCATAGATCTTTTCATGCAATGCTTTAGGTTCTTGTTGCAAATCATAAAGCACCCTTTTGAGTTTGCATACCAAATGTTCTTTACTTTTCATTTCCGAATCTTGGAGACTAATTTACATTGACCTCTTCATGAAGATACCCATTTAAAAATGTTGACGTGATATCTAACTCATGACATACCACTATAATAGGTGTTCATGCTAACAATACATTTAACAACCCTTCTTTTTTACTTCTTTGAGCCGGATTCGAGACCCTGCTTCGAATGGAAAAAAACTGCCCATTGACATTTTCTTAACAATTTAAGACTTATAAAAGTTCTTACATAAAACCGCAAGCTCTCGAGCAAGGACCCGAGGTGGTGAACCACCCAAGTCCCCTTTCAAGAACTTGGAGTACTGTGGAACTTTCACCCACAAAACCTTCACCTAATGGGTTCCCGATGAGGGAGCGCCATATCCCAAAAAGGAGGGTCTGCTAGCAAGAGTCATCTGCAACAAGAGCTAGTGTCCCTTCTCCACTCAAGTCAAAGGTGAGGCTTTCTTAACCTAACTATTGAACACCAAAGGGCCAAGAAAAGAAGCCATATGAACAAGCAAGCACCCCAACCATCACTCCCAAAGTTGTGCCCTCCCTTTACAATCTAGAAGCAAATGCTTCAGAAAGTTACCCCCTCCATTTGCGAACAAAGCAGAAACCTACTCATTCTTCCATTAAGAATCTTGTCAACCAAGATTATCCCTCCTAACCTAGTAAACAAAAGGATTCTCTCCTTGTGGGGATAACCAGACTATTATGCACACTCCTTAGCAAGTATCATCGTGAAACTTACAAACCAAAGTCAATGTAGGGACCCAAAGGCACAAAAGTATGCCATCTTTTCCATTTCGCCCACCATGTGGAAATTGAAATCATGACCTATTGGCTAGGAGTACAATGGGTTAAGCACTTGCCCCAAAAGCCATGGTTGAGGATTACTTCCTAATCCTCCCTCTTAGGGTGTTGTTCAACCATCTCCTTCCAATCATTTCTCGAGTCTAACACTTCTCTAGAGATCATTCTCCTCAATGATCAATGCTTGATCTCGACTTGAATTGATGTCCTCATCCTTGCAGAGTCTCTTGAACCTTCTTTTTCTCAAACCTTGGTCTCTTGAACATTGCCTTTCTGCGTCCTGGCCACTTGCCTACAGACTTGCCTTGCTCTCAACCTTGGTGTCTTGAACCTTGCCTTTCCGCTTCTTGGCCACTTGCCTATGGACCTGCCTTGCTCTCAACCTTGGTATCTTGAACCTTTCCTTTCCGCTTCTTGGCCACTAGCCTACGGATCTGCCTTGCTCTCAAGCTTGGTCTCTTGAAGCTAGCTCTCGCCCATGCAAGGTATCTTGGATCCTCAATCTAGTGCTTCTATTGGGACGTTCGTTCCGAGAGCTTTAAGAGTATCTTACACATCTAAATCCGACCTACAGATTGGGAGATACACTCCAACCTTTGATCGGCTCATCTTTGAAAGCAACATGCGCCTTCCATGCACTTTGCTTCCTAAGCTCTGATACCAATCGTGGGAATCGAACTAATGACCTATTTGAAAGGAGTATGATGGGTTAACCACTTGCCCCAAAAGTCATGGTTGAGGATTACTTCCTAATCCTCCCTCTTAGGGTGTGGTTCAACCATCTCCTACCTGTCATTTCTTGAGGGAATTGAACTCATGACCTATCGGTTAGGAATATGATGGGCTAACCACTTGCCCAGAAAGCCATGGTTTAGGATTACTTCCTAATCCTTTCTCTTAAGGTGTGATTCAACCATCTTCTGCATGTCATTTCTTGAATCTAATACTCTCTTCCCCTTCTAGAGATCATTCTCCTCAATGATCAATCCTTGATCTCCCCTTGAATTGATGTCCTCATCCTTGCATAGTCTCTTGACCTTCTTGTTCTCAACCTTTTTCTCAACCTTGGTGTCTTGAACCTTGCCGATGCACTTTTTGGTGGCCACTTGCCTACGGACTTGCCTTGTTCACAACTCTTGTGTCTCTTGGTTCTCACCCATGCTAGATATATTTAAGATCATCAATCTAATGCTTTCATTAAAAAGCTCGTTCCAAGAACTTTCCAAGAGTACCTTAGACATGTAAAATCCAACCTATGGATTGGGAGATACACTCTAATCTTTGTTGGGCTCATCTTTGAAAGCAATGTAGATGCCTTCCATCCACATTTGCCCAAGCCTACTTCCTAGGCTCTGATACCAATTGTGGGAATAGAACTCATGACCTACCGGCTAGGAGTACGATGGGCTAACCATTTGCCCCAAAAGCCATACTTAAGGATTACTTCCTAATTCTTCTTCTTAAAGTGTGGTTCAACCATCTCCTGCTTGTCATTTCTTGAGTCTACACTAGGTGTACCTTATTGTACTTACAGAAGCCTCCAAGGTATATTTATTCATCCGAAACTGGTTTCTCAAGATCCAAGTCCATTTACAAAACATAGACACACAAGATTTCCTAATAAGATCCTCCAACCAAGTTGAACTATTTTGATACTTATACAAACACCTCTCTCTCCTCCCATCAAAGAAGTTCCAAAAGGGAAAACATTAAACTCTCTATGAAGTACAAAAGTTGCCATAATACTTGACCGAGTATACTTTTCGCAGATCATCTTCATCCCCATTGCAACTAAAGCCTCTTCTCATAAGCCCCCATCATTTCCACTCCATAGGCGATCACAGGAACAATGCATGCCTTTACAATCACAGACCTAGCCCAAATTTGGCAAGATTGGTTACACAACTTGTCTTTACCTTATGTAGATAACTTTTTCCATTTCCCAACCCGATCCTTCACAATAGAGTTGACAGAGAGTTTGAAATCACCTCCAAGTCGGGCTACTTGTACTTTTTTGTTAAGAAATGGACATTGAAAATCTTAAGTATTTATTTTAGGTTGGACTTCTCCAATCATTGAACATATTCATAAGGAATTTGATTAATTTATCATGGAACAAATTTAGAATTAGGTCATAAAAATGAAAAAAACAATGGTCATAATCCACATTTTGTTCATGGAGAAATGATTCACATATTCATAAAGTACTTGAAGATCATATATAACACATGCCCAAATTCTCCCAAAATCAATCCTAAAATGCAAACCCCAATTTTTGGTCAGAAAGTCAACAACTATTAAGATATGACTTTAAAATAGTCCCAGTTTATAAAATAGGATCGAGATTGCCACATCATCTAAATAAAAATTAGCCTCCATAATATAAGAATCAATCCCTAGTTTTTAGCCATGTCATTTTTATGTACCCACCTAATCAAATATTTACGTAAGCTTCTAATGATCCCCATACCATGCTTTTGATGGAGACTTTCACTAGCTTTTATGATAAAATTGATTGCCCATGCATCTATATAAAGCCTTGCCCATCACATCTCATGATCATCAAGCCAAGCGAGGTTCTCGAATCTCTACTCACTCTTGTGGGAGTACCCCCCCCCTCTCTCTCTCTCTCTCTCTCTCTCTCTCTCTCTCTCTCTCTCTCTCTCTCTCTCTCTCTCTCTCTCTCTCTCTCTCTCTCTCTCTCTCTCTCTCTCTCTCTCTCTCTCTCTCTCTCTCTCACACACACACAAAGGAGCTTCTACTCTTGAAGCTTGGAGGAGTGGAAGAAGTGAGCATGGTTATACTCTTGGAGGCCTTGAAGGACTCTTGGAGCATGGTTTTGTTTGCAGGCAATCCCTTCTTGGAGGAAGCTCTCATTCCATTTCTTTTTTTGCCCAATTTATGCTCAATTCTGGACTTTCTCCACTCAACCCTAGATTGTTTCATTTATTAGTAAATTTCCAGCCCTATATACTTGTAAATATTTGAACATAGCTACTTTAACTGCTGTCTAGGTTTATGTGCATATTAATAATTACATTCGTCTGCTAAAATTTTGTATAACTCTGTTTTAGGACAGTTAATCATATAGATTTGAAGGGCACTTTTAAGTACTATGCATTCATAATTTTCAGCAGCCGTATCTTTTGATTCAGTATACTTTTGTATAGTGCCTTGACTCTTTATTTGCATGTATAAATAAAAAAATTCAGAAAGGAAACACTTCTCATTAATTTAGAGATTGGTCGTTCATTTATTAACTTGAATACAATCTGGCTTTTCGGTTGGAATTTCTTTTTGCAATTAAGCCTAAAACATTGAGGTTAGATAGCACCTAGTTTTTGGAATTTTTGTTTTGAACGTTAATTTCAGAGATTGTGATTACGTCCTTGCCCACAGCTCACCATTCCTACTGTCCACGTCCATCAAGGATAAATTTGAGACTTGTTTTTAGACAAGGTTGACTATTCTAATTGTACCATACCTAGACTTTCATTTTGGCCATCTAGATTGTGTGCAAAGGTACTTATAGAGAATTCTAGCAAGCTATTGCTCTTGATTTTGGCTCTAGGATTCTTATACAAAACGTTGGTTCTAAAAACCCTAATTTTAGCTTGAGTGAGCATTTAGTTCTTGAGGAGAGATTGTGTTTACTTGCTTGTTTACAAGTATCTAGATCACTTAAGTGTGATAAAGACCACCTACATGAAAGGCTTAGACTTTCATTTTGGTGAGGATAGTTAGCTCATTGAGTTTTTCATATAGAAGTTTTTTTAGCATGCCTTAGCACTTGAACCTCTTTCTTATCATTTTTTAGGATCTAGATTCTATCTTCATGTCTAGCCAATCCAGTATCCTTCAAATTTTATCTCCTAATGAGAGTAGTTCAAGGAAGCTCCAATTATCCCTTTTAGAGTTTCAAGTTAAAAGATCTTTTGATAGAAAACGATCCGTGAGAAAAAGTTCCTGGTGATTTATGTCGTCCACAACCACCTAGGCAAACATCTACAAGAGGAAGGAGGAGAGAGAGAGCTAGAGATAAAACATTCATTTCTACTTCTGGCGAACAATAACCATGATCCCACCTAGAACTAGCCAACCTACTGGTAATCAAGCTTCTCAAGATTAGAAAAGATGGGATTCAAAACATGTGCAAGCATTAGCCATCATATCTCTTTCCATAATTTTTCCATACAACAACTATAGAGCAAATGCATATGAGTATGAAACTACGAAAAAAGTATGATTGAAATACCATATGTGACGGGATGTGATCAAACTAGACGTGGGAAAAATTTAGAGAAGTGTTGTAGGTGTAGTAAAATATGCGAAAAACATATAATATGTATTGTATTGTATTGAAACTACACTTCACTGTGCATTATAATGTACTCTATTATACAATACAATACAACACAATACGTTATAATGTATGTATTATGTAACGGTGTATGTATAATCCATATGCATTGTAGTAGAGTGCGAATGTCCAAGCACAACACACAAGGCACAAAGTTTCTTGGTCTCCCTCACTTTGGTCCCCTTTAAGAAAACAATATCGGTCTCCCTCTTTCTCTAAAATCACCAACATTTGAACCTATGGCAATCCTACAATTTAGTTCCTGCTTGGACACAAGCATCTCGCCACCCTCAAGATGGGTGGTGCTCGTCTTAGAGGAGACATGACGAGAACATTGGGACTCCATTTTACCTCTATGAAGACACCACAATTTGGTCACCCCTAATGCATGCAATTATCAAATATTGGTCACCCCACTTGCTCTCAAAAGACACCCATTCCCTCTTAAAGTCGAGAATTCGCTCGATCTTAAGTAGGAGTTGGCCTCCCTTTTCAAGACAAATTTGATCGCCTTTGATCATAATGTTGGTCGCCCTTGGTGAAGATATGGCAGTTTGGTCTCCCTGCACATGGCAATTCCATCTCCCTTCACATGGCAAATTGGTCACCCCATCCAAGCTCCAGGAATTTAGGAGTCTCAACAGAGCTCCTAGGATTTGGTCACCCATGCTCCCTATAAGTTCTGGTCCCCTTCCTGCTCACCCCAAAATGTGGTCACCGTTCAGGCTCCCAAATGGTGGTCACCTCCATTCAAGGCGAGCTGGCCACAAAAATGTTTGGTTGCCGCTGTCTAGGCTCACCACAAAAATTGGCCTTCCTTGTCTATGCTCACACCTAAAGTTGGTTGCCCCGGTGCATGCTATATCATCCAAAATATTGGTCTCCTTCCTTTCAAGACCCACAAAGATGGTCTCCCAGGTGGTCACTAGTGGCCGCCCACTCATACAAGGCAAGGACATGGGTGATAGAAGCCATCCAGCAGGGGATATGTCCAAAGACTGTTACCATGCCGGTTAGGTAGTCTCCATCCTGCCATGCCATTTTGTGGAGTGCAATCTATGTCAAGGGGCACTTTTGCCCTCCTCGAAGGACTACCCCTGCACATGCAGAGCCACTTGTATGGCTCACGTGTATCTATAAGCGGAAGCTTGGCACTCACTTGAAACTACTACTAGAACTATCACTACTTGGTAAGTGTGGAGGAGCATGAGCACCTTATACTATAGGCACCTGTTGAGAGCGCAAGTGTTGGGCTATATCAGTTAGATTCTTGTTGTATTCCTGAGACTTGGATTAGTACTACATTGTAACCCTTCTGCTGGAATGTTACTTTTTGCTTAAGTAGTGTGCTGGACTGCTGTGTTTGTCTATTATATGTGGAATTGTACATCTGTGTAGTGTTGCTCTGGTTTTATCTTGGTGTTGAATAGTCTAAGGTCTGATAACTCTAGAAAGAATCAGTCGTGCTGCTTATGACTTGGGGTCTAGCCCTGCTGGTGTGACTCTGTAGGTAGCCTCAAGGACAGTGGGCAAGTGGAAACTTGGCAGGCCTTAAATCCTGTACTCAGTATACTTCTGTGTTGTTTTTGAGTCTGTTGGACAATTCTAGGGGGCTGGAATCTAGACTCGAGCTTAGTGTCATTCACTTTGTGTAGTCTATTGTTCATGTTGTTTCCACCTTCAGTCGCCTCAGTTCTTGTGAACCCTCTTGTAGAGAGTAGAAAGTACATTCCTTTGTGCTGTGTACAATACAACTCCTTTTTCTTGGAAAGTCCTAACTTATACAAGGCATGTTAGAACGCATAGTTCTCCAAGGCAAGCCCACTCCTAAAGTAGCCACCCAATGAGGGGCACTACATATACATTATGTACGTACATTATTACATACAGTACAGTAGAGTACATTATATAGAGTAGATTATATAGAGTGTCCCTCATCTACTACATTATTACATTATACCTACAGCACAGCACACTAGACGATATAGTCAGAGATTCACAATATACAATATGTATATTGTATATACTATAGACTCACAATATACAATATGTATGTAATGTATATAATATGTATGTAATGTATACAAGATGTATTCCATGAAAATTCCTATTTATATTAAAAAATAGAGTAAATTATTGCATACGATATAATGAAATACAATCTTCAAGTATGAAAAGCAATTTCAATGTTGGGATATGAAAAACGATTCCATAAATCCGATAATATCATACATCCATATGACGGGAAAAATATTTCACACGAGTACGGGAAAAACTATAACTCTTTCAGCGAGTCCTCATCTTAGACCCAAAGAAACATGGGATACACTCCAAGCTCTATCCTGTTCCCCAAATATTGCAAAAAATCAATATCTTGAGCATCAATCATGCAACTTAGTATTAGTCACACAACTTGAGAATGGACGAAGGTTGTTCAATTCAAGAACAAAGGCTTTTTCAGTGATTCCTCATCTTAGGCTTTGTTTGACTTCCAAAGAAACGTGTGATACATTGCAAGCTCTATCCTGTTCCCCAAAAATTGAAAAAACATAGTATCTTGAGTTTCAATCACGCAACTTTAGTATTAGTCACACAAGTTGAGAATGGAAGAAGGTAGTTCAATTCAAGAACACCTAGCTAGAATTCAAAAACTAGTTGACCATCTTGCAAGCATTGAAATGACCATAGAAAATGATGAACTTGAGGCCCCACTTTTGCCAAGGTCTTACATATATTTCCTAACAACTTTCTCTATTATTGACACAATGGTCACGTTTAGATAAGTTAGAGAACCTTTTGTTACAAGAAGAACAATCTAGAAGTAATCATAGATATGTAAGAGTCCTTGAGTGGAGAGTTCTAATTCTATTTCCAAATCTTGTAAAGATCGTGTTGACCCGAGTGATTCCAAAGATTCAAAATCTGAAAGCAAGCACCACCTAAACCTCATTGTCATTTGGCCCTACCACATCATCAATCATGAAAATGAGTGACTACAGAATTGGGTTTGCTTAGTGAATGGGGATCGTGATCGTACTACTCTCAATTGATCTAGTTAGGATAGCACTTGGTGACTTGACAAGACACTTACCCATCCCATCTCATTAATACCTCTTACTACAACTAGACTCAAATCTACTACTTCGGATTGATCAACTTGAAGGTGTGCGAATGCACCATGTAATACATGACGAAACTTTTTGGCATCATTGTCGAGGAGGGCAATAACCGTGTCTAGATAACATGTGTCATAAATTTTTGGATTGTGCAAGTACGTCTCATCGCGAGTTTGCAAAGGATTGCTTGAAGCTAGGTTCTTTATCTTCTTGACAAAAAGGCCCTTTCCCACCGCTCTTACCTCTCATGGTAGGATTGCGCGATCGGATCAAGCTTTTTGAATTTTTGTTCATTAGATCATTTGAATGATAAAGAGTACGGTTTTTCTTTGGATTCAGTTTTTTTGCTTATTATACCTCAATGAAATTCTTCTAATCGGGTTCATTGGTCAAAATCAATTATGATGGAAGTTCTTAGTCTCAGAATCGCACAAATGCACTATCGAAGTGCTTGTGCATGCTATTTCGTCTTTCTGTGCCAAAGGTATATACCAGTTTCTGTTTGTCAATATAAGCATCTCGAAGTCTGCTACGGGTCGTATGGGCAGTTCTGTTCAACTTTTTGAGATACAGTCAATTTTCTGCATCAATGTATTTTAGTCATCGGCCATGGTTGAAAGCAGTGATGTATTCCGTACGTTGGCTGTACAGGATAAGTTGGATGGTACCAACTACCCGTTATGGGCTTATATGATGTGACATGTATTGGTTGCAAAAGGATTGTGGAACATTGTGCAGGGTGTTGAAAAACGTCCTCCACACCTACAACTGTTACACCGGCAGGTACAGAAGCTGAGGAAGAAGGTGTCGAAGATGATGATATTTTGCATAATCTTGTTCGTGTTGCGGTTTGTGCTTCACCTACTGCAGAGCAAATTCGTTGGGATGGCAGAGATGCCCAGGCACATGCATTAATAGCTTTGTCTATCAAACGTGCCATTATTCCTCATATTTGCTCTCGCACAACAGCTAAGGATGCTTGGGATACACTTACCACATTGTACCAAGCTAGGAATGAGGCTCGTATTGCTTACCTCCGAAAACAATTGGAGAGTGAGCACATGAATGAAGGTGATTCTATGGACAGTTTTCTAACAAAGATCAAAGACTTGAAGGAACAATTGATTTCTGCTGATGAGGTTATACCAGATAGCTTACTTGTGCAGACCATTCTGAATGGTCTTCCTGATTCATATCAAAGTTTTGCTTCTACTCTTCGGTTAATGATGAAAAGCAATCCAAATGCCTTGTCATTTTGAGGAGTTCGTCTCTGTTCTGTTGCAGGAAGATCAGTCCAGGCAGAACAGGTCCATTATGCGTGTTGCATATCAAGCTTTCCTGGCTAGTCAGAAGGCAAAGGAAAATGGAGCTCTTCAATTAGTAAGGAGAAATCTGCAAATGCTGCACATTCGAAGAAGGAAGATAAAGATGAGAAGAAATCACAAAAGCAGAAATTGTTTTGCAAGTACTGTAAAGGGAATGATCATATCATAAAGAACTGTCCAAAACTGGCTCCTAAAGAGGCAAAGAAATAAGAGGTTGGAATAGTTGTTGCAGAGGCCTCTACACCAAAAACAGAGTCTACTAATCTTGTGCAAGAAGAAGAATGGGCGTTTACTACTAACTGCAATTTTACCCCATCTTCACATGAGTAGTGCATGTCTGCAGTAGACTCAGTTGTTTGGTATTTTGACAGTGGGGCGACCAAACATATTACCTCGCAGCGCAATTTCTTCTCTTCACTCGAGCCTGCCCCTACAGGGAATACTGTTACATGTGCCAACAACACCTCTTATCCTCTTATGGGAGTTGGTAAGATCATTTTGACTACTGTTGATGGTGGTTCTTTCACTTTGTCAGATGCTTTATTTGTGCCAGGGATCAAGAAGATCATGTGATCAGTTTCTGCATTAGCCAAGATTGGCTTGGTTGTGAAATTTGTTGATGACAAGTGTACAGTTCATGATCTGTCAAATGGCGATGTGATTATTACTTCTGGCATTTTATGTTGTCGACTGTATAAGCTCGTAGACTATGAAAGATCTCTCAATGATTCGGCATGTGCAGTACATGATTCTCAAGCTATGTCAGATGCAAAGCTTTGGCATGTACGCTTTGGTCATCTGAATTTTGCTAGTTTGCTACGCATGCAGAAATTTGAAATGGTGTCCTCTTTGTCCAAACTTGGAAAACATGTTTGTGAAGGCTATATTTTGGGCAAAATGCAGCGTTCCTCATTTCCAAAAGATGGTTCAGTTCGGGCTACTCAGAAATTGCAGCTCGTACATAGTGATGTCTGTGGTCCTATGCAAACACCTTCTTTTGGAAATTATCTTTACTTCGTGACTTTCATTGACGATTTTTCCAGGCATGCATGGGTATGTCCATTGAAGGCAAAGTCCGAAGTGTTCATTTGTTTCAAACAGTTTTATGGTTTTGGCTGAAAATCTGTCAGCATGTAAAATGGGCACCCTCCATTCCGATCGAGGGGGGGAATATATGTCTTCTGATTTTAATGCATTTCTGGCTCAACGTGGGATAAAACACCATTGTACAGTGCCGTATACACCTCAACAGAATGGAGTTGCTGAATGAAAGAGCATGTCACTCATGGAGATGGCGAGGTGTATGGTCAAAAGTCAAGCTTTACCATACAGTTTCTGGCTTGAGGCTGTCATGTATGCAGCATATGTACTTAACAGATGTCCCACTAAAGCGCTACAGTCTATCACTCCATGTAAGGCTTGGCATGATCGCAAGCCATCTGTTGCTCATTTGCGTGTTTTTGGTTGTTTGGCATATGCATTAGTGCCTGAATAACATCGCAGAAAATTGGATGATAAAGCAGTAAAATGTATTTTTGTTGGGTACAGTTCTGTAAGTAAAGGCTATCGTCTGTATCATCCACAAAGTAAACGCATTCTGGTTAGCCGTGAGTTGTTTTTGTGGAAGATGCTATTCAACCATTGCTTTCATGTACTAAGGAGACATCTATTAGCTCCAAAGACATGTATGATACTTTGCTTCCTCTTTTTACAGGTGGACAGTCTAGTGCTGGTCCCAATGAGGCAACTTCTCAGCCTTTGCAAGTTTCATGTGATGATGCAGATCATTCCATTTCTGATGCAGATTTACATGATGCACTAGTTGATGAGAGAGCTAATATTGAGTAGGCAAAAACTATGCCAAAATGGCTAGTGCAAACTTTGCGTGACAGCAAATTAGATGAACCTCTATCATATCGTACTCGTTCAGGCTCTCATAGTGCCTCTTTTGCATCAGATTGCTATGCTATGGCTTCATCTAGTCTCTGTGATGAGAATGAGCCTGTTTCATTTGATGAAGCACAAAAGATGGTTGCTATGCAATCTGAATATGATGCTATTATGAAGAATGATACTTGGTCTTTATGTGACTTGCCTCCTGGCAAGGAGGCCGTTGGGACTAAGTGGGTATCCAAGCTGAAGCGTAAGCCTGGTGGTAAAGTTGACAGGTATAAGGCTAGACTTGTTGCAAAGGGTTATGCGCAGGAAAGAGGCATTGATTTTGATGAGACCTTTGCACCTACTTCCCGAATGACTACAATTCGTAGCATATGTGCACTTGCAGCCCATCATGGTTGGAATGTATATCGGTTGGACATTAAAACTGAATTTCTGAATGGTGACTTGCATGAAGAAGTGTATGTTTTTCAGCCCTGTGGCTTTGTGCAGAAAGGGCATGAAAACCGGGTGTGCAGGTTAAAGAAGGCATTATATGGTTTAAAGTAAGCACCACGTGCTTGGTATGAGAAGATACATGCCTATCTCATTGCACATGGTTTTGAGAACAGTCCAACTGAAAGCACCTTATATGTTAAGCGTGCTAATGATGTGCTTCTGATCATTGTTGTCTATGTTGACGACATGCTGCTCACTGGACCTATTGAGAAGCGTATTGCTGATTTTAAGGCTAATTTGCATGCCTCATTTTAGATGTCTGATTTAGGGCATTTGCCTCACTATTTGGGCATTCACTTTATGCAAGTTGATGGTGGAATGGCTTTGTGTCAAACGAAATATATTGACACATCATTGCAGCGTTTTGGCCTTGAAGACTGTAAGCCTATTGCCACTCCTATGGAGACAGGTTTACGATTGAGTTTTCATGATGTTGGAGATGCATTTGATGCTGTCCTCTATCAACAGGCTGTTGGATGCTTGATTTACTTATGCAATACTCGGCAAGATATTCAGTTTGCTGTCTCACATATGAGCAGGTTTATGCATTGCCAAGGAGTCAAGCATTGGCAGGCGGTTAAGCGCATCTTTCATTACTTGAGTGGTACTCGGCTACTTGGGTTGTTTTATCCCAACGGGGGATCACTACCGCCAGATTTGCATGCTTTTTCTGACTCTGATAGGGCTGGTTGCTATGACACTTGTGTGTCCACTAGTGGCTTTTGCTTCATGCTTGGTAGCTCATGTATATCTCGGTTGAGCAAGCAGCAGCCTACTGTGGCCACTTCCAGTTTTGAGGCTGACTATAGGGCAGCTTTCACAGCAACTGTTGAGTGTGTGTGGCTCATACGCCTTATGGCTGATTGGGGTGTTGGTCAGTCTTCTGCCACCACCATCTTCACTGTCAGTCAGAGCGCATTGGAAGTTGCGAGGAACCCTGTGTTCCATGCTCGCACTAAGCACATTGAGGTGCATTATCACTATGTCAGGGAGAGGTTCTCTCTTGGGGAGATCAGCTTGGCATATGTGCCCACGCAGGAGAACATTGCATACCTTTTCATGAAGGCTCTGCCTAGGGAGAAGTTTAAAGCTTTCCGCAAAGCTTTGGGCTTACTTCCTTTTGTGGAGTGATTTCCACATAGCTTGGCACTTCCTTATACATGAGTGCCAGCTCCTTGTTCACCACATCACTCCCAAGGGGGATTTGTTGATATATTTAGGTAGTGATGTGTGTGAACACACTAGGACCGCCGGGCACTTTTTTCCCTCTTTAGGAGGTTTTTTTCCCCGACTTGTATATACGCCTATTGCCCTAATGGGCTACTTATCTTTGTATATTCTCAGGTAATACATTTCAGTATTGTGTGTTGTGCTCCAAGCTTCTTCTTCCTTGTGTTGTTCGCATGCTTCTACAGACGTCTATCTCCAACAATGACAACATCCCTCTCACTCAATAGATTCAGTCCGTCGAATTTATAGATTTTCCGGTTCTTCCGGTTCATCCGGTTCACCGTTACATGGTCACTTTATGTCTCATTCGATTTGAATTATCCTAGGCCTACCAACGATCATAGAGTACGTTGAGCCCCTCGACTCCCCCCGTAAGTGCCTTGGCCCTTAATAGACTTCCCTTCAGCCCATCGTGGCCCATGACCCATCGCCCCCCTACAGAGAGGGGGAGAGAGAGAGAGAGAGAGAGAGAGAGAGAGAGAGAGAGAATATTGTGTTTTGGAAATTGATTCCTAAACAATGAACAATGGTTCCAGCCATTTTCCATAGCCAAATCTTGTTGGTGCTTCTTTTTGTATCCCATTGTAGTGTGCAATTAATAGTAGTACAGGAGAATCCTTAGATGCATAGCTGAGGAGCATGCACAATAAACATTGAAATCAATACGTGTTAATTTTGCATGCATGATTTTGCTCTTATTGCACTTTGAGCTCAAGGTAATGGCACACATGAGTGCCCAATTTTTGGGTCATTCTTCTATTCAAAAAGAGGTAAACATTCATGCTCTAGACCTTTTCTTCATCTAAAAACCTATATTCATGTAGGGACACAAACAATCTAAGTGCATGGAGGATTGAAAGTGTCATATTTTGGTAGAAAAAGAGATATCTTGTTACCCTTTACACTCACATTCTATAATTTATTATTTGTAAGTTTTAACATGCATAATATATAATATATATGTATATACTATATCTTAGATTCTTATGATTATAGATGTATTTGTAACGAGGCACCTTACCTTCGGATACCATTCGGTCCTTGCACCTTACACGTACCGAACTGAACGCACCGAACGCACTGGACTACCTTGCTCAATTCAATATAGTAAGTCATGGTTAAGCCCATTCCTTTCATGTCACCATAACATCCAACCATTTCTACCTTCTCATCTTCTTCATTATTCTTATCTCCATCCCTCATCAATTTATTATTGTATAGCCTAAATTTGGGCCCTACAAGATTTTTTGGTGCACCTATATTCTTAGTATATGGAGTCTAACTAAGTCTGATTGCAAGAAGAGACTAATTTTCAGAATTTGTCTAAGGCAGCAAAGAGACTAATTTCTCAAATTGGTCTCCTTACATAGTACAAGAAGAGGTTTAAAAACAAGATTTAAATCGGGATTTAAATCGTTTAAATCATAGAGGTTTATAAAATCCAAAATAAAAATCGGGGTTTTTATTCCCTATGAGAGATTTTTATTTTTTGTGAAACAAAAAACCATGTACCAATGCATATTTAACACTTTTTTGATATGAATGACATGAATGACATATAAAATCACTTAATAGTCTATAATCACCATGCTTATTTCAACAGTTTTCAAATGCATTTTAAATAAAGGTATTTTTTTGAACTCGAATTTTTTCAAAAAAAACCTCAATAAAAATCGTAAAAAATCGTTTAGAACGTTTTCACGATTTAAAAAAACGATTTTTATTTTAAAATCGACGATTTAAATGTACCATGTCTGCTGATCAATTTTCTCAAAGAGACTGATTCCCAAATTGGTCTATGGACTAATTTCCCAAAAACCAATTTCTCAAATTAATCCAATTTCACAAATTTTTCAAAGGCAAGCAAAAGAGTCCAATTTCACAAATTCGTCAAAGGCAAGCAGAAGAGACCAATTTTACAAATTGGTCTATGGAATAATTTTTCAGAGATAGGACCATCTCAAATTCATCCAAGGTTGGGATCACTTGAAACTTAAAGAAAATTCTTCGAAAGCAAGAGTGGAATTACTTGAAGACTAAAGCAAAGGACCCACTAGAAGTGGCTGTGCAGAAAAAGAAAGTGGAGACAAAGAGAATAGAGAAAGAGAGTGGAGACCAAAGTACCGGATTTGGCATTGTGTTGACAGAGCACCGGATTTGGCAGAGTAACAAAAAAGTGAGAGTGGAGAAGACAGAGTGGTGGAGTAACCACCTCTTATAGTAGCTTATATAAGGAAAGGAATTCGAGTACCCGGGGGGGGGGGGGGGGGGGGGGGAAGAGAGAGAGAGAGAGAGAGAGAGAGAGAAGAGGGAGGTTACTTGAGGAAGTGCGTCGCTACTCTTAAGCTAAGCAGCTCCGTCAAGGAGTTAGACAAGAGGCTCTAGTCTTGTCACATAGAACAGACAAGCGGAGTAAGTCTACAAGGGCTGAGTGCTTAGCAAGAGACCTGCGAGCTTCATTAGTGCCTTGAGGTTGGCTTATGTGGTTAGATTGTGAGCTTGTGAGGTGCTTCTTGTTGCAGCCATTACTTCTGCTCCTTTCACATGTAATTGAACCACCTATTTTGTACACTCCCATGCATGACGCTAATAGAGTAATGCTTTTGTGACTTGTAATCTTGGCTCTTACTTTGTTTCATCTTGTAATCTTCTTGTGGTTGTGCAAAGCAAACTCATAGTGCATACTCCACTGAGAAAAAGAACCCACCCCAAGCACAGAGAACAAGAATTTCCTCTACAACTACTCATTGCCATAGTCTACAAACCCCCCATGGCAAATTTCTCATCCTCACAGAATTTCCTTCCTCTCCCATCACCCTTTTCCACTCCCATCGTCCTTAACCCCTCATTGAGAAACCTTCCGTCCATCGTTCATCATCTTCTTCCCTTTGTAAACCTTTAATCATCTCTCCCATTGCTTTGCAATCTGGACATATCGAGCCTCATCATTTACCCACCTTGCAATTTATCATTCCACTCTACCCTCAATAAACCTCCTATATTGCTAGAAGAAAGTGTATGAACAAGTTGCACCTTCTAGGTAGAGTTTTTCTTAGGGAAGTTGTTTTGGGGAATTCAAAGATTGAATAACTAATGCAAAGATACAACCCTAGTAATATTACAACACTAGAAAAGAATCTATGTAAGACCTCTATTGGAACTCTAGATACATTTAGAGTGTCATCGCTTGAGGCTTGAGGCATTTTGCATAGCTAGCTCTAAGGAATCAACAAATTCAAAATCACTTTCAACTTGCACATTTATCAAGACCACATAGGAGTGTGAACTAGAAACCAGCTAATAACCCAGAAATGTTCATATGGAAGATCCAATAACCCTTTCTCGTATGTCCTTCCATGGAATCTTTTGAGAGCATGTATTCTTAATCAACCATACGAATGTTAACAAATCAACTCATGTAATTTACCTCTTAGAGGACACTCGTCAGGTTGATTCCCATATTTCAACTCACGTCGATTCGCCACAAATTTCTTTTAAACACCGAAAAAAATGTTTTATGTGCACATTTATGTACAGAGTACATGTGTGTGTTTTTTTTTTTTTTTACAGAGGTTCGGCCGAGGCCTACTCCCCCGGGCTTTGACTTTGAAATTGCAACTGTACAAGAAGGGCATAGGACCCATGGGACCCCCCTTATCCCACAAGAATAGGGGTTTACAAAGTTGGTTTAAACTTCGGTCACAACTACCATGGGCCACCGCTTGTTCATGTGTGTGTTTATTATGTATATGCTAGCATGTAGACATAAATGCATGTACATTCGTCTATACATTATTCATGCATGCATATATGGTGGGCATGTATGTCCCCCTTAGAAGCTTCATGCAAAACAATGAGTGTACCATGCTCAGGCTTCTAGTTAAATGCAGCAAACCACTAGATTCTCCTCCAAGTTTCAACACGAAAAAGTCAGAATAAATCAAGAGTGACCAAAAGTCAATCATCGCATCTAGCAGCATCGAAAAGATGAAGCATGTTGATGAAAGATGCATTTCAAGATGGCTTCTCCTCACACGCATTTACAATTTCTTTTTCATACAATTTTGAAGAGGTGTGACTCTTGTATGTCTTCCGCAAAGGTTATATGCAGCTCGATCCTTGTCCAGTTACAATTGAGAGGGTCTAGCACTCACACAATGACATGGACCTTAGGTGATGATCTATGCTTAGACATCTCCACTTGACATCTCACATGGAAATTGTTCCTCCACAATAATGTTGGTATGCAAGTGCCTTAATTATATGATATCTGAGTATGTATACAAGGACATAATACATGTGGTATATGTTTTTGTATGTATACAATCACAGTCATTAAAGTGTACAGATATGCACATGTGCATGTACATCTGCACGCAAGAACAAAACTCTTGTGAATAGATAAGAATCTTAAGCTTTAATACTGGTGTGAACAATTCAAACTTAAAAATGTATAAATCCACAAAAGTGCATGGTTTGTACAATGGTGAAGTTGTGAACTCAAAAATGAACTTATGCAACACTACATAAATAACTAGTGTATGCACTCTCCCTGTTGACATCCTTCACTGGAACTGATATTCTACTACTTTAATATGAGCAATGAACATGAATGCTAAAGAATTCATAAGTTCATATTTATCAAATTTTATGAACATCTATGGTGAGGATTAATGGATTGTTTTTTTCTTAAGAGCAAAGCCCCATGAATGAGTGGGATGCAGCAACTAGTTTGTAAACAGATGCAAGTTGCAACACTAGATGATAAAAGAAATCATTCAAGCTCAAATTCCTTGAAGCTAATCTCAAAAACAAAAAATTATCAGAAAAGAATTTATGTTATAAAACTACATTTATATATTTTTAATGCACAGAAGAATGCATGTAATAATATAATTATGAACCTCAAGAAATGTATAACAAAAACATGCAACTAAAACATAGTGTAACTCCTTGTCAAAAAGGATACCCAGAGGAAAAAGAAGACAAATTGTACCTGCCTTTCGTGGTTAGACTTCTCCTTGAATCAGCATAGAGCTGAATGCCTGATAAATAAGGGACATAATACTGCATAACAGATTCTCTGCTGTTCAACAGTATAGGGACACCTGCTCCATATGCACTCCATTCATCATAACTCTCCCATAAATCATTTAGAGAGAAGAAATCTTTTCCACATTCCCTTGTCCCTTGAGATGGCAATCCTCGGATGCAACTCTGCAAAATCCCCTCTCTCTCTCTCTCTCTCTCTCTCTCTCTCTCTCTCTCTCTCTCTCTCTCTCTCTCTCTCTCTCTCTCTCTCTCTCTCTCTCTCTCTCTCTCTCTCTCTCTCTCTCTCTCTCTCTCTGTGTGTGTGTGTGTGTGTTGGGGGGGGGGGGGGGGGGGGCATCCGCGCGCGCGTGCGCGCGTGTTGAGGGGGGCCACATACACTGTCAAATTTGAGCCCCAAGTACTAAAGAAGAAGACAAGTCAATGGAGTAAGCAAGAACGAGAGTGCCTCCAAAAAAAAAAAGGGAGGGTGGGAGTGGGGTTGGGAAAACAAGAAAGAAACAATCCCGGAAGCAATTTAAGCATGCAAGAGAGCATACGATACTACTCTTGATTTGGAAATGCCAAAAACGTACAAGAAACAAAAGGCAATAGACTGTGCATGGAAAGCTCTAAAGAAAAACAAAAGTCAAAGGAAGACTACTTGTAGATATATCATTTCATTAAAGTTTCAAAAAATGAAAATGGGACACATGAGGATGTCCAAAGAAATGGGAGATATTTCTAAAATAAATGATAATAAAAAGAGATTTGAAAAATAAAAGACCAAATATGGTAAACTTTATTGAAATGGAAATCACAGAGAAGTGCTTATTCCACACAACTATGATGCACCAAGCAAGAAAACTTATGTGAATCATAAGTCTTAGAGAAGGCCAATCCACAAACAAAGATGTTGACACATTTGGAATAATTCTAGGGTATACACGTCCATTACCCATCCTCCACACATGGAGGATAAAATACAACACATCCAGGAAGAGAGCATTAACACTACAATTTAGAGATTCGAAGACACAAACAATCTTATTAAACAAGAGGGTCATTATGCAATCTTGACAACCGAATATATCTGAGCCAAGTGTTGATTGAGCATCAAAGATCATGTATGCCACAAGTATTGCAAGCCCATAAGGATGGACACAAGTGACTATTCACGGATGCTTGTCAAATTAACAATGTTGCAGCCCATGCGACCACAAAAACAGTATACATTGCACTTTGGAACTAGAACAAGTCATTTGACTAGACTGGAGGAGAGACTTGATCACTATGATGCAATTTTTTTTTATTAACAATTCACATCCTACCTTGACTAGAATGTGTCAAGTGAGACTCAAGGGTCACTATTCAAGCCTCTATCACATGACATATACATCTTGAGGTCCAAGACTGGTAGCATTGTTCGCAAAAGACCTCTGTGAGAGAATCCAAATACACATACTAAATCTATGTACCACATCTATATGGGTACATTCTATGCTGCCATATATTTCTTTCCCCTAGAAGCTCCCATTACACCCCAAACTAGCGATAAGTATATATTCATGTATAAACACCATGCGGACACACGCCAAAAGCATGAACTCCTCAAAAGCTCAAGAAACTTAGTTTCTACCTTTCTTTCAAAGGATGCAAAGCAGAATAAATCATGAAGAAACCAAACACACAAAATAAGCCAAAATAGGAAATAGTGTAGTGATAAAGGCATATTCTTGTACCAAAACAATACCATCACATCAATGCATGACACATGTAATTCTTTCAAAGGATAAGTAGAATTGCAACAATACTTCAATTGAAAAAGAACATAGACATCGTAACTTCTTTTTTCAATTAAAAAAAGGTAATATAACACCACCCTACATCACAACAAGGACACATATCTTTGTTAGATGAACCAATATCCCCCATGTTCCTCAAGAGAAAAAGCAAAGAAATCATGACATTCTTCAAGAGAGATCAGTGTATCAACAATTTTCCTTCAAATAAAAGATGCAACCCACACCAAAAAGCAAGAGTACCTCCACTTGTTCCAAATGTGGTGGCCCTACACTTGTAATGTAACTTTGTATTCCATCAAGCTCCAAAATCACGATCTCTTGTCAAGGCTCTTAAATATGATACCATATCACAAGATAGCTCTAGCTCTAAATACCATGTCTCATGGCTTTAGCTTTGTTACCATGCCAAAATGTGTAACAATAAAAGCATGAATACTTAAAAATGAACTCAAACTCGTGTGAAAAAGTATAAAATATGTCACAAGAATTGATCCTACATCGCACATGGTGTGCACATCTTGTGGGAGAAGATAGGCATTGAAATAAGCAATATACAAGCGTGAGGAAGTTCACTTATCATGACCTCCACCTAACGCACAAGGATGAAGTAGGAGTAGATCTAAAAAAAAAATCTCGTAATAAAAAATGTTGAGTTGTTCAAGCAACATGAAGCCCTAAAGGAAAAATGCCATGACCATAGGCTTACCAAAATTAATTGAGATGGAGAGAGAAATTAAGGGGGAAAAAAAGAGATAAGCCACATACATCTAAATGTATTAGCTCAAGTTTTCTTGAAGCTCTTTAGAGAGTACCTATGTTGAACGAAAAACAATGCATCGTGTGAAGAATCCAACCTTCACATACATATGATGGTGGTATCTCCATCTTTGAAAGTAATTTGATCATATTGCCTTTCTTAAAGAAATATAATTCTTGAAGCCCAATGTCCATACCTAGTGTGTCATAGATTTAAATTCTTCATGGCTTTAAACATTCTAGAGCCGCATATACTATTTGTTTCTCCAATTGATCCATAATGAATAATCCTTTGCTAAATGTGGCAGACTGCTGTAACAATGATTTATCATCATTCTCTCTATTTCTTACAATAAACTTGTTGTCATTGAATAGAACATGTGCAGTGTAAGCCATCCTTCCTAACGATAAAACTAACAAGAAATCTCTAGATATATAAAGAACAAGCAAAACATCAACAAAAGCATATATGCTACCATTCATAGCTACGATGGGTTCTAAACCAATCATTAATACATGGTATGACCAATCGCTAGCACGAGTGATAGTTCTGTTCAAAAGGACTAATCATATTAGAGAGCCAATCCTTATGCGAAGTAATGTGTCTAGAAGCACAACCATCAAAATACCAAGATATCAATAATTGTGAAGTAAACCAAGCTGATCGGTCCCTTCATCCATATTATAGATATCTGGTAGTGGAGCAGAACGCATAACCTTCTTCTATTTTGATGACATTAGAGTCTTCAAACTTTGTATCTCCTTTATCATCGGGAATTGTCCTCTTTGAAGTGGAAAATTCTCTCTTCTTTTGAATAAAGTTGAAATTTGCAATAGACTTTGTATTTTTACCAATCAACTTTTTATTTTACGGCTTACAATCACCATTGTCTTTGCCTTTTGTGAACATAGTAACTCTTCATTTTGATCTCAATGCAAGATTTTTTTTGTTTCTTTGTTCATCTTGAAGTAACAAACTCTAAAGCTCTTGGAAGGTGAAAGGTTGGAGCATTTCTTGTCATTGACAACGTCAAATATGTAAGAAATGATAAATAAGAATTTGGAAGAGAGTTTGATATAGCATTGGCTCACTCCCTATCATCAAGAATTTCATTTATATTCAACATTTTTGCATCACCTTCTAAACCTTCGTTAAATAATGCTTCATACTTTGTCTTTTTGTTGGAAGTAGGTAGGCTCATACACGTTCAGAGGATCTTCCACACACTAGAAACCTTGTACACATACACTACTTGAACCAAAGAATGTAGCTGAGAAAAGATGGACAACAGATAAGAGAAAGATATGAAATGAGTAGAAATACTACTCTTAAAACTAGGACTTTACAGAATGACTACATACAACGTGAGTTTGTACATAAGAATGTAATAAGGTGAAATCTGAATGTTCTAGATACATAACACAAGAGAAAAGTGCCTAAAGTTGTAAGAAATGATGTGTATGTGCTGGAAAGTGATGGATAATAGGTTGAATAAGGAAAGAGTGTAAAAACAGCATGCTACAGCTGTAATAATTCCTCTTATGTAGAGAGCTGCAAACACTTCAGTAACCAGAAGCACATTCACCTTGAGAATGTGTAAGAGTGTATATGCCCTCTCATAGTATTTATATAGGCTCAAGCTTCCCATGTGTGGGAATTCGCCAAAAAGGCAGATTCGTGCTTTATTTTTGCATGTAAGATTTCTTGGGTATGCATGCAGCTGATGTGCCACATAAAAAAGTTGGCCACAAACATTTATTTATGATTGTTGACTTTTTTTTGAAAAGTTGACCAGAATTCGGATTTGACTTTTGAGGGGCTTAAAGTGATCAAATGATGAAGCATTGTATATGGTTGGATACCTCTCATTGATTGATTTAGGAATATGTAATAAAAACTTTGACCAACTTTGACCATTACCATTTCTGAGAAATGGTTTTGCCGAAATTGAGCTAATCTTTAGAGCTCACAATGTCACATTGTTTCCAACACTTTTCAGCCACATTTTATGTTAAACTTTAAAGTGTCTTGGTAGTGATGTGTGAGAGAATACTTAGGACTTTGTCAGAATTTTTCCTCTTGTATACATATTCATACAAGTTTGCACACACTTTGAAGTGTTCCAACATTCATGACTAAAGAGTTAAAATTAGGTCCAACCAAGTGTAAACAGACCCAAAATTTCGGTCAAGCCAAGTATAAATAGGCCCAAAATTCAGCATCTACTTTTTGGATCCGTGCACCTAAATCTACATGTAATTTGTGCATCTAACTTCTGGACAAATATATGTGAAATAAATGTATTAATGCACCATACCTAAAAGTTGACTTTTTATTTTATCACTTTAGCTACTCTTGTATATAAGGTGAATTAGGTCACACTAACTATAGGGAACCCTTGCTATTCTTAATCTAGATAATCCATACTCATAGGCTCTTATAATAAAAATTAGGCTCCTAACTTCCAATGTGTTAGTTCAGCACTTGCACATAGATTTCTTTATCAATGGTCTGTGCTCTTCCTCAGTTGCTAGCTCTAAGTGATGCTGCAGCAATGGTGACCTTGGAGAACTCCATATCAACCTCAACCTAACTCATGTGCTTCCATATATGGCATCTAGGATTTCTTGCGCTGCCGTACTCAGCCCTTAATAATGTTTGCTCAACCTCAATACTCTTTGGTCAACCTCTACCCTCAGTTCTCAACCCTTTTCTCATGTTGTATCACCTATACATGACCCTCTGCCTGATGTTCTCTTCTAAATGTGCCCAACTCTCAACCTCCTCATGGTTTATCTCAAGTTCTAGGATAATTTTCATGTACATACAGCAGCATTCTTACTGTTTTTCAATCATGTTTTGCTTTAATATCTCATATTCTTCATTGATAATTGAAATTTCAGAAAATATTCTCTTTTTCCTCTCCAAACTTTACCTCGTTTGCTGTGTTTGACACTCTTAAAACGGATTTTAAGATCCTATACCATGATATCAATTCGAGATCAAGTAATATGTTGCCAGTTCATCAATTTTCAGGTGCATATCCATGTTTCAACCATAACTTCTTTGTTTAAATATGTTTTTTCCAAACTTTACTTCTAACACCTCATATATATAATCATACTTCAGTCATACTTATGTTTCCTTTTATAAAGTCATTCAGATATTCATAAGTTATAAAACCCCCCCCCCAAAAAAAAAAAACTTTTTTTTTATGTTCTCGTTTCATGATACAATTTTAAGATTTTATGACCCTATATCATCTACATGATAACAATTTTCTGCCATGGTATCAATTCAAGATCAGGTAACATATTGTTGGTTAATCAATTTTCAGGTTCATCTCTATGTTTTAATCATAACTTTCTTTGCTTTGAGTATGTTTTTGCCAATCTTTACTTCTATACCTCATACATCCAATCATACTTAAATTTCCTTTCTATAAAATCACTCACATATTCATAATTCCTCTCAATTACCTTTTTATGTTCTAATTTTATTCATATCAATCATTAATTCATTCAAAACCAGTTAGTATTCAGCCCCTCAGAATTTCGATCGCACCTTGGAAGATATTACAGTATACTAAGGGTGTGCAAAGTGCGAGTGGTGGTTGCTAAGCCTATGGTTGTTGGTATGCAAGGGGATGCCTAACATGTTGCCTATTGCCTATTATAGGAGTAAAGTTCCGTCATATGGTTTGTCCATTTTTGCTCTACCACGTAGAATTGCAAAGGTCTCCTTTCAGATTGGGGCCTATCATTTGCAGGAGATCCTCTTTTTTCTTCCCCTTCTTTTTTTTTTTTTTTTTTTTTTTTTTTGGGGGGGGGGGGGGGGGGGGGGTGTGGGGTGTGTGTGGGTGGTGGGGTGTGTGTGTGTGGGTGTCTTCTAGCAAGAGTTGGTAGAATGGTCATTTCCACAATGCAAACACCTCCAAGTGGTTGCGTGCATTGTGGTAGGATGTGGCTGCTGATTCTGTGATGCCAATTTGTCAACCAATGAGGTTTGAGATCTTCCGCTAGAGGCATATTTGATCTTTGGTTTCTCTAATGGTAACTTTAATCTCCTTGTTCCCAATATGTCGGAGGATGAAGGTCGATTCGGCTCAAATTAATGTGACACACGTTCGTTCTTTTGAGTAGTTTAACATTGTTATTATAGTTGGTAAGAGGTCTTTCATTTTTGCGTGGCATAAGATCGCCTCTCTTTTGTGTCATGAGATCGTTTTTTTGAGTCTCATGAGACCTCCTTTTTTGTTGAAGCGAGGCCATATTGGCCAAATTTAAGATTGCTTTTTGAGTCATTTAAGATCACTAGTAGTGGCATAAGATCTCCTTCTGTAGTGGCAAAAAATCGTCTTTAGCAATAGCACAAGATTGTTTTTCCCTAGTGACAAGAGGTCACTTTAAGAATGACATGAGATCATCTTTTCTTGGTGACCTAAAGTCTTCCCTTTTTGGGAACAAGAGATTGCCTTTTCTAAAATGACAAGAGCATTTTAATTAGATACTTGAGATCATTTCCCAAGTTGGAACGAGATCTTATTTCGCATAAGATACCTTTTTCATTAAGTTTATGTGATTGTTTTTGGCATGAGAGAGCTATTTTGTGTGGCCCAAGATCCTTTCTTTTGGTTTTATATGCTACGAGATCCATGTTTTTTGTAATTTAAGATCTCCAATTGGACATGAGATTGTTAGAACAACCTGAGGTCTCTTTCCGAGTGCCACTTCAGGGATAGGTCAAAAAGGTTCTTAAGAGACATGTGAGATCAACTCGGTACCATGAGTTTACCCAAGAGATTGGGACTTAACGGCTAAGTCAACTACCAAGTGAGATTGGATTGAAGAGGGTCAAGCCCTTGAGTTGCAATAGATAAGAGAGAGAGAGAGAGAGAGATCAAAATCAGATAAACAAGTGAGATTGAGATTGGATAAGAGAGTGAGATCAAGATCAGATGAGTAAGACTAACATGAATTAAAAGAGAGAAATTGAGATGGATTAAGAGAGAGAGAGAGAGAAAGAGAGAGAGAGAGAGAGATATCGAACTCTATTAATAGAGTAAAATCAAGATAGGTTAAGAGAGTGAGATCGAAATCAGATGAGAAAGAGAGATGTAAGAAAGTGACATTGAGATCGGATGAAAGAGAGAGAGAGAGAGAGAGAGAGATCAAATACGAGAAAAAGAGCGAGAGAGAGAGAGAGAGAGAGAAAGAGATCTAATGAGAGTAAGAGCGAGCTGCAGAGTGTGTGTGTGTGTGTGTGTGTGTGAGAGAGAGAGAGAGAGAGAGAGGTTGAGATTGACTAAGATATTGAGATCGAATTGGAATGAGTACTATGAGATGGTTGAGATTGAAACTCATGATATCGGATCAGGAGTAGACTAATGTCGAATAGAGATGAGATCATTTTCACCTGATTATTTAGAGTACACAATGATGCATACAAAGAGAATAAAATCATTTATCTACCCAATCAAACCATGAACTCTCCCTCCCAACCCATTGGATTAGTCCATTCATAATCCTCCAAACACGATGACATGTCCAAAGTTCATGAGCTTTACCCTATGAGGCTTAAAGGCTATTTGCAAATTGCACAATCCAACACCATGCCAAATCACACTCCATGAGCAACAAAAGGTGTCCAAATGATCTTATCTAATCCTTCTGCATACTGAGATGAATCCATGCAAATGCCAAATTCACCCCAAGTATATGCTTGTAGTAATCAACCACAAGACTATATAATCAACTACTCTATTGTAATTGGCATGATATCGATTGAATGTTATAACATCCCCGCTTCCTATAGCTTTCTAGAAGTGATTGGCAAACTTGGCCATAATAAAACCTAGCACAAGATGCAAGCTAAAGATAGGAAAAAATAATGCATGTCCAACAATAAACAAAATATAGATAATAAGATGAATCCAAGCTCACCCCAAATTCATCTCAAGAAGAAAGTGAAACTATAAGGTCATGGTACTCCACCACAAGACTATATAGCCAATACCTCCATTATGCATAGCAACAACTCAATACTATGACATCCCCACTATCATCATCAATGCCCAATAGCAGGTATAAAATTAAGAATGAACACATGCTCACACACACACATGTACAAAACATGTGTATAAACCATAACAAACTCTATGAACTCAATCACTATATCTTTTGAAAAAGATGTGTAAACTCAGCCACGAAGAAACCAAGCACAAGCTGTGATCTAAGACAAGAAAAATTAACTCAAAAAGCATGGTTCAAAGGGTGTGCACACTAAACAAATCGGTCACAACTCAAAAAAATTCATCTAATCTTTAATCAACGTAATTTAAATTTACTCCCACATTGGAAAAAACTCAACTCAACTAAATACAAGAATCAGGACCAGAAGAAAGGGATCGACAAATTTATCATCCTTTATTCAAGAGTTTGTAAAAGAAAGATAGTGACACATTGATGAAGGATATTTCTGGAAAAGGGGAAGGCAAGAGACGGAATGGGGAGAGTTCTCTCTTGATCCCCTATGTGAATACATAGCCAAGATTGTTAAAAAGGGGAAGGATATCTCTTCAAAAGGGGAAGGAAAGAGACGGATTGGGGAGAGTTATCTCTTGATTCCCACCTGTTACTTTGTCCATGGTAGAATAGAAGGAAAAGCAAAATAAGAGTAAAATCATTGTAACATCACTGTAAGTATAATCATGGCAAAGTGACAGTACAAAAGTGGGCCCTATCCTTAAGGCAAGAAGACCACCTCCCAGATGTTCCTGTGCAAACACAGACTGGAACGAATAACTATCAGCTTTCTTTCAATTATAAACATCAATCTGTTCATATAACGATGTATGTCCTACGAGTTTATATGGATACGGTTACATACCCCAACCATCCTGCGTATAAGTAAGAGCCCATAACTATCATTACATCACCCAAGCATCTTGCACATGTGCAAGACCTCATGTGGGTACAATATATATTTCAAAGTATTTACCAGAAACAAGCAGCTTTGCGCTGCTTTTGAAAAAACCAATTATTTCACGGGAAAAAGACTCCATCAGAATGAAAAAGAGCGAAGAATGAGAAAACAGGAAAACTACATTCAAAAAGTTTCAATTGTAATGAAGATACGAGAAGCCACCAATACGTGTAAGAGAATCACATCCAGAAAATAAAGAGGCATTAAAGACTGTAATTAACACCGCACAATAAGACGATATTCACTGCTGCGTTACGTTGAGACAATAACGTAGGACTTCTACAGATGAATTGCAACAGGCAAACACATAATGTAGTAATCATAAGGTTCTAAAACGATACCTTTGAAAGAGATTGACAGGAAACACGAGGAGTTGTATGCTGTAGGAAATGATAAAGGTTGGACATTGTATCAACCTTGGCATTGGAATTGGCCAATCCACCTCGACTTGCACGCATCTCTTCCTCAGAATCCATGGTACTCTGAGGGCTCTTTTTTGGTCGATATCGAACAGGATACTCTGCTCTCCTGCTAAAGGAGATCGCAGCCGGTTCCATAGCAATGTTTAGCCAGTCCTTATGAACTGATCTCGCAGGCAGGAAGAATATGATTACTTTCTTCAAGTGAAGAAGTTCTGGTTGACCGCCTTTCAATTTACAAAACAGCAGAAAATATATTCATGTTTCAAGTATGAGATCAGGCCTGAGGACCGGTAAGAATTGTGCGTGTAGCGTTTTGTTTCTGTAATCACAAACAACTAAAAAACGCAGCAAATTTACAGAGAGAAACAGAAGGCAGACAGAAGTAAAGGGACAAATTGGACTGCGTCTGTAGAATAGCAATGCGCCGCCTATAGTGAAGAAAGCTGCGGCAGGAAGTACGTGCGAGAGTGTATACGCAAGCGTGTGCCTGGTGAGATGCCTCGAGGGAAAAGAACGATGATGCCTATTCTTCTTCCCAAATAGGTACCCCCCGTCGCGCTTACCTGGCAATGCAAGCCACGTAACCACAGCGCCTTAATGTGTTCCTCCACGTGGACTACTTACACTTCGCCACGTTCACGTAGGATCCAGAATCTTTGGACCACGAAAACTTTTTTTTCCCGTGAAATCTATTGCCATTGAATTGCTCATAAAATACTCGATATTTTGAGGCTCCTAAACTATCTTTCAATATTGACCTCACTTCCCTTTTTCTTCATTTGAAGCACATAAAACTTTACTAAAAAGGCAACATGGCATACCAATACCATGTGAGGGTAAGGGGGATTCCCCAAGCTCATCGAAAGTCGAAAAAGGAAGCCCCTCATAAGATACGAGGAAGCTAAAGAGCTCAAGGTTGAGTTCACAAGAGACAAAAGTAGAGGACGGATAGGTCTTGCTCATCCAAATGGCAATGGGTAGAAGTAATCAAACAAACAGTTAAACACCTCACTAGAAGCTCTGGGTTTTTGTTCCATTTAACCCAAAAGCAAAGTTCAAGAAATCTTGAGCTTTTCTCTTATCTTGCCTTTTGTTGGGTTCACATCTCTCCTTGGACATACAATATGATGATCATAATGTCCTCTAAAATAGGTACATAGGTCATAAATCAAGGCTTGGTTCACATCTCTCCTTGGACATACAATATGATGATCATAATGTCCTCTAAAATAGGTACATAGGTCATAAATCAAGGCTTGGATGAGTTATCTATAATCTGGATCGAGGTAGCCCATATCTAAGTTCCACAAAGAGTTTTGACATTAATCAATGACTCCTTCTTTCCTTGAAATGGCCCTACATGGAGATGATAGAACGTGATCTACATTACATCAAATGTCAATATTCCATGGCTTAGGTTGGAAGTATAGTATCAAAGAGAGAGAGAGAGAGAGGAAACACATGAACAAGCATATGGAAATAATGTGTGGGTCATCAAAAGGAAGAGAGAGAGAGATAAGGGGGAGTAATAGAGAGAGATTATTTGAGGACAATTTTGCACTCTAAAGAGACAAGTGGACACATCGAAGTTCCATAATCTCTAGGTTATCCATGATGAGCTCCTTTAAGTTACGATTCATTGACACTTGCTCCTCCATGTTTCATACAAAGAAAATTATAGATTACTACCACAAATGAGAGGATTGAAACATAATTATGCCGAAATCGCCTCTTGTTTAAGATTAATTTCATTTCTTATCGAAAAGAAGTTATTAGAGAATTTTATGTTAAGTGCATTTTGTTACACACATACCTAACAAAGTCTTTACCACTACTTCATTTTATCAAGCTATTGAAAGGGAGATGGGGGAATAAAGGAACACTTCCTTTGCATATATTTCTTTAAGTTCTCACTCTTTCAAAAGGAGCTTAATGATGAAAATGTGAGATAACGGTGTGATGAAAGTAGGAGATTTCCAAGGATAGATCCCAAAATTTTCATTTATGATGCTTTGAAAAAACTAATGAAGATCAAATTTGAACCACCCAACGATACGTTACTATAGATATTCGTACGAAATGTCAAATGGTCATTGAACATGTATATTATAATAGAACATATAATGCCTTGGTCATCCACCGATTGTATCATGGATTTCTAATGTAAAACCTACATATCTACGTACTATGTTCTTTGTGTTGTATTATATGAGTTTTTCTACAAGTTTGTGCAAGTTACTACAGAGGTCATCCTATAAAAGCATAATCCATTATGTCACGATCATGAAATATTCCCTTCATTTTTATAAGAGCAATTTCCCTGATAGAACATATAATGCCTGCTTCATTTGGGATTGTCTAACACAACACGAGTAGCTGAAGATGCTATGAGCTTTATCTCTGATGCATTCTTGTGGATGCTTTCAAGAAAGGGCTTCTTTCTCCATTGGTTGGTGCTCCAAAGTTCCTTGTTTTTTGATCTTCAACCACTAAAAATTGCTTCATTGTCATTTGTCTTCTTCATTAGTTCTCGGATCTCTTTCTTCCCTTGTATATCTATTTTATCTTCATGTGTGCCTCTATGAGGCTTTGGGAAGAGGGTGGATATCACTTTATGCTTGATTAATCGTTGCTTTTTGCTTCCACATGTCCCTCCTCTCAAACCTCTATCATCCTTGACAAGCTTTGGTTGGCGGTGCAAGTAGGTGTGGAAGATCATTTGCTCTCTTATTTTGATAATGTTTGTTTTTCAGATCATAAACTACTACCATTGGTCTAACTTCATTGAATCATGTGGTGCTTGAATATGGTCAACAAAAAATTGTAGTTTGTATGCCTCAAGTCTTGCATTCAAATTGGATGACATCTTCAAGGACATCTTTGAATCTAGTTCAAAAGATCCAATAAAAAAGGGCTTCTTCAAACGTTTGTAAGTAAGAGCTTGGGAGGAACATTAGTCACAATAAGTAGGCCATAATAGTGGCTCTACTGGGAATTACAAATAGATAAAAAATTAATGGTGTTACTCCTTGATTAATGCCGATCAAATTCATAAATGTATATTATGCAAATTTAAAAACTTTTAATACTCGAGGATCATACTTAGGATTATATTAGTCATTTTTACAGTGAGATTTGGTATGATTGCGTGTTTTTCTAGCCCAAATTCTATAGTGCACACCATACATTTTTCTATCGGCAAGTATTCATGAGGTGGCCTCGATAATAAGGGAAATTTGATCCACCTTTTATTGATGTTACCTTTATGTTGACCTTCACAAAACTCTGGCCATTATTTGCGTCTAGTTACATGGAAAAAAGAAGGATCTACTTGTAATCAAAATGGTGCATCTTGCCAATGTACACAGACAATTGGATTCTTTTCCAAAAACACTGTCTTTATTACTTGATCTTGTTCCTTTAATGTAGCCATTTGTGCTTGAAGGTCCTTTTCCACTTGCACTTTGTTGTCACATATTTCCTTCAATTGATCCGCATCTTGATTGCATTGCTCTAAATAAAATTTCAAGGATTCACCCCATTTCTTCTTTATTTCTCTAGTGCCTACATTGTACTTGTCTTCTTATTGAAGTCTTAAATTTTCCTCTCAAGTAAGTTGAGTCTGACAATCTTCTATTTGCCTTTTTAGTGATTGGATTTCTTCATTTGTGCTTGTTGAAGCATCTAATGGTTGGTTGAGTAATAATGAGGTCATCAAATCTTTATTTTTGTTCATCAATACATCTTCTTCCTCCATATAAACCTTGACTTAGGATTCGATGAGTTTTGCTCAATTCATCAGCTATATATTTTCATATTCTAGTTGTGCATACTTTTTCTTTAACTCCAAGTTTTTTGCCACGACTTTTTCATAATCTATTGTAACTTCCTTGCACTTTTTTTTCCAAATTGTATTCAGGGATATCAAGGAATCAATTTTGATCATTGCTTCTTCTATTTCTTTTCTTGTTTTCTCGTATTGACTTTGAGACTGCACTAACTGCTCTAAGAGTTGCTCACTAAGAACTTCAAATATGTTTCTTTCCAAATTAGCTTGCTTAATTTCTTTACTAGCTTCCATTAGCTCCTATTGAGTCTCCATAGCACTTTGAATCATATATCAATTCTCGCTTGCTTCCAAAATTTTTTGGTGAATGGCATATGATGTAAGATGTGGAAGTCTTGACTCAGTACTATGAACAGATGGTCTGTATCCATTATACAGATGGTCACAAGCAAGAGATGCTCATGCCAATTGTCCATCCCATAACGAGTGGTCTTATTACTTTTCTGGCACACCCCAATAGTAAAGTTGCCACTATTGGTATCATTTTTTATTGCTCTTTAGTGATCTACATTTGAAGAATATAGAACTTCATTAGTACCATTAGGAAATTTGAATAAATTGATGCTTTCAGATTAGTGCTCATGCAGGTAGTCTCATGCCCTTCCTGTCTAATACTCCCCCTAATGTAGATTACATATTATAGCCTTGTTGATTCCCCTTTTTTTCATCAAACATCAAAGTTAGTTATAGCTGAAGCCATTGTGAATAGAATTGTTAGTGTTAGTGAAAAACTATCCTACTAAATAGATCGAGAGAAGCAATGTGATGAATGCAAGGCCTTGTAGTGTGGCCCTATGTGCATACTCTAGGTGCATTCAGCTCATTATGTGTGCAAGAAGTATGATGCTTCTCTTATTGTTGACATGACAAAATATTCTTTGGTTTCCACACTTGTTGTTGCTTGGTTGTTCGATGTTGAATTTGTTGTGATTTTGGCTTTCGTTGCATCTCCTTGGCTTTAATTCTCCATTGATGACTCCTATGATTGTTCTTCTTTTTTTATGTGCTTTTCTTGTATGATCTCCCATTGGTTGGAGGGACTTTATTGAGTTAAAAATGCTTTAGCCTTACGGGCGAAGAAAACCATTTAGGTTTTGGTATTAGCTTAACCGTATAGGTAAACGAGCGATAGTTTACATGTTGTAAATGTAATAGCTTAATCGAAAACAACACTATCGCAGCTTCTACGTTAAGTAAACAATTAAGCGTTTACGCATAGCGCGTTAGGTATTAGCATAGCTCCATAAGGACTGGTAGGTATTAGCTTCACCTCACTATTCTTCTTCGTAGAGTTAGCAGCGTTTCGTCTTAGCCTCAGCCTAAGCTGAATAGGCAATTTAGATCTATTGGGGTTGGGCTTCCTATTCAAAGAAGAAGATGAACCAGCTGAATGAACCTCTTTATTCTGTTTCATTACTCAGATAAACAGGAGTCCATGTCATCAATTTGTCAATAAATTTGGCATTTGTTGTAACTAACTTTTAAGCCAGTTTAGCTTAGCAAAACCATTTATTGTTAGTAAACTAACTACGCTTAAGCTAATACTGTGTTGTAAACTAACGCGCCCGTTTACGCGAAAACGAGGGCCGAAGGGGCACCAGGCGCTAAAGAAAACGTTGTAGCAAGACCAACATGGTCAAAGCTCCAAGCCAACATGGTAATATTAAGCATTCCCTTTAGGTAATATTAAGCAAGACAAGACCAACATGGTCAAGCTTCTTGACTGAATGGTCCGGCCCAACATGGTTTTCTTTAGCCCGATAGGTATTAGTGCTACGAAAACGTTTACCGTTACAGTAAACTAAGCGCTTTCCCTTTAGGTGTAGCTAATACCTATTGGCTAAGAAAACTTTAGCGCCATTTAGGTAATAGCTTAAGCAAAACAAGACCATGTAGGCTACAGCTAATACCAGGCTACAACTACACCATTAAGGTCTTGTCTTGCTTAAGCCTTTGGCCTTGGTTTTCGCTTAAGCCTATCGGGTTTAGCACAAAACCTACCAGGGTTTCGTTGTAGCCTACATGGTGTAGCTTAAGCATTCGTTGTAGCCTACAAGGTTTTGCTTAAGCCAGGTCTTCCCTCCACTTTATGGTCTTCTTTAGCATTGGTTTTACGCTAAAGTTGTCTTTAGCGTGTAGTTTACCTTGACAGTATTAGCATAACACCTTTCTTAGGTAAACTAAGCGCCTTATTGGAGCGATAGTTTACCGTTTACCTTATGGGGCTAAAGTTGACTGATCGTAAAGGGAATGGTTTTCTAACCGCTTTGCCCCTAAAGGTATTAGCTTAAACGTAAAGGTAAACGTAAAGGTAAACGTAAACGCAAAACCGTTTACTTAAGGTGCTATGCAAGCGGCTTCGATTCACCAGGTGCTAAAGTTTATCGGTTAGGCGCTTAAGTTTACCGTTAAGGTTTTCATGCTAAAGTTTCCCGGGTGAACGTTTACGTTAGTTTTCGCTTAACCGTTAGTTGACGTTTACCTAACAATGAACCGAAAACAACACTGGTTTTCGCCAAACGCTTGCATAGCACCTTTATGTCGCTTTTACGTTTACAACACGTATTAGCTACTATAGTGTTGTAAATGTTACGGTAAACTAACCCGAAAACAACATTATAGTAGCGTTTACCTTTAGGTATTAGTGCTAAAGAAAACTTTAGCGCATTCCCTAAAGGTAACCCTAATCGGGCCTTATGGTGCTAAAGTTTACCTTAAGTTTTCGAGCTAAAGTTTACCGGTTAGGTATTAGGGGCTAAAGAAAATGCTTAACTTAAAGGCTAAAGAAAACCTAAAGGCTTAAGCTATTACGCTTTAGCCTATCAGGAAACTTTAGCACCTATTGGTTTTGCGCTAAAGTTTTCTTTAGCCTTAATACCTATCGGTATTATCTTAATCGCTTGCATAGCACCTTAAGTTTAAGCTATTACGCTAAAAGTGGAGGTTTGATCATTACCTGAAGGGAAGACCTGAATGGTCTTGTCTTGCTACATCGAAAACGAGGCTCAAGCTTTGACCAACATGGTCTTGTTTTGCTTAAGCTAATACCAAAACCTAAACGGTTTTCTTTAGTCGTTTCCCTAAAAGGTGCTAAAGTTTCCTATTGGTGCTTTAGTTTCCCTATTGGGAAACAGAAACGGACACTTTAGCACCATGTAGGCTTAAGCTAATACCAGGCCCGAAGGGTTAAGCAAGACCAACATGGTCTTCTTTAGCGCAAGACCAACATCGCTTCTAAAGAAAACTTCATGGTAATAGCTTCGCTATAGCCTACATGGTCTTGTTTTGCTTAAGCTAAACCGTTGTAGCTTCACCTACATGGTCTTCCCTTCGGGCCTTTAGGTATTAGTTACACCTAAAGTCAAGAAGGCTTAAGCGGCGATTCAGTCAAGAAGGGGCTAAAGAAATCCATTAAGTAAGTTTTCTTTAGAAGCGATTCAGTCAAGAAGCAAAACCATTTAGTCAAGAAGCTTGACCATGTAGAAGGTTTGACCAACATGGTCTTGTCTTGTCTTGTCTTGTCTTGTCTTGTCTTGGAATGCTTAACTTAAACGATAGGTAAACGGTTAAGTGAAAACTTTAGCGCCTAAAAGGCCGGATGGAAGACCATGTTGGCCCGGAGGGAAGACCATGTTGGTCTTGGAATCTACAGCGTTTACCATTCCCAATAGGTATTAGCTTCTACGTTTAGGGAATGAAAGAAAACCAAAACCTAACGGTAAACTCCCTACCTTTAGGTTTTCTTTAGCCGTTTCCCTAAAAGGCTACAACGTGTCCGTTTCCCAATAGGAAACGCGGAGCACCTTAACGGGAAACGAAAAATTTAGCACAAGACAAGACCATTCAAGTCAAAGCTTCGGGTAATGGTCTTCCCTCCGGGCCTTTAAGGTTTTATAAACTTTAGCCCGTATAGGTTTTCGGGAGTTTACCTTTTAGGCGCTAAAGTTTTCTTTAGCTCGTTTACCCGATAAACTTTAGCGTAAAACAAGACCATGTTGGTCTTCGCATAGCGCCTAACCAGTATTAGCTTACTTTAGGTGTAGCTAATACCTAAAGTAAAGGAGCTAAAGAGCCATGTTGGTCTTGCTACAACCTTTTCTTTAGCTCGTAAAGGTAAACGTAGAAACGTAAACAGTAAACGGTATTAGCTCTGCCCCACTAAAGAGCGAGTATGACTAATCGACGTGGTTGATATGACAACGACAACAGCATGTCGTAAACGGAAATAGCCAACTCTTGGCATATCTCCACTTCGTGCCGGCAGTGGCAGTTGAAAGGTCTCGTGAATGCAAGATGCTAGCGGAACGATCAGCCGAACAGTAAGGCTAAGTTCCTCCCTACCGCGTCTATCCCTGTGTGTTGAGGATTTGGATTAGTGCACCAGAGATAGGGGAAATTGGGAGTCGATATGGGTATAGCAAACATCTGAAGCGTAACTGCACACTCACATGACCGGAGATAGGAGCATTTAGTGAAACCGGTGACCCACACTTCCCAGATAGATGTGTGGGACAGAGGACTCGTAATACCTGCCTACCAGGAACCGCTTCAACCGTGGTTGCATAGGTGCGATAGAGCGAAAACTAACATAAACGTTCAAGCATTTACGTAGATAGAAAACGTTAAGTAAACGATTAAGCTAATACTATACCTTTACAGTGAACTTTAGCTCCTAAAAGGCCCGATTAGGATTTAGCAATTGGTTTTGTGCAACCTATTGGTTTTGCGCTAAAGTTGACTGTGTTTTACCCGTTTACCTTTAGGTGTAGCGTTTACCTTTAGGTATAGGTATTAGCTTAATCGCTTGCATAGCACCTTAAGTTTAAGCTATTACGCTAAAAGTGGAGGGAAGACCATTATGGTGAAGCTACAAAAAAAACCAGGGCCGAAGGCTTAACCAAGACAAGACCAACATGGTCAAGCTTCTTTACCAACATGGTGTAGCTGTAGCTTCACCAACATGGTCAAGCTTCTTTACTACATGGTCTTGTTTTGCTTAAGCGTTTACCAAAACCTAAATGGTATTAGCCGTTTCCCGTTAGGTGCTAAAGTTTCCTATTGGTGCTTTAGTTTCTTAGGGAAACGAAAACGGACACTTTAGCACCATGTAGGCTTAAGCTAATACCAGGCCCGAAGGGTTAAGCAAGACCAACATGGCTAGCAGCGCTCAAGACCAACATGGTCTCGCTGCGCGCCTTTACTTCATGGTGTAGCTGTAGCAAGACCAACATGGTCAAGCTTCTTGACTACATGGTCTTGTTTTGCTTAAGCTATTACGCTGTAGCAAGACCTACATGGTCTTCCCTTCGGGCCTTAAAGTATTAGCTACACCTAAAGTAAAGAAGGGAAGACCAGGCACTAAAGTTTTCGCTTAAGCATTCCCTTCATGGTCTTCCCTCCTAAACGGTATTAGCTTAACCTAAAGGTGAAGGCTACAGCGTAGAAAACTAGGCTTAAGCGCGATGTTGGTCTTGTCTTGTCTTGTTTTGCTTAACTTAAACGATAGGTAAATGGTTAAGCTAATACCAAAACTTAAAGGCTTAAGCTAATACCATTCCCAATAGGTATTAGCTACACCTTAAGGGAAACAGACACTTTAGCCCTAATACCTTTAGGCGCGAAGCTAAGCTCGATAGGTTTTCGGTGACCGTAAAGGCTACAGCGTTTTCTTTAGCTTCCCCTAAAGGTTTTCTTTAGCACGCTACACGCCTTTACGGTATTAGCTAAGCACGATTAGTTTCGTTAGGTAGTTCGCTCGATTCCCTTTAGGTATTAGCTTCACCCTTCTTGACTGAATGGTAATAGCTTAAGCCTATCGGTATTAGCTTAAGCCTTCACCATAATGGTAATAGCTTAGGCCTACATGGTAATAGCTACGCGCCATAAGGCGCTATGCGTGCTATGCTAATACCCTAAAGTAAACGATTAAGCGAAACTCAAAACCATACGGTGCTAAAGTGTCCGTTTCCCACTAAAGTGTCCTATTGGTGCTAAAGAAAACCTAAAGGGAAACGGTTTCGGACACGTTGTAGCCTTAAAGGAAACGGCTAAAGAAAAACTTTAGGGGCGAAGCGGTCAACTTTAGCCCGTTAAGGTTTTTGGGTACGTGTTGTTTTCGTTTTCTTTAGCCCATTTCCCAAACACTTTAGCACCTATTGGTTTTCGTTTTCGCTTTCGCTTAAACGTTAGGTGCTACAGAAAACATATGGGGCTAAAGTTGATCGTTAGGTATAGGTAAACATAGATAGTTTACATGTTGTTTTCGTTTTCGGTCCGATTCACCCAAATTGAGCTTAGCTGCGATTCATGAACCCGTAGAAAGGCTTAGCTGCGATTCACCCAAGTTGAGCTTAGCTGCTAACTTTTTGCTTAGTTGAACTTTTTGGCCGTTTACCGGGTGAACGAAAACTAACGTAAACGCTTAAACGTGTTGTTTTCGGTGCTGTGTCGCAGAAGGGAAGGGGCCTAAATCGGCGGACAGACTGATGCCTAAACTTGAGTAGTGCCATAAGGTTGAACAGAACACCCAGATAGGGAATTGGCCAGTCGACCCCACACCCCACGTCGCTGCGCGGTCGAGACCGAAAGTAAGTACTCGCTTCGGGTTCATCCTCGGCAAAAACTCGCAGGCAGGACTCGATCGAGCGCTCTTCCATGCCCGAGAGAGATCCATCGCAGGGTGGAGTAAAACTCGTCAGGCTCATGACCTGAAGACTGCGGGTTCGAACCCTGCCCCCGCACGGTTTCCAGTTCACGCATAAACCAACCAAACAGATAAATATTAAGAACCAAAAACAACACAAAATTGATTCATTGATTATGCCTTGAATGAATGTCTTCGAGACAAATCTACCTTTCATTTTCACCTTCACCACAATGTCATTTGGTCTTAGTTCGCCATAGCGTTTACCTATGTATGGGGCATAGCGTTTACGTTGAGTTTTCTATCTACGTTTACGTTCACTGTTAGTTTTCTATCGCCCTCGGAGCCCCTAATCGATTAAGCTAATTCGCTGTAGCCTTTAGGTGTAGCTAATACGCGCGAACGAACCCTTAAAGCTAAGCTATTACGCTTAAGCGTTAGTTTTCTTTAGCCCGATAGGCCCGATTAGGGTATAGCTAATACCTATGGACCGGTAGGAGTGAAGCTATTACGTTTACAACAGGTATTAGCTCCTACCATAAGTAAACGTTTCAGCGAAAACCGATAAACGATTAAGCTAATCGCTTAAGCAAGACCAACATGGTGTAGTTGTAGCAAGACAAGACCAACATGGTGTAGCGTAGCCAACATGGTGTAGCTGTAGCCTTTATGGTTTTCTTTACGATAGGTAAACGGAACCTTAACGGTAAACTTTAGGCGCATTGCAAGACAAGACCTGTTAGTTGGCCGCCGGAGTGGGACAGATGTAACGGATGCCAGATGTAACGGAGTTTCTTGAATTACGCGCGAAAAATTGGTACGCGCATCTTGTAAAAGCTATATAAAACAATGTAAGGAGAATGGTCAGAGAGACGTCTTTTCTGGAATTGCCAGATTGTTCGCCTTAACATTTGTGAGATTAGTGTTTACTCTGTTATGAAGTTCTGAGTACTGTTAGTGTTGAGTTCTGCATCGTCCGCTTATACTGAAGTTCACCGTAACGAGTGTCGAGTGACGGATTGTGTGTCTGAGTACTGTTTGCGTATTGTATTGTTGTACGTTCTTCAGTGGTTGAAGTACCCTGAATTAATCTGAGTAGTTATATTACTGTGTGAGTTGAATAGGCAAACTGATGCATTGTTGAGTATGTTCATTTGTTTTACTGAACTCATTGCATTCGGTGACGAGGACGAACTATTGCTTTCGGTAAACGTAAACTTTTATTTCAGATCGCTGTGAAGTATGGTGACGAGTGAATCTGTCAGCTATAATATTTGTTCGGGTTGATTTATTACATACTAGTGAGTCTGTAGAATGGACTACTGCTCTGTTCCAATAGCAGGTTAGTCTGGAGAAGTTCGGTACGCAGGAATATAGAATCAAGTATTGTTTAGTTAATGCTAGTAACTGAGCTAAGACGCGCATTCATGTTTTTGATATCGTGACGAATATTTGGGAAATAAGTACAGGGCCTCTGTCTAACAGACCCCTACCACTCCCAAGAACCCACGTTAGTTTGGTAACGATTTTCGGTCAGTTAGTACTGATATTTAAAGTTTAACACATTTTACGGTGAAACATTGTTTTACATTTAACACTTGGCGCCATCTGTGGGAAAGTGGCATCAAGATTGCCAGTCGTTTGTTAGAATCGCACATCCAGATTATCGTTCGATTGGAAGTAGCAACAGAACTAGATTGTTGCAAACTGTTCCGTTAGTAATACTACGCGATTAGTACAAAAGATGATACATGCCGGTTACTCGATCCAGTGAAACGTATCCCAAGAACCATCAGTCTGGAGTACTTAATGTACTAAAGCCAACTTTGGAAGGTAAAAGTACAACTAGGTCTGGCCCAGTTTTCAAGAAAGTTATGAAGGTTAGAACTGATTCCGGTCACATTCCGGTAGAACTGGTTACGCCTCTGGTACATTCCGGTACTATTTCGGCACAGTCTGTCGAAGATATAGTAATTCCAGAACCTACCAAGACGCAGTTGGAAACTAGTTTAACAATCTTGGAAAAAGATTCAGATTTATCTACGATTAGAAGCACTCTAGTCAAAGAAATCGGCGAAGGCGAAAAAACACCGTATTCGGGCATAATTTCGGTTCATTCCGGTGATATTTTGGTAAGAGAATCACAGTTTCTCGGTGACGGTTTAGCATTTTCTGCTGAATCTTCAGCCCAAACACCGTGCTTGGAAGCGAGTTCGCATACACTAGACATCAAGAAGGAAGGAAAGCTGTTCGAAACAGAGATTCGAAGCATATTAAGCAAGATCATTGCACCGGAAAGTGCGCCATTCGACGATACAGATTCCGGTAGTTCAGATACTCAAGCCCGAGATATAGAAGGAAGGTATAAAACACTCACGATGAACGGACAACAACAACAACAACAGTTATGTCCACCCAGGCAGCCTCCAACAGGAGTGACATACACAAAGTTTGGTGGATTCCTAGGAGATGATCCGGATGCTCACGTACGCACTTTTGAGATAAGCTACGCAGTTCTCAACCATCCATCGGATCAGGCCTATAAGGCTATTGTCTTTCAAGCCACACTGGTCAATGAAGCAGCTAGATGGCTTACAAAATATGATATTAATCACTTTGGCACCTACGAAGCAGTACGAGATGCTTTTCTGCAGCGATTCAGGCTAAAAAAGAATCCAGCCGAAATTTTTGACTATCTACAGAACAACAGACAAAAGGCAAATCAAACCGTACAGGAGTATGCTACCCTCTTCAGAACACACTTAAGGCAGTTACCACCGGCCCATGCTAACTTACCAGATGACGTTATCACTCAGTGGTTCATCAATGGCTTGACTCCACAACTTAAGCAGATCGTGATCATAAGATGTGTCGGAGCCATGACCCTCGATGCAGTCATTGCAATGACTCTGCAACTGGAAAACAAAGTCGATAGATTTACAGAAGATCTGGAGTGGTTAAAAACAAACAAAAATGTTGCCGAAGATATGACCAGAGAAGTATACTGCATCACATGCAAAAATTCAGGACATACTAGTGCAAATTGCGCACTTAATCAGACATTCTGCGCTATCTGCAACACTACCGGACACACCACCGAAAACTGCGCATACAACGCTAGAGTACAGGGAACAGCAACTGTCAATGCAATTATCCAGGAACAAGGGCAGCCAGCCAACCATTATGTGCCTCCACAAATGAGAAACAACCAGCAGCAAGGATATCGAAATTACCGAGGACAGAGGAATAACAACTATAATACAAACCGCTAGCAAAACGGACCACCACCGGAAAATCCTAATTTACCACCACCACGCTGTCATTTTTGTGGTGAATTTGGACATATTAGGAGATTTTGTAAGGATGCAGCTGAGTATGATCAAAGGAAGAAGGAACGTCAAAATCCAATGGCCAACATGGTACAAATCACACCGGTGGAAACACAGGCTGCTGCAGTCCAGACCCGATCCGGTAAACAACTACAACCGGTAGTAGAAATATTTGAACCAGGGATACGTGAACAACACAGAATGTACAACAAGGCTAGTCAATGGACCACAGCAGAACCACCAGTCTTCCCAGAGCCTATTCCGGTAACCCAGCCATCGTTAACAAAGGAAGGAACACAACAACGGGAGTCAGTATCGGGGACATCATCAACAGCAGATACATTACCAACCATAGACACCTTCGCATCAGCAGAGGCATCAACTTCAACATCAGTGGAGCCTGTCAATAAATCTCAACAGGCCTGGGAAATCCTATCTAAGGCATCTATCACTCTGCCTCTGGGCCAACTACTGGCATTAGTACCTAGAATTCGACAACAGTTCCAACAACAGTTTAGTCCGATGCCTTCTTGTATTCCAGCGACAGCAGCAGTTCAACCGAAACCTGATTCTACGGTTGATCATTCAGTTCCCTTGATTACAGTGTGGTATAAGAATCATAAGATTACACAGGTATTAATTGATGGAGGCTCTGGTGTTAACATTGCGACTGCGGCATTATGCAAAAGGTTAGGATGGACCGAAATCGAACCAGTTCAATTTTTTGTCAGAATGGCAGATCAATCAAGAGTCCATCCCTTAGGACTTGTGCAGAATGTACCCATCACTTTACAAGGTACGAACTTTAAAATGACCTTTGTTATACTAGATCTGCCGGACTCCACTTTGGATTACAACCTTCTTTTTGGCCGACCTTGGCTAAAGCATGCGAATGTAATACAGGACTGGTCTGCACAAGAGCTCATGTTTAAAGATGCCAATCGTAGATATGTGGTAAAATTAGATGCTATACAACCTTGCGAGCTACACGCTAGACCGTATTTTGCTGAACCAGTCCATATGCTAGATGGATTATCAGAGGATGAAGAAGAAGAGTTTCTGAAGAGTAACGCTGACTTAATTTCCTTAGGGACTATTGATCTACAGTCCGTTATAGATAATTGGAACGCTTCAGACTGTACAATAATAGCCATCACAGAAGATGCTAAGAAGGAAGACACTGTTTCGACACATGACGATGAACTGCAGCAACTTTTTAAACCAATAGACGACACAGAGAAACATCAACAGTTCTATGTCCCTGAAGATCAGCTGATCACTTACAATTTAGGAGATGAAGATCATCCGCGTCCTGTGAAGATAAAGCAAAACTTACCGGAAACATTTCAAGCAGGTTTAATCCAGCTACTCCGAGAATTCACTGACGTTTTTGCATGGGACTACAAAGACATGAAAGGATTGGACCCCCGCATCTACCAGCACAGGGTCATGCTGAAGCCAAAAGCAAGATCGATAAAGCAAACCAGCTACCGGATGAGTCCCCATTATGCATCTCAGGTAAAGGAAGAACTTGATAGGTTATTAAAAGTCGGATTCATCGTGCCAGTAGAGCATGCTGAATGGATCTCTCCGATTGTGATTGTGCCAAAAAAAAACAAGCAATTGCGAATCTGTGTAGATTACCGGAAATTAAACGCAGCAACCGTACCGGATCCCTTTCCAATCCCCTTTTTGGATACCATGCTTGATAGAGTCGCAGGCCACGAGATGTATTCATTCCTAGATGGATACAGTGGCTACAACCAAGTGAGAATGGCCGAAGAAGATATACCAAAAACTGCATTTATTACCAACTGGGGTGTCTTTGCTTGTACGGTAATGTGGTTTGGATTGAGAAACGCACCAAGCACATTTCAAAGATGTATGCAGGAGATATTTTCTCCTTATCTCACTTCCTTTATGCAAGTATATCTCGATGATTTTTCAATTTTCGGTAAGATGATAGCACACCTGTTCCATTTACGGTGCTGCTTTCAGAAAGGCAGAGAGTATAGACTCTGCTTGAACCCAAACAAATCTGTGTTTGCGGTTTCATGTGGCAAATTACTTGGCCACATTGTATCTGCACAAGGTATCCAAGTAGATCCAGATAAAATTTCGGCAGTACTAGAAGCTCCGGTGCCCACTACTCCAAAAGAAGTCATGCACTTTATGGGCCAAGTACGGTGGCATGGAAGACACTTACGGTGACTTGCTCATTTGGCAATACCCCTGAACAAGCTAATCACCAAGACTCCTCAACAATTTGAATGGACCCAGGAATGCCAGATAGCATTTGATAGGTTAAAGCATTTATTAACACAAGTTCCTATCTTACAACCGCCGGACTGGGATCACCCATTTCATGTATTTGTCGATGCTTCAGATATAGCAATAGGAAGTGTGCTGATGCAACAAATTGATAAATGGTTCATACCAGTGTATTATGCAAGTCGAAGATTAGCTCCTGTTGAGAAGAATTATTCTGTAACAGAAAGAGAATGTCTAGGGCTAGTATATTCGGTCAAGAAATTCAGACATTACTTGCTGGGCCGTAAATTCACATTTCATGTAGATCATGTTGCACTTGTCTATCTAGTTCGGCAACAACATCTAGGTGGTCGATTAGCACGATGGGTGCTACTCTTGCAGGAATTCGACTACGAAGTCATTCACCGGCCAGGCAGTTCACATGCCTTAGCAGATTTCTTATCTCGCTTAGATTCCGGTGAAGCTCCGGTGGGCATAGATGACACGACACCCGCGATTTATGTGTCAGAACCAATTAATGAAGATTCTGCAGACCCACCTATCCCATTTTCATATTATGATCAGATATTGACCTTTCTCACTGATGGTTGCCTTCCATCTCAGACTTCTAGGGCAGTACGAAGGAAAATTGCAGTCTTTAGCCGCCGATTTCGGTTAATTGCTGGAGAACTATATTATGTAGATCATACCGGAATCCTACTTCGCTGTATTCCACCGCATGAAGTTAACTCAGTTATTACTTTGGCTCACTTGATTCCTTCCGGTGGCCATTTTGCAGCAGACTTAACTCACCGGAAAATTCTGCAGAGTGGTCTCTGGTGGCCAACTATGTACAGAGATATATCACAGTTTGTCAAACAATGTGATACTTGTCAAAGATCTGGACAACCTTTGCAACGTCATCTTTTTCCTCTGCAACCCATCTTACCATTGGAACCTTTCCAGAAATGGGGTCTAGATTTTATCGGTCCGATTACACCTCCAGCAGTCTTCAGTAACAACCGTTACATACTGACCTGTACAGACTATGCAACCAGATGGGCAGAAGCCTGGGCTTTACGGTCTGCTACAGCAGTTGCGGTAGCAAAGTGTCTGCTAACCGATGTCTTTCCACGTTTTGGCTTACCACTGGAAATTGTCTCATATCAAGGCACTCATTTTGTAAACAATTTAATGAAGGCACTGACACAGTCGTTCCAGGTCACACATAAATTTAGTTCTCCTTATTATCCTCATACTAATGCGTTGGCCGAAAGTACAAACAAATCTTTACTGAATATGCTTCGGAAATTGATCATGGAAGCACCGGAAAGATGGGATCAACTGCTACCTGCAGTGTTATGGGCATACCGGACTGCATACAAGGTAACAACAGGATTGACACCCTTCAAACTAGCTTATGGCTTAGAAGCAATAGCACCAATGGAGATAGTTATACCAAGTTTACGAGTGGCAATCGCTCAAAAACTACTACCGGAAGACTCACTGTCATTTCGGTTGGACACACTCAGAGAATTAAACGAGCACCGATGGCTCAGTTTTTTAACCATGCACGAAGTCCAACTAAGACAGGCAAGGACGCACGATCGAAACCTGAAGACTCCAGTGTTTTTGGTGGGCCAGCTTGTACTTTTCTATAATGCAAAGTCAAATAGATCCGGAGGCAAATTCAAATTACGTGGTTCGGCCCTTACAAGATCTCAGAGAAAATCGGTCCAGCAACTTTTCGGTTGACTACGTTGACCGGAAACCCACTTCCAAAAGCAATCAACGGCTCGAAGCTGCGGCCGTATCAACACGCTGCTAGCTCGCATTAAAACATTCAGGCGGTGGACCACATTTTTTAGTTTTTTCTTTACTTTTCCTTCAGTTCTTTCTTTTCTTTGTAAATAGCCGCATTTTAAAGCACGAAAATCTTTTTGTCATAAGCCGCCCACCTTACTAATTACTCGAGCATGCATGCCAAATTGAAAGCAGTATCATTCCACCACCGCACAATGATAACCATCACTTCCTACCCCCCCCACCGTAATGTCTCTACTTAATCTCTTCTGTTGCGCCAAAAATCGCTATTGTGTTTTTGTGTTTGTAATCTGTGCACCCACTGTGTTCTGTGTATTCGTGCTCTGTGTTCTGTTTTCGTGTGCGCCATGGAAGCATTGGCGAATTACGCAGCTTTCTGTGATGGTATCCCTACCGAGGTAGGAGAATACCTGCGCACCCGAGGGTTGGCCAACTTCGCTGAGCTGCCTTGGCACTCAGTGGAAGCCCATCCCTTTTTTGCGCAGATCATATCTGCCATCGCTCAATCCCCCACCACTGAGCGAAAATGGATCTTCCTCTCCCTACCATCTCGAACCGTAATAACATTCCAAGCCTTTGCCGAAGCCTTTCGCCTCACCCCACAAGGCCGTGAGAATAGCCCAAGCATCCCCGTAGCCCGAATGACAGCACTCTTCCCCCGCTATTCATCAAACGAATACGCCATCCTCTGCTGCCCTGAACCCGAAAGAACTACACTCCAGTTCTTAGTCGCTATCCTAAACCTCCAGAAACGCACCTACGGCATATCCTGCCCTTTCTACTCCGCCATCGACCTAGCTGCCCAAGAACCCGTCAACTTCGCCTCCTTTTTCTTTCACCGTATCCATAAAGAATGTGTAGCCATAGTGAAACAAGTTAATAAAGGAACTACCCCTCGATCTAGATTACCCCACATTATTTCATTTCTCTTTCCGGCCATACTCGCAGCACAACCACCACCACGAGGGCCCGTCCTGAGACATGAGGAGTCGATACAGTTGCTAGATGATGAGGAAGAAGAAGATGACGAAGAGCTCAACCAATTGTTCCGCCGGAAACGCATCAGGATCAGCTCATCCGAAAGTGAGGCACAAGGCTCAGCCGGAACCAATAAAGATGACGATAAAGAAGACGAGAAGCAAGAAGAGGAGACATTCCATGATACAGCTACATCAATACACAATGAATCATCGACTGAGCAACAAGAACAACAAGATCAAGCAGAGACAGAAACGATTTCGACCAAAAAAGAATCAGAGCAACAGGTAGATGAGCAACAATCTGCTAGGGATGCACTAGACAAACTACTCAAGGCAGTCGAATCCACAGAGGCCAACAATGCAGAAACCGAACAACAGACATTAGATAAGGTAACAACCACTGACTCTGCCCTTCCCAAACCACCACCAGTTAACCCCATTCCCCCACCGGAACCACCCCGCAGTCCCATCCAGCCCAGTCACCCCACCGAAACAGCTGAAACCTCTTCATCTTCCCTCAATTACTCCCCACCAAATTCCCAGCAACTCCTCACCGCATCCTCTTCACAACCTCACCCTCCTCTGCCACCCCACCCCATTCTAGTCTTCTCTAAATTAGAATCTATGGGTCGCCTCCTGATTAACTTATCCCAACAACTGCCGCAACATCTGAAGCAAGTCACAGACCATGCACGAGAAGACTTCGAACGTAAATTGGAAGTGATGGAGGCAGATATCAAACCCCTCCAGGAAGAGCTACAGGCAGTAAAGGCAGAAAACCACGCCCTCCATGAATAGATTAAGCAATTACAGGCCACACTCCAAGCACAAGAAGATATCACAAGCCAACGAGATAAGGCCCTGGCAGAAATGAATGCAAAAGAAGATTTACTGATTGCTGCCGACGCAGAGATAACAAAGTTAAATCAAACACTCAAAGATACAGAAGATACAAGAATCGCGCTAGGAAACCTACTAGAAGAAACAAGACTCCAGCTGCAGGACACAGTACAGAAATACCAAGAGCAGCAGAGAGAAGCTAAGCAGGCAGAAGAACAACTACAAAGAACGAAAGAATCTCTCGACGAGGTCAATTCTATACTTAAACATCAATTACTCAGGGAAGCCAAAAATTAGAAAGATTTAGCAAATGCCCGCAGAGAACGAGATGCATATCACAAAACAATACAGTTTCAAAACCAAGAATTCGAAAGAATGGATAATCAATTGCATAACCAGAAGGACCGAGTAAGTGATATGCAGAAGCAAGTAAATGAAATGAAGACAACCAGAGATGCGGCACTATCCAATGACTTCTACTTACAGGAGGCCTTTTTGCAAACACAGGCCGAAATTTTGCTCACCAAAGCCATTGCTCTTAGCTCTGTTAGAGTAGATGCGCAAGTATTAGAACCCGACACCCTTAAACAACTATTAGAAACTCTTAAGAAAAAAATAGCCCGTACATTTAGATTAGCCAAAAATATGTATTTAGAGGGAATCATCGATGAACAATAGTTTTGTAAGCAAGAATAACTTGCGGGTTCGAGTCCACCGTGCGTGCCAGTGTTAGTCGGCCGCCGGAGTGGGACAGATGTAACGGATGCCAGATGTAACGGAGTTTCTTGAATTACGCGCGAAAAATTGGTACGCGCATCTTGTAAAAGCTATAAAAAGCAATGTAAGGAGAATGGTCAGAGAGACGTCTTTTCTGGAATTGCCAGATTGTTCGCCTTAACATTTGTGAGATTAGTGTTTACTCTGTTATGAAGTTCTGAGTACTGTTAGTGTTGAGTTCTGCATCGTCCGCTTATACTGAAGTTCACCGTAACGAGTGTCGAGTGACGGATTGTGTGTCTAAGTACTGTTTGCATATTGTATTGTTGTACGTTCTTCAGTGGTTGAAGTACCCTGAATTAATCTGAGTAGTTATATTACTGTGTGAGTTGAATAGGCAAACTGATGCATTGTTGAGTATGTTCTGTTTGTTTTACTGAACTCATTGCATTCGCTGACAAGGACGAACTATTGCTTTCGGTAAACGTAAACTTTTATTTGAGATCGCTGTGAAGTATGGTGACGAGTGAATCTGTCAGCTATAATATTTGTTCGGGTTGATTTATTACATACTAGTGAGTCTGTAGAATGGACTACTGCTCTGTTCCAATAACAGGTTAGTCTGGAGAAGTTCGGTACGCAGGAATATAGAATCAAGTATTGTTTAGTTAATGCTAGTAACTGAGCTAAGACGCGCATTCATGTTTTTGATATCATGACGAATATTTGGGAAATAAGTACAGGGCCTCTGTCTAACAGACCCCTACCACTCCCAAGAACCCACGTTAGTTCGGTAACGATTTTCGGTCAGTTCATACTGATATTTAAAGTTTAACACATTTTACGGTGAAACACTGTTTTACATTTAACAGACCTAATGGGCTAAAGTTGTTTGGGGCTAAAGAAAACCAAAACCGTTATGGGCTTAAGTTGACCGTATAGGGAATCGTAAACGCTTACCCATTTAGGTTTTGTAAATGCTTAAGCCTAAACGGTTAAGCTATTACCATGTAGGCTTAAGCTAATACCATGTAGGCTACAACTTTGACCTTAATGGTCTTGTTTTACGCGCTTAGTCTTCGCAGAACCTTAACGGTTCATTAAGCTAATACCTTTTAGGCTACAGCGTTTACCTTAAGGGAATGCGCTAAAGAAAACGCTTTAGCCTCATTTTCCAATTTTATCTCAAAAGTGACCTTTATGTATGGATTTACCTTTAGAGTGGAAAAAGCATACAACCCTAATATCTGCAGTAATTGCCGCTTCGGCGGGGCCACCTCAGAATGTATAATGAAACCATACACCCGGTTATTCCAACAGAAAGAACACTGGTAGAATGACGAACATAGTGCTTTGATTGACGAATTCGTAAGACGTAAAGAGCATATGCCAAAACTCTTTGACTGACGATCGCGCCTACTTTTCCGTCGCATGGGTGGGTTCAAATGGGGATTGAACGGGTCTTACACCCCATTTGCAATAACAAGAGTGACGAGAGTAATTAATTGTCTGCAATAGAATGTCACCTTCTACAGTGTACGTATGCCTTAGACGGGATCTCTTCTTATTATAGGCAAGAGCTCTCTCTGGGTATACGGTGGTTAGACCTCAATGTCTGCCTAGGTTACGCGAAAATGTAGAAAAACAGAGTAAGTAGTAAATGGTGCAGTCTTTTGACAGAAATCGATGGTTTTGTTTTAATATATGGAGAAGGGCTCCGCCCATCGCCATTGTTGGCGTCGTTTGACACTTTAGAGGTGTAATACAGTGAACACTAGGTATCGTCCCCCCGAGCGATACCCCTCGGAGGTATGGCTGAGCGGTTTAAGGCATTGGTTTGCTAAATCAACATACAAGACATTGTATCATGGGTTCGAATTCCATTTCCTCCTAATCGCCTAGCCCTAATCATTACCACGGCGGGCGAATCAAGTTATTCAATCAATCTGCGGGGTTGGTTCCTCACATGGCTTTCTCTTCGTAGGGGCGGCTTTTAGTCTAATGTTATTCTTCAGTAGGTGCTATGCAAGCGAAAACAAACAGTCAACGCGGAACTTATCTTCTTGAATCTGTAGTTTGGTTTGGGAGAAGAAATTGAAAGTCCTGCTTGCTGTTCGCTCGCAGCTAACTTCCCCTTTGATTCTTATACAGGGACGTGCCGTGGGAGTAACTCATTCCCAAATGGGTTAAGCCACAACATGGGCATTCCCTGTGGCAGGCGGCATTCTCTGAAGACGTAGCGTTCATTGGCAAAGACCATTAGCTTTGGCTGGCATCTTTCCCGTTGATTATCGATGGCTCATGATCCCGCGAGTGGGGGTTTGGGATGGATGGATGTCTGAGCGGTTTAAAGAGTCGGTCTTGAAAACCGAAGTATTTGAAAAAATACCGAGGGTTCGAATCCCTCTCCATCCGCCAACAGCTCTCTTTTACATACATCTCTTCACACGTACCTGCGCAGTAGCATTTAAGAGTGTAATGCCCCGATTTACTTACTCTCAGATATATATCTCCACACGGGGGCGGAATCAAGCGTTTGTATTCTTAGCCTTAAAGGAGGACAAGCATTTCTGGCATATGGTTCTTGTCCTGCGATACCGGGACTACAGGGTTTCCCTCTACATATATGGAAGGGGAGCTAAATGGCTAGCCCTACTAAACGAAGTTTTTTGGGAGTAGGCTGTCTCCCGTAAACTCCGAGTCTGCTGGGCGAGTCCAAGCGTATACATAGACCTTCGTCTGGCACCGGCATGGAGAGAGTACTACGGAATACCCCCAGATTGATATGGATCTCCCCCATAGAGGTGCTTAGCAAGCTAATACGTGTTGTAAACGTAGTTAGTTGACCGGGTGAAAACAACACGTATTAGCTTGAACTTGCTAATACCGTTAGGTTAAGCTAATACCGTTAGGTTAAGCTAATACCTTATGGAGCTAAAGAAAACCTAAAGTAAACGAGCGATAGAAAACTAACAGTGAACGTAAACGTAAACGGTATTAGCTTAACCATAAGTTTACGTTTACAACACGATGAACCGTTTACCTTAACGGGAAACTAATACCGAAAACAACACTATAGTAGTTGAATGTTTACCTAACGGTAAACTAACCGCATAGCACCATAGGCGCGCTTAGTTGACCGGTTAGGCGCTATGCGAAGACCGGTAAGGTATTGCGCTAAAGAAAACCGTAAAGGGAACGCGCTAAAGAAAGTTTCACACCTTATGGTAGGGAAAGTGCTAAAGAAAATGTTTACCTAACCGATAAACTCCCGCTCGGGAAACTTTAGCTCGAAAACGTTTATCGTTAGGAGCTAAAGTTTCCCATTTACCCAATAGGGGCTCCGTGGCATCGTCGGTTAGGGAATCGTTTTCTTTACGTGTTGACCGGTAGGTATTAGCTTCGCTCCAATAAGGTGCTTAGTTTACCGTTTTGTGCTAAAGAAAACCTATTGGTTTTGTGTGTTTTCTTTCTTTATAACACGCAAAACTAAGCACGTAAAACCTCTACGGTATTAGCTTTAGCCTTAACGGTAAAGCGAAAATGGCGCCTTAAAGTAAGGGGCAAAGCTAAGCGCAAGACCAACATGGTTAAGCTTTAGCCTTATGACTTAAGAGTTTTCTAACCTTTGTTGGAGATAGACGTCTGCGGAAGCACGCGAACAGCACAAGGAAGAAGAAGAAGCTTGGAGCACAAACACACAATACTGAATGTATTACTAGAGAATGTACAAAGATAAGTAGCCCATTAGGACAATAGGCGTATATACAAGCCGGGGGAAAAAAACCTCCTAAAGAGGGAAAAAAGTGCCCCGGCGGTCCTAGAGTGTTCACACACATCACTACCTAAATATATCAACAAATCCTCCCTGGGAGTGATGCGGTGAACAAGGAGCTGGCACTCATGTATAAGGAAGTGCCAAGCTATGTGGAAATCACTCCACAAAAGGAAGTAAGCCCAAAGCTTTGCGGAAAGCTTCAAACTTCTCCCTAGGCAGAGCCTTCGTGAAAAGGTCTGCAATGTTCTCCTGCGTGGGCACATATGCCAAGCTGATCTCCCCAACAGAGAACCTCTCCCTGACATAGTGATAATGCACCTCAATGTGCTTAGTGCGAGCATGGAACACAGGGTTCCTCGCAACTGCCAATGCGCTCTGACTGTCAGTGAAGATGATGGTGGCAGAAGACAGGCCAACACCCAAATCAGCCATAAGGCGTCTGAGCCACACACACTCAACAGTCGCTGTGAAAGCTGCCCTATACTCAGCCTCACAACTGGAAGTGGCCACAGTAGGCTGCTTCTTGCTCAACCAAGATATACATGAGCTACCAAGCATGAAGCAAAAGCCACTGGTGGATACACGAGTGTCATAGCAACCAGCCCAATCTGAGTCAAAAAAAGCATGCAAATCTGGCGGTAGTGATCACCCCTTGGGATAAAACAACCCAAGTAGCCGAGTACCACTCAAGTAGCGAAAGATGCGCTTAACCGCCTTCCAATGCGTGACTCCTGGGCAATGCATAAACCTGCTCATATGTGAGACAACAAACTGAATATCTGGCTGAGTAATGCATAAGTAAATCAAGCATCCAACAGCCTGCTGATAGAGAACAGCATCAAATGCATCTCCAGCATCATGAAGACTCAATCGTAAACCCGTCTCCATAGGAGTGGCAATAGGCTTACAGTCTTCAAGGCCAAAACGCTGCAATAATGTGTCAATATATTTCGTTTGACACAAAGCCATTCCACCATCAACTTGCATAAACTGAATGCCCAAATAGTGATGCAAATGCCCCAAATCAGATATCTCAAATGAGGCATGCAAATCAGCCTTGAAATCAGCAATATGCTTCTCAATAGGACCAGTGAGCAGCATGTCGTCTACATAGACAACAATGATCAGAAGCACATCATTAGCACGCTTAACATATAAGGTGCTTTCAGTTGGACTGTTCTCAAAACCATGTGCAATCAGATAGGCATGTATCTTCTCATACCAAGCACGTGGTGCTTGCTTTAAACCATATAACACCTTCTTTAACCTGCACACCTGGTTTTCATGCCCTTTCTGCACAAAGCCACGGGGCTGAAAAACATACACTTCTTCATGCAAATCACCATTCAGAAATGCTGTTTTAATGTCCAACTGATGTACATTCCAACCATGATGGGCTGCAAGTGCACAAATGCTCCGAACAGTAGTCATACGGCATGCAGGTGCAAAGGTCTCATCAAAATCAATGCCTCTTTCCTACGCATAACCCTTTGCAACAAGCCTAGCCTTATACCTGTCAACTGTACCATCAGGTTTACGCTTCAGGTTGTATACCCACTTAGTGCCAATGGCCTTCTTGCCAGGAGGCAAGTCACATAAAGACCATGTATGATTCTTCATTATAGCATCATATTCAGATTGCATAGCAGCCATCCAATTTTCTGAATTTTGTGCTTCATCAAAAGAAACAGGCTCATTCTCATCACAGAGACTATATGCAGCCATAGCATAGCAATCTGATGCAAAGGAGGCACTATGAGAGCCTGAACGAGTACGATATGACAAATGTGCATCTAATTTGCTGTCACGCAAAGTCTGCACCAGCCATTTTGGCATAGTTTTTGCCTGCTCAATATCAGCTCTCTCATCAGCAAGTGCATCATGTAAATCCGCATCAGAAATGGAATGATCTGCATCATCATATGAAACCTGCAAAGGCTGAGAAGTTGCCTCATTAGGACCAGCACTAGACTGTCCACCTGTAAAAAGAGGCATCAAAGTATCATACATGTCTTTGGAGCTAACAGATGTCTCCTTAGTACATGAAAGCAATGGCTGAATAGCATCTTCCACAAAGACAACATCACGGCTAACCAGAATGCGTTTAGTCTATGGATGATACAGACGATAGCCTTTACTTTCAGAACTGTACCCAACAAAAATACATTTTACTCCCTTACCATCCAATTTTCTGCGATGTTGTTCAGGCACTAATGCATATGCCAAACAACCAAAAACACCAGATGAGCAACAGATGGCTTGCGGTCATGCCAAGCCTCATATGGAGTGATAGACTGCAACGCTTTAGTGGGACACCTGTTCAGTACATATGCTGCACACATGACAGCCTCAAGCCAGAAACTATGTGGTAAAGCCTGACTTTTGACCATGCACCTCGCCATCTCCATGAGTGACCTGTTCTTTCGTTCAGCAACTCCATTCTGTTGAGGTGTATACGGCACTGTACATTGGTGTTTTATCCCACGTTCAGCCAGAAATGCATTAAAATCTGAAGACATATATTCCCCCCCTCGATCAGAACAGAGGGTGCCCATTTTACATGCTGACAGATTTTCAGCCAAAACCAAAAACTGTTTGAAGCACATGAACACTTCGGACTTTGCTTTGAGTGGATATACCCATGCATGCCTGGAAAAATCATCAATGAAAGTCACGAAGTAAAGGTAATTTCCAAAAGAGGGTGTCTCCATAGGACCACAGACATCACTATGTACAAGCTGCAATTTCTGCGTAGCCCGAACTGAACCATCTTGTGGAAAGGAAGAACGCTACATTTTGCCCAAAATACAACCTTCACAAACATGTTTTCCAGGAGCCTCAAGTTTGGGCAAAGAGGACACCATTTCAGATTTCTGCAGGCGTAGCAAACTAGCAAAATTCAGATGACCAAAGGGTGCATGCCAAAGCTTTGCATCTAACATAGCCCGAGAATCATGAGCTGCACATGCCGAATCATTCACAGATCTTTCATAGTCTATGAGCTTATACAGCCCACGGCATAAGATGCCAGAAGCAATAATCACATCACCATTTGCGAGATCATGGACTGTACACCTGTCATCAACGAATTTCACAACCAAGCCAATCTTGGCTAATGCAGAAACTGATTACAGGTTCTTTTTTATCCCTGGCACAAATAAAGCATCTGACAAAGTGAAAGAACTACCATCAACAGTAGTCAGAATGATCTTACCAACTCCCATAACACGATAAGAGGAGTTATTGGCGCATGTGACAGTATTCCCTGTAGGGGCAGGCTCGAGTGAAGAGAAGAAACTGCGCTGCGAGGTAATATGTTTGGTCGCCCCACTATCAAAGTACCAAACATCTGAGTCTACTGCAGACATGCACTGATCATGAGAAGATGGGTCAAAACTGCAGACAGTAGTAAACGCCCATTCTTCTTCCTGCACAAGATTTGTAGACTCTGTTTTTGGTGTAGAGGCCTCTGCAACAACCATTCCAGCCTCTTTCTTCTTTGCCTCTTTAGCACCCAGTTTTGGACAGTTCTTTATAATATGATCATTTCCTTTACAATACTTGCAGAACAATTTCTGCTTTTCTGATTTCTTCTCATCTTTATCCTGGTTCTTCGATTGTGTAGCATTTGCAGATTTTTGCTTACTAGTAGAAGAGCTCCATTTTCCTTTGCCCTTCTGACTAGCCAGAAAAGCTTGATCTGCAACACGCATAATGGACCTGTTCTGTCTGCACTGATCTTCTTGCAATAGAACAGAGACTAATTCCTCAAATGACAAGGCATTCGGATTGCCTTTCATCATCAACCGAAGAGTAGAGGCAAAACTCTGATATGAATCAAGAAGACCATTCAGAATGGTCTGCACAAGTGAGCTATCTGGTATAACCTCATCAGCAGAAAACAATTGTTCCTTCAGGTCTTTGATCTTTGTAAGAAAATTGTCCATAGAATCACCTTCATTCATGTGCTCACTTTTCAACTGTTTTCGGAGGTAAGCAACACGAGCCTCATTCCTAGCCTGGTACAAAGTGGTAAGTGTATCCCAAGCATCCTTTGCTGTTCTGCAAGAGCGAATGTGAGGAATAATGGCACGTTTGACAGACAAAGCTATCAATGCATGTGCTTGGGCATCTCTGCCATCCCAACGAATTTGCTCTGCAGTAGGTGCAACAGAAACAGCAGCACGAACAGGAATCTGTGGAATATCATCTTCGACACCATCTTCATCAGCTCCAGCACCTCCAGCACCTGTATTTGTAGTACCTGTAGTCGCAGGTGTAACACGACGTCTTTCAACACCCTGCACAATGTTCCACAATCCTTTTGCAACCAGTACATGTTGCATCATATAAGCCCATAATGGGTAGTTGGTACCATCCAACTTGTCCTCAACAGCCAACATACGGAATACATCACTGCTTTCAGCCATGGCCGGTGACTAAAATACCTTGATGCAGAAAATTGACTGTATCTCAAAAAGTTGAACGGAACTGCCCAGACGAGTTCTGCTAGACCTGTAGCAGACTTCGAGACGCTTAAACTGGCGAACAAAAACTGGTATATACCTTTGGCACAAAAGGACGAAATAGCCTGCACAAGCACTGCGATAGTGCGTTCAGAGGCCGAAACGAGCTCAGATCGCGATTTCGGCACCACAGAGCAAAGCCGTTTTGATCTCGGAAACACTTGGAGTATGCTCACCAAATTTCGTGCGAATTTGAGACTACAAACGGAGGAGTGTCGACGGCGCCCTAGAAGAAGCGACGACCTGCTCTGATACCAATTGTTGGAGATAGATGTCTGCGAAAGCACGCGAACAGCACAAGGAAGAAGAAGAAGCTTGGAGCACAAACACACAATACTGAATGTATTACTAGAGAATGTACAAAGATAAGTAGCCCATTAGGGCAATAGGCGTATATACAAGCCGGGGGAAAAAAACCTCCTAAAGAGGGAAAAAAGTGCCCCGGCGGTCCTAGAGTGTTCACACACATCACTACCTAAATATATCAACAACCTTTAAGGGTATTAGCTAAGTGCAAAACCTTAAAGGGGCAAAGCTATTACCATAAAGGGAATGCTAAACGCTTAAGCAAAACCAATATACTCTAAAAATAGTAATGATTTAGAATAGTCTAGTGTGAACATGTGGCCATCATGCAACACTTATTCCCATTACTACCAAAGCAGTTCCCATTAATACCAAAGTACCTTAGGGTATCCCTCGAGCTTGGGACCTTGGCTATCTGGCCCTTGTCCCTCACACACATGAATTGATCCCTGTGGATCAAATGGACTGATCCCTGTGGATCAAATGCATTGATCCCTGTGGATCAAATGGACTGATCCCTGTGGATCAAATGCATTGATCCCTGTGGATCAATGTCTGACAAAATGTGCGGAATAATGGCATGTTTGATAGACAAAGCTATCAATGCATGTGCCTAAGCATATCTACCATCCCAACGGAGTTTCTCTATAGTAGGTGCAACAAGAACCGTAGCACGAACAAGAACCTAAAGAATATCACCATCTTCAATGACATCTGCATCACCTTTAGCAATTGTGTTTGCATGTGTAATAAGACGTTTTTCAACAACCTGCACAATATTCCATAGTCCTTTTGCAACCAATACATGATGCATCATATAAGCCTATAATGGGTAATTGGTACCATCCAACTTATCCTCAACATCCAACATATGGAATACATCACTGCTTTCAACCATGCCCACTTACTAAAATACCCTGATGCAGAAAAATGATTGTAGCTCAAAAAGTTGGACAAAATTACCCTATCGAGTTCTGCTAAACGTGTAGCAAACTTTGAGGTGCTTATATTGGTGAACCAAAACTTGTATATATCTTTGGCACAAAAAGACAAAATTGCCTACACAAGCACTATGATAGTGTGCTCGAAGGCTGAAACGAGCTCAGATCGCGATTTTGGCACCATATTGCAAAGCTGGTTTGAATTCCTAATTGCCTTGAGTATGCTTACCGAATTTTGTGTGATTCTGAGACTTTGATCGAAGGGGTGCTGACAACACCCTAGATGAAGCGGCGACATGATACCAATTGGGAGCTTTAGGTCTGCGGAAGCATGCGAACAACACAAGGAAGAAAAATAAGTTCAAGCACAACACACAATACTGAATGTATTATCAAGAGAATGTACAAAGATAAGTGACCAGTTAGGGTTATAGGCATATATACAAGCCAAGGGAAAAAACCTCCTAAAGAGGGAAAAATTATTCTATTGGAAGAAAAGAATTGGACTAAAATTAGCAGAGAACCCTAATGTGTCAAGTATCATCTTGCATGATGTAGGCAATAGATATGAGTATAACCCTGTTGAACTCAATTATCAACCATTATCTCTTTCTTTGACAAACCTTATCCTCATGAAAGCCCACTACCAATCCCTCCTTATCCAAAGTTAGCTCAAAAGAGTTCTAATGAGGAAAAAATACCAAGAGAGGAGATTGGAAAAATCATATATGGAAAGAGAGTGCAACTATCAAAAGGCATCTCCACCACTAGAATGAAGCAGATCTCGATCCAAAAAGGCCACCTCAAGGACCATCAATCAAGTATAAAGAAACCACTATCATCAAGCCATATTGTTAAAAGAAAGAGTAGAGCTTTTGGATCAATTTGACAATCTAGTCCAAAGCATATTCGAATTTGGGTACCTAAGAAGCTAATGAAAGTTCAACGACATCATCAACAAATCTACGTACCAAAACAAACTCTCAATGAAATATGAACTACCTTACAAGCCATGAGCAAGGAGCTAGTTTATAGATCTTTCTTTAGCACGCTACACACCTTTAGGGTACTAGCTTAGCTCCATAAGTAAACGTTTAAGCGAAACTTTCGCTTGAGCCTACATGGTGTAGCTGTAGCCTACATGGCAATAGCTCCGCCGCTCGTAAAGGTATAGGTATTAGCTTCTACGTTAGGTAAACGGGCTAATACCTACCGGTCCTTAACGTTTAAGCTAATACGTGTTGTAAATGGTATTAGCTTCTATAGTGTTGTTTTCAATTACGCTATTACGTTTACTTTAGTTTTCTATCGCTCATTTACAAAACCATGTTGGCCCGGAGCTTTGACCATGTAGGCGCTAAAGAGACCATTCAGTCAAGAAGCTTGACCATGTTGGTCTTGTCTTGCGCTAAAGAAGACCATAAAGCGGAGGGAAGACCATGCTACAACTACACCATGTAGTAAAGAAGGGTTGCTACAGCTACACCATGTAGGCTACAGCCCCGGCGCGTAGCATGCTAAAGTCGATAGGCTTAAGCTATTACGCTGTAGCCTTAAAGTGAAGCGAAAATGCCTTAACGTAGAAGCTAATACCTAAAGTAAGCGTTTTCTTTAGCGCTAGCTTAAGCTAATACCTTCACGGCATTTTCTTTAGAAACCGTTTCCATTTCCCTGGACACTTTAGCGCCTTTAGGACACTTTAGCGCCTGCCCCTAAAAGGTTTAAGGTGCTATGCTAGCGATGTTGGTCTTGTTTTGTTTTCTTTAGCCCAGCGCTAAAGAAGACCATTACCCGGAGGGAAGACCATGAAGGGAATGCGCTAACGTTAGTTTTCTTTAGCTCGTTTACAAAACCTATTGGTGCTTTAGTGTCCGTTTCTCGTTAAGGTGCTAAAGAAAACCTATTAGTGCTAAAGAAAACCTTTAGGGAAACGGTTTCAGACACTTTAGCACCTCGGAAACGGCTAAAGAAAACCTAAAAGGCCAGAGGGAAGACCATTACCTGGAGCACCATGTTGGTCTTGGAATCTACAGCGTAATACCTTTAGGGCAAGGAGCTTTGACCATGTAGGGAATGCTTATGCGACCGGTTAGGTCTTGTTTTACGCTAAAGTTTCGCTGTAGCCTACATGGTGTAGCTAATACCTATTGGCTAAAGCTTAACCATGAAGGGAATGCTCTAAAGTTTTCTTTCGTGCAAAACCTTTTTTAAAGGGGTGAAGCTAAGCACCATAAGTAAACGTTTAAGTGAAACGCTTAAGCAAGACCAACATGGTCTTCCCTCCGGGCCAACATGGTCTTCTTTAGCCCGTAAAGGTATAGGTATTAGCTTATACGTTAGTTTTCGTAAAAGTGTTTACGTTTACCTTAACGATGAAGTGTTTACTAATACCTTTACGGGAAACTTTAGCTCTAATACCTTAACGATATTAGCATAGCTCCATAAGTAAACGGTAAACTAACCCGTTTACCGGTATTAGCTTAATCGTTTACTTAAGGTGCTATGCAAGCGGCTTAAACGTAGTTAGTTTACCGGATAGGTATTAGCTTAAACGTGTTGTAAACGTAAAAGCGACATAAAGGTGCTATGCAAGTTGAACACGCAGCGTTTATGGCATGATCGCTCGCTACTACCTTTTGTTGATCTAAAGGTAGTAGCGAGTAATTTGTACGTGGGATTTTTGCTTTTTTCGAGATTGAATAATCCATGAATATGAAACCATTGCTATTTTTAGAGTACAAGAGGGTATATATGGATGTGAGGAGCGTTACACACACATCATTCAAGCCTTTCTCACAATTGGTATCAAAGCATCAAGGATTTCTCATCGTTTTTCTACGTGAGTTTTTTTTCCAATCGCCATTGTTGTTGTCGGTCACTGCCAATTGCATTTTTCGGGAGCTTATTGCCATCTTTTTTAAGGTTCATGCGTTGTCGTCCTTAACAGTTGGAGCAAAACAAAAACGGATTTTGGGAAGTTAACGGGGAGTCATGTACGCAAGATCCCCTTAGCCCTATCAAGGATCATCCGACGTCACGCGCATATGAGTGGAGGAGCATTCCAAGTCTGCCCGGGTTTTCAGGGACGCGAGAAGCGCCCACCATTCTTTTTGGGTTTCTTGAGCGAGTATATAAGCGCCCGTGATGCTTTTCAGCCGTCGGGGAGGCACGCCACTACGTGAAGTCGTATGTTTTGAATTGAAGAAGACCGGGTGTATATATAGTTTAACTGCTTTGAAAAACATATGTGGGATAAGCCACTTGACTCCCCCGTGATTCTAACGCTAAAGGTCATGCTACAGCAGAACAGAAGTACCGAGTTTCTCTTATTTTCATCGTTACTTTTTTTTGTCATAGCCAAGTCATCCACCTCTATCTATTGCTTTGTCCATATCTTGAGCATCCCATATCTAATTTTTGCGTTTTTTCTTGCCCTAGAAAGCTCTTTCTGAGATGTTTCTAGAGAATGGCTGGAAGCCATACTTTGGCTTCAATCTTAATTATTTGGAGAAGTGGGAGTTTGCTCCTTCATCTTCAATAATCCTCATTCGAGCATCCTTTTGAAGCATAACCTATCGAAAGAGATTTGGAAATCTATTCTAACGGAGTGCGGACCATCTTTAGCACCTACACACACTTGCAAAATTTTTTTTTTGGACCTCCAGATAAGTCTCTTGTCAATTTATATGCATCGTTGCTCTCTTTTTGCATCAAATTGCATATAGAACATGCAATTTTACATAGTACCTAGACTATGTGCGTAGTTTAGATGCGAGTTTGTATTGTGAAGTGCATGTATTCGTCTTTGTAGGGACAGGTAAGTATTTTCTTTGTAGGGATGTGCATTGATTACTGAGCACTCAATAAGATTACTATCAGACACAAATATCCTATGCCCAAGATTGATGATCTTTTAGAAACTCTAGGTGGATCCATAGTATTTAGTCAAATAGATTTTATAAGTGGCGACCATCAGATTAGAGTAAAAGATCATGATAAGACTTAGTTAATCCACAGAAGACTCAATTGTATCTTCCAAGGATAGAGTATATATCGATGGGGTTCAGATGGATATAAAGAAGGTTTCAGTTATATTATCTTGGTCTATTCCTCAAGATGAGGGGCAGTTACAGTCATTTCTAAGATTTTCCAATTTCTATAAAAAAATCATATCTTCATATTCGTCGATAGCAGCGCCTATGATGAACTTGCTTCAAGGCAAAGTTCCATTTTCATGGAAGCAAGAGTAGCAAACTAGTTTTGATACTTTGAAACAAGCTAATTCATAGGCTCCTATACTCAAAGTGGTGGATTCACAGAAACCATTTGAGTTAGAGATAGATGCTAGTGGCATAAGCCATAGGGGCAGTTTTGAGCCAAGATGACAGGCCAGTGCATAAACAGGAGTTGTATGCAGTGGCATATTCACTTAAAGTCTAGAGACACTATCTTTATGGTGCTGACTTTAAGGTATGCATAGATCACCATACATTTCATTTTTTTTTTTAGTCAGCCATATCTTCGAGGCAGTCAGGCTTGTTGGGCTGAGCTCATACAAGAGCTTCAAATGGAAATCTTGTATAGAAGAGTAGAGAGAATATAGTTGCTGATGCATTTTCATGGATAATGTACCAAATGAGATTTTTAGTTCTTGAAAGCCATTGCTTCAAGAGATAAAGGAAGCAAAGGTGGAAGATCCACATTCGAGCCATCAATGATGATTCTATTATAGGAGATGGGACAGTTGTGGCTGTTCCTTCCCCTAGTAGAGCAAACAAGTCCATTCCATATTCTAATTTCTCATAGGAGAATGTAATAGTTGGATGGAACCGAAAGATTTGTGTATCAAATTCTTGGAATTTGAGAAGAAAAGTCATGCATGATAACTATGATGTGCATTATGCAGGACATCCAGGTGTTGACAAGACAATATAGCTTGTTAGAAGAACATTTTGGTGGCCTAGATAGCTAGAGATGTCCACACTTATGTTTAACAAGATTTATGTGTCAAGTCAACAAAGAAGAAAAGAAGACATCATGTCTTTTGTATCCTTTATAGGTTATAGATCATAACTGGGATAGTGTATCCATGGAATTCATAGTCGGGTTACCACGGACCCAAAGGAAGTGGGATACTATCCTAGTTGTGGTAGACGGATTGATGATCCACAGGGATTAGGACTTTGGTCCACAGGGATCAATCCACTTAATCCATAGGGATCAAAGTGTCAGATATTGATCCATAGGGATCAATCCACTTGATCCACAAGGATCAGAGTATCAGATATTGATCCACAGGGATCAATTCATACCTATGCAAGAGATGATAAAAGCTCCATAGGTGGTGGATTTGTTTATCTAGCATGTCTTCATATATTACCGACATCCATAGTTTTAGATAGGGATGTAAGATTCATAGGAGTGAGAGGGTCAATTAGTTTTTAGAGGATATGTTGAGGGCATATGTGTCTAAGAGACAGATAGATTGGGATAGTTATTCACCACTAGTGTAGTCTCCTTTTGAGATGAACTATGGCATGAATCCCAATGCTCCTAGTATCATATACATGCCAAAGAATTATCCTAGTGCTTCGGAGTTCTTAGCGAACATCCAAGCAAATTTAGAAATAGCTAAAGCCAAGATGCAACAAGCAGCTGATAGGGCTAAAGAGTACACTGATAGGAAGAGATCTCCTAGATCCTTTGAGGAGGGAGACAGAGTCTTTCTTCAGGTATTGGCTAGATATACTTCACTCTCCTTAGGGATGTGTAGTAAGCTATCACCAAGGTTTTGTGGACCTTGGAAGATAGTTAAAAAGCTAAGTGAAGTTGCATACCGATTAGAGCTTCCTCCAGATTACAGAGTTCATCTAGTGTTTCATCCACTATTTTTCGGGAGGATAATCTAATAGAAGATATTGTTTCTTTGCAAGAAAGTGATAGCACAGATCATTCTCCGAACATGATATTAGATCGGAGACAAAAGCAATTCAGGAATCATGTCATCCCCGGAGTGTCTAGTAGCCTAGAGAGGATAACCACTTACTAACTCTACTTGGGAATCAGAAGCTCTAGTTCGCCAGTACTTTCCCTCATTGATCATTGAGGACAATGATCTTTAGAAGGAGGAGAGAGTGTCAGACATTGATCCACAGGGATCGGTGCATTTGATCCACAAGGATCAGTCCATTTGATCCACAGGGATCAGTTCATGTGTGTGAGGCATAAGGGCCAGCTAGCCAAGGTCCTAAGCTCGAGAGATACCCTAAGGTACTTTGGTAGTAATGGGAACTGCTTTGGTAGTAATGGGAATAAGTGTTGCATGATGGCCACATGTTCACACTAGACTATTTCTGATCATTACTATTTTTAGAGCATACCATTGCTATGTTTAGAGTACAAGAGGGTATATATGGATGGGAGGAGACTTACAAACACATCATTCAAGCCTTTCTCACACATTTGCTCTTGAAAAACAACAAAGGATGCTTGGGATACACTTACCACTTTATACCAAGCAAGGAATGAGGCTCATCTTGCTTACCTTAAGAAATAATTTTTTGAAGAAGATTCCATGGATAGTTTTTTGACAAAGATCAAATATTTGAAGGAGTAGTTGATTTCTGTTGATGAAGTCTTGCTTGACACTTCACTTGTGCAAACTATTATGAATGGTCTTCTAGATTTCATATTAGAGTTTTCCTTCTACTCTTTGATTGATAATGAAAGGAAATCCAAATGCCTTAACATTTCAGGAGTCATCTCTGTTATGTTGCAAGAAGATCATTCTAAATAGAACATATCCATTATGCACATTGTAGATTAAGCTTTCCTGGTTAGTCATAAGGGAAAAGGCAAATGGAGCTCATCTACTAGTAAGCAAAAATCTGCTAATTCTGCACAATCAAAGAAGGATGACAGAGATGAGAAGAAAACATAAAAGTAGAAACTGTTTTGCAAATACTGTAAAGGAAATGATCATGTCATAAAGAGCTATCCAAAACTGGTTGCAAAAGAGGCTGGAATGGTTGTTGCAGAGGCCTCTACACCCAAAACAAAGTTTGCTAATCTTGTGCAGAATGAAGAATGGGGGTTTACTATTATTTGAAGTTATGATGCATCTTTTCATGAACATTATATGTCTGCAGTAGACTCGAATGTTTGGTACTTTGATAGTGGGGCAATGAAACATATTACCTCACAATGCACTTTCTTCACTTCACTTGAGCCCGCTCCTACAAGGAATACTATCACATGCATCAACAACTCCTCTTATCCATTCATGGGACTTTGTAAGATCATTCTGACTACTGCTGATGGTAGTTATTTTACATTGTGGGATGCTTTATTTGTGACAGGGATCAAGAAAAATATGTTATTAGTTTCAGCATTAGCCAAGATCGACTTGGTTGTGAAATTTGTTGACAGATGTATAATTCATGGTCTGTCAAATGGCGACGTCATTATTGCTTCTAGCACTTTATGTCGTGGGTTGTATAAGCTCATAGATCATGCAAAATTTGTGAATGATTCAACATGTACGGTTCAAGATTCTCATGCTATGTCAGATGCAAAGCTTTGGCATGCACGCTTTGGTCATTTGAATTTTTCTAGTTCGCTATGCCTGTAAAAATCTAAAATGGTGTCCTCTTTGCCCAAACTTGAGGCACCTAGTAAACATGTCTCTGAAGGCAGTATTTTGGGCAAAATGCAGCATTCCTCCTTCCCAAAAGATGGTTCAATTTGGGCTACTCAAAAATTATAGCTTGTTCACAATTTTTTCTATGGTCCTATGTAGACACCTTCTTTTGGGAACTATCTTTACTTTGTGACTTTCATTGATGATTTTTCTAGGAATGCATGGGTATATCCATTGAAAGCAAAGTCCGAAGTGTTTATGTGCTTCAAACAGTTTCTCATTTTGGCTAATAATATCTCAGCATGTAAAATGGGCACCCTCCGTTCTGATCGAGGGGGGAATATATGTCTTCCAATTTTAATGCATTTCTAGCTGAACGTGGGATAAAACATCGATATACAGTGCTATATACACCTGAACGAAATGGAGTTGTAGAAAGCAAGAACATGTCACTCATAGAGATGGCGAGGTGTATGGTCAAGAGTCAGGCTTTACCACATAGTTTCTGGCTTGAGGTTGTTATGTGTGCAGCATGTGTAGTTAACAGGTGTCCCACTAAAGCATTGTAATCTATCACTCTATATGAGGCTTGGCATGATTGCAAGCCATCTGTTGCTCACCTGTGTGTCTTTGATTGTTTGGCATATGCATTGTGCTTGGACAACAATGCAAGAAATTGGATTATAAAGCAATGAAATGTATTTTTCTTGGGTATAGTTCTGAAAGCAAAGGCTATCATTTGTATCATCCACAACCTGATACATTTTGGTTAGTCATGATGTTGTTTTTGTGGAAGATTCTATTCAGCCATTACTTTCATGTACTAAGAAGACATCAGTTAGCTCCAAAGATGTATATGACATCTTGTTGCCTCTTTTTATAGGTGGACAGTCTAGTGTTGGTCCAAATGAGATAACTTTTCAGCCTTTACAAGTTTCACATGATGATGTAGATCATTCCATTTCTGATGCAAATTTACACAATGCACTTATTGATGAGAGAATTGATATAGAGGAGGCAAAATCTATGCCTAAATGGTTAGTGTAGACTTTGTGAGATATCAAATTAGATGCACCTCTGTCATATTGTACTCATTCAAGTTCTCATAGTGCTTCTTTTACATGAGATTGCTATGCTATGGATGCATCTAGTCTTTGTGATGAGAATGAGCCTGTTTCGTTTGATGAAGCACAAAATTTTGAAAATTGGATGGCTGCTATGCAATCAGAATATGACGATATTATGAAAAATGGTACCTGGTCTTTATGTGTCTTGCCTCTTGGCAAGAAGGCCATTGGCACTAAGTGGGTACACAAGCTCAAGTGTAAGCTTGATGGAATAGTTGAAATGTATAAGGCTAGGCTTATTGCAAAGGGTTACACTTAGGAACGAGGCATTGATTTTGATGAGACCTTTGCCCGCACATGCCGAATGACTATTCTTCATAGCATATGTGCACTTGCAACTCATCACGGTTGGAACGTACATGAGTTGGACATTAAAACTACATTTCTGAATGGTGAGTTGCATGGAGAAGTGTATTTTTTTAAGCCTCATGGTTTTGTGTAGAAAGGGCATGAAAAAAAGGTGTGCAGGTTGAAAAAGGCATTATAAGGTTTGAAGCAAGCACCACATGCTTGGTATGAAAAGATACATGCTTACTTGATTGCACATGGTTTTGAGAATAGTCCGATTGAGAGCACCTTATATGTTAAGCGTGCAAATGATGTGCTTCTGATCATTGTTGTCTATGTTGATGACATGCTGCTCATTGGTCCTCATGAGAAGCATATTGCTGATTTTAAGGCTGATTTGCATGCCTCATTTCAGATGTCAGATTTGGGGCATTTGCATCATTATTTGGGCATTCAATTTATGCAAGTTGAAGGAGGAATAGCTTTGTGTCAAACAAAATATATTGACACATTATTGCAGTGTTTTGGCCTTGAAGACTGCAAACCTATTGCCACTTCTATGGAGACATGTTTATGATTGAGTCTTCATGATGCTGGAGATGCATTTGATGTTGTTGTCTATCAACAGGGTGCTGGATGCTTGATTTACTTTTGCATTACTTGGCCAGATATTCAGCTTGCTATCTCATAGATGAGCAGGTTTATGCATTGCCCATGTGCCAAGCATTGGCAGGTGATTGAGCGCATCTTTCGCTACTTGAGTGGTACCCGACTACTTGGATTGTTTTATCCCAAGAGGGGATCACTACCGCCATATTTACATGCTTTTTGTGACTCTTATTGGGCTGGTTGCTATGACACTTGTGTGTCCACTAGTGGTTTTTGCTTCATGCTTGGTAGCTCATGCATATCTTGGGTGAGCAAGAAGCAGCCTATTGTGGCCACTTCTAGTTGTGAGGCTGAGTATAGGGAAGCTTTTAGAGTGAGTGTTGAGTGTGTGTGGCTCGATGCCTTATGGATGATCTAGGTGTTGGTCAGTCTTCTACCACCACCATCTTCACCGACAATTAGAGTGCATTGGCAGTTGCGAGGAACCCTGTGTTCCATGCTCGCACTAAGCGCATTGAGGCAGTGCATTGTCATTATGTCAGGGAGAGGTTCTCTACTAGAGGGATCAGTTTGGCATACATGCCCATACAGGAGAACATTGCATACCTTTTTACAAAGGCTATGCCTAAGGAGAAGTTTGAAGCTTTCGACAAAGCTTTGGGCTTACTTCCTTTTGTGGATTGATTCCACATAGCTTGGCACTTCCTTATACATGAGTACTAGCTCCTTGTTCACCACATCACTCCTAGGGGGGATTTGTTGATATATTTAGGTAGTGATGTTATGTGAACACGCAAGGACTATCGGGGCACTTTTCTCCCTCTATAGGAGGTTTTTTCCCCCAGCTTGTATATACATCTATAACCCTAACAGGTCACTTATCTTTGTACATTATCTTGGTAATACATTCAATATTGTGCATTGTGCTCCAAGCTTCTTCTTCTTCCTTGTGCTGTTTGCATGCTTCTTCAAACCCAAAACTCCAATAGTGTGTACCTCTATTACTGAATATCTCAATAGGTAATCCAAACCTAGTGAAAATATGTTCAAATAAGAATTTGAGAGTGGTTTGAGCACACATCATTGGTCTTAAAGGCATGTGATCTCTTCTTATCGAGTACTTCATTCATTGAAAAACATCACAACTTCTCACGTAACTTTCAACATCCATGTGGAGAGTTGGCCACCATATTCTAGTAGAGAGAATCATCTTTACAATTTTATCAACTAAGAAATGACCTCTTGCTTCTCCTACATGTGCCATCTCCAAGATTGGAAGATATTCCCCTTCATGGACACATATTTGTCGTTGATTGTCTTTTCCCCCATTTGAAAAGTTGTTTACAGATTATGACATAGTCCTTACTTTGCTCCTCTAGGGCTCCCTTTCTAGCTAAACTTGCCCCTTTCTGGTACACTCTTAGCTTCAAGAATTCTAATATGGGCTTGCTCCATTCAGGTGCTATTGTTGGAATAGCTCATGGAAGAGTGTTTTTCTAGATAGGATGCTTGGCATATATTACAGTTAGTTACATATTCCTGTACTTCTTTCTGCATACCTGGCCAATATACTCCTAAATGTCACAATTCTTGAGTCGTTCCATTTATATCGTTGTGCATGTTCCAATGATTTCTATGAGCTGGATGAATCATGTTGATTTTTTACCCTCTATACATCTCAATAGTACTCTATTTATGTATTTGAAATACAAGATACCCACCACAATGTGAAGTTCTATTGTTTTCCAAAGTTCCTTGCCTTTCTTGGGACTCATCTTATGACTTGTTCCATGTGTAAGCATAGGTACCAATTTTTCAGCCCAAGATGGACACACTTCTAGTCTAAACATATATGTATCCGATAGCACATATGCTACTCCTGTTGGTGGTTCTCCATGGGTCATTCTTGATAAGTGATCAACTCTAAAGTGTGTGTTTCCTTTCTCGACCACTACCTCAAAATCAAATTCCATTAACAATAAGAATCTGATTAACCTTCTTATGTTACAAGGTTTGTTGACCAAATACAACAAATCTTGATGATCAATGAAAAACTTGAACTTATTGGCTAGCAAGTAATGTCAAAACTTCTTTACAGCATAGACTATCCCTAATCATTGTCTCTTGATAGTAGTGTAATTTCGTTCAACTTGGTTCAATTGTCTATTAGCATACGCAATAGGGTGGTCTAATTTTTCTTCATCTACCAATTGTGCCAATATACATCCAATGGCAAGATTGTATGCTAGCTACCCTAAATTATTTATCTTGAACTCTTCCTTCATTTGATGTTTGATTCTTCTTATGTCTTCAACATCATTACTTGTTACAGTAATATCATCTACATATTCACACACACACACACACACACACACACACACACACACACACACATATATATATATATATATATATATATATATATATATATATATATATATATATATATATATATATATATATATATATATATATATATATATATATATATATATATATATATATATATATATATATATATATATTCTCCATGTGATCTTCTAATGAAAAAGGAAAAACATGCCTTGTTCACTACAAGTCTTTTTTCTTGTAGATAAGTAACTAGGAGGTTGAGCCATATATACCTCATCTGAGAGCCATCCATGCAAGAAAGCATTCTTGACATCCATTTGGTATATCTTCCAATTCTTGCAGTTGCAATACTCATGAGTATTGTGATTGTAGGCATCTTGGTTGCAAGAGAGGTGGAATCCTCATAATCAATACCTTGAATTTGAGCATACCATTTGGCTACTAACCTAGCCTCATACATGTTTATGGTTCCATCAGAGTTCTTTTTTATCTTGTAGATCCACCTGGATCCAATAACCTTCATGGCTCAAGTCTTGGGAATTTTTGTGCATTCCTTTGCTTCTAAAAGAGGGGTCATCTTTGTGTCAGAGAAATACTAGATAAAGGAGACAAGTGTTTGATGTATTCATGAAAAAGTAAAGACGACTTCATTTGTGAAGCATAAGTTGAAGTCAAATAACATGAAGAAATAGAAGTGAAGATTTGTTGTACATAGGCTTCTCTATAATTGTATAATTCTGGTGACACAATTAGGGCGTTATACTCTCAATTTCTCATTGGATTTTTCATGTCGATAACTCCATGACAATCGTTTATACATCAAAATCAGCTTCTTTTTACCTATTTCACAATGAATACTTTAATCTATGTCTGTACTCGAAGTTTAAGACATAAATTTAAATTTGTATTTGAAGAGCAAGTGAAGTTTGTTTCTATGACTATTGAGGTCTCTATTTGATGAGCACATATTGTTGACATTGAAAAAGTGCATTAATGGATAAAGATATAAATTCTTTAGAAGTCACAAGTGCCATTCCAAAAATATTCTCCAAAAAATATTAAAAAATCCCAAAAAATTCTCCAAAAAATTACAATATGTTTGTTAAGAAGTTTTTGTAGGTGTCGATTACCGTACTACATCACACACTTCTAGCACCTAAAATCTACGCATTAATGCCCATGATCATCCTAGAAACCCACCAAAACATACGTTGATGATAATAGAATGTAGCAAGGGGGAAGTGCTAGAGGAAGCTTAGAAAGTAGCCAAAAAGTCCAAAGCTTAATCAAAGGGTAAAGACTATGATCGAAGGGGAGTACAAAGCATGTAATTGAAAGAAGACGGGATCTACCAATTCTTTCCAACTCAAAACCCTCGTCATCATAGATTTTTCCCCAATTTATACCCAAAATACTTGTAGAAATACCTCATTTTGGGACATAAAATCCTATTTTTAGCAATGTTTGGGCCCACATTGTAAGAATTGAGTGGCAATCAAGCTTCATTTACATTAGAAATATCTCCACACAGATGTTCATATTTTTTTTAATGCCATTTTTGCCTCTAAATAGCCTCTTCAACCTAAATATAAAACTAGTCTAGACATGGTAGTGTGGATAGAGATCTCAAAAATTTTGTAAAAGTGAAAGAGCCCTGATTTTTTTAGGGTTAACTTGTTTGAGCTTGTTTCATGAAATCGTATGAGCTTTATAATCTTATCATGAGAAATACAAGAGCTTATTAGAGCACGTTGCCTCTTTTCTACTCGTGAGTGTGAGTGTGTGCATGCATGCATGTATGTGCCTATGTGTGTGCTTGTTCTCTCTTAAGTGGTAATCAATGTGCAATATTCATACCACTGATTGGTCACTCTATGGATTAAAAATTTATTGTGTGGATAGTCTACTTGATGTTGGTAGGTCAGTTGTGCATGCAGGTCTACAACGTTCACAGTTGTTTAGAAAGTTTTTTGGTGGAATGATAGGTCATTTAAATTAATACATTTTGTAAAAACATATAATTATGTTATTTCTATAATTTCATTGAATAGTCAGAGACCAAAAAGGTAGTGAATGTACATGTAACTTTTTGGTAATGTAATAGAAGGATGTATGATGGCCGTAAGAGGGAGAAGATCCTGGCTATGTGTCGATGGAGTCTCCTACTAGTGGTACTTCTGTCACGAAGTTTTTTTGCAATCTAGTGTTCATTTCACTATTCTATCTTCTTTTCTGATTATGTATACTTGCATGTTCTGTCTTTGATTCATTTTGCAAAAAGATCTCACTGTTATTTTGCTAAGAAGTATTGCAATTGTGTGGGATTACTTTATCTATTGCTCGGTGACAAAGCAAGCTAGTTGTGACTCTGTTGATGTAACTCGATTAGGAAGAAGTGTTCATTGTCTTCTAGCATTGTTTATGTGTGCTGTGTTAGCAACCAGTGTGGGCACCCACTTCCTTGTAAAATATCATTCTAATGTTATGGGAATGGGAATTTATGGAGATACTAAGAGTTTTCGGACTTGCTAATTTGGATAATTTTGTATTCCGGAAGTTTGGTGTTGTTCCTTATGGTACGCATTCCGGGAGTGACGAGTATGAAGAACAAAGATACGCAGAGTGCAGATACTAGTGAAGTCTGTAGAATCTGAAGGAATCAGTTGTAAGAAGATACTGTATCATAGTGTTATACTCATTCTATAATCAAAGATTCCACTTTCTGTTGCGGAGTTATGATTCTTTCTATATTGTGTTGGTGTGAAGGAGTGTGGTGTATAAAGATTATTTGAATTAACTATAAGGAATAAAAATGCATCTTTATGAACACTGTTGTATTCGTAAATCCTCATTCCCAAACCTATAAATTGGGTACTATAATACTGCATTGAACAGTAATGCCCAAACATTATGGTGACCACGATGGGATGCGGTAACAAAATGCAGCACAAAGTGGATTGATGCCGGTGCAAAGTGGCAAGGAGTACTTGAAAAAGACCTATCATCATGTTATTTGGACAAATTTGTGCAGTAGACCCTAGCACCATTGAAACTTGAAGATATTCCTCTTGAAGATGCAATTATCATTCCAGAGGAAGTGCAGTATTGGGTGGAAACTGGAGTTTTACCTCCCAGGCTTTTGAAAGACTTACTGTTTGAGTGGAGGGATGGAAAGATAAGCAAAGTATTGTGGCAAGGGGAATTCAGTGGGACCGACCAGCAGAGCCACCTACAGGAAGAAAAATACCCTGTTGAAGTAGGCCAAAGTGGCTGTAGCGAACCCCTGCCAGAGTTCCAGTTAGCCCTAGTACGTTCGACTCAAATCAGTACCTTACAGATGCTTGAAAACCCGATCGCAAATAGACACCAATTGCCAAAGCTAAATTATACTCATTTTCATGATAGACATAAGTTCCAGGTATTCCAAGCCACTCTGGCAAGTGATGCAATGAAATGGCTTATGAGTACCCTTCATATTATTTTTCAGCCCTATAATGAGTTGAAGGAGTCTTTCTTAGAGTGATTCCGGACCGCTAAGAGTATTTCAGAGCTATATTCTTCACTCTAGTATATGGTGCAGAAAGGAACAGTAGAACAATATGCGTTAGATTTCAGATCCACGATGTGGTAGTTCCCGATAGACAAATGTCATTCCGAAGAAATGTTAACATATTTTTTTATCGACGGACTTCAACCACCTATCAAAGAGAAGATTTATATGTACACGTTTGACCAATCATGCACACTTGATCAGATCATTGACTTAGCTACAAGGATGGATCGAAAAATGCAATTTGCCAACTTGGGCTCTGAGAAGACTAATTTGGTGTTGAAGAAAGGTACTAATCCAGAGAAGCAGTTGTATTGTTTACGGTGCAGGAATGCGGGCCATATCACGATTGACTATGCGCTAAACATGTATTTTGCCCAATTTGTAACAAGACTAATTATAGCTTAGAGGAATGCCGTTTTAATGTGAGAAACACACTATTCGCTATTGCACAAGTGGATGTACCTTCATGGAAAGGGAATTCAAGTGGATATAAGCCCCAAGTTTCTTCCGGACAATGGTAAGATAGTCAAGACGTAGATTTTAAGGACCATCCCAATATCTGAATTCACAACAATTTCTAGAGCAGTGGCGTGGTTTTTGACAAAATAGGAAAGAATTCGACAGAGGTTGGAAGTTTCAACAACCTGGGCCAGGTACTTCAAGTAATCGACCAATTCAATGTTAATTATGTTTGCAATATGGCCACAGATGATGGGAATGTGAGGAGGCCAAAGAGTATGATCAACGAAAACAAGAAGCTAAGCTTAAGGTGCCCATGGCCAATGTGGTGACCTTAGAGTATTTGGAGCCTTCAGCATCAGTGGTTAGCAGGCCCTAGAAAGAGTATCAGAGTGGACATAAATTGGATTATCTAGCACTCATGGAGCAAAAGCAAAAACTTAAGAAAGCAATACAATGGGCTACAAAGTATATGCCACATTATGTAGAGCCTCCGTTAGTTCTAGCGAAACCTTCCAGAATGAAGCGATATAGCACAATTGGTAAGAAAACTAATGAATTTATTCAGGAGACAAAGGAGAATGTTGGGCCATGAATCGATTCACCTGTATCAGAAATATTGCAGGCAGTGTCTACTGATTAGGAGACTACATGTATTTCTCAAGTCCTATTCAACATTACATTTGTTATGCTAGAACTGAAGGGGCAAAATTTGGATTATAATTTGTTGTTGGGCCGTCCTTGGTTGCGAAATGCTAAAGTCTGACAGAACTGGGATGAAAAGACAATTACATTCCGAAGAGTATATGCAAAATTTTCCGTTCCATTAGAAGAAGAGCAACATTGTCTTCTCAAACATAAACCAATATTAGTAGAGCCTCCACATATGTTAGACGGGCTCGAGGATGACGAAGAACAACAATTCTTAGAAGCGAATAGAGATTTGTTATCTTTTGGTGTGGTTGATGTGAATTCGGTCATCAGCCTAGGCTGGGACAGTATGACGGCCGCAGTCTGTATGGAACCTTTGGAACTAAAGGATGAAGATAGTGCCGATCCAGTTATAAAAGACCCCATGGAGAATGGAAAAATACGAGTAGAGGAAGACTCTTTGGAAGTGGTAAATCTCGGTACTACGAAAGAGCCAAAGCTAGTCCGAATATGTTCGGAGATTGCTCTAGAATTCTAGATGACACTAATAGCTTTATTGCAACAGTACAAAGATGTCTTTGCTTGGACATATGCAGACATGAAATGCCTTGACCCCAACTTTGTAGAGCAGGTTAAACATGAGCTTGATCGATTGATAAAAGTAGGATATATTGTCCCTATTGAGAATCCGGAATGGATCTCACCTATCGTTATTGTCTTGAAGAAAAACAAGCAATTACGGATCTATGTTGGTTACCAGAAATTAAATGCGGCTATGTTAAAATCTCTTTTAATCTCTTTTTGGGTTCTTGGGGATGGTAGGGGTCTAACAGTGCAGAGGCCCTTTATCTATTTTCCCAATTAACTAATTACACAAACAGTAATTATATGCCCAAACATTAACTTCTGTTACACAGTTATAATCCTCCGTTTACGGTATCCTCACATAGTAGATATTGTGCAGTTGTTCAATCACATAATCGAACAAACTTATTAATGTTACGACAGTATTACTATGTAATAGTAACTTACGACAATTCAATAAGAACAAACTTAACCATACTTCAGATATCTGCAAACTCTGCACTACGACGTCTCCGCAAGGTCGCAAGTCGCTCAGACAGACAATCTGGCGATCCCATCTCCTCTCGCACCAGAGAACACTGTAATGTCTCTTCATTAATGAGTAAAAGGGTTACATCACTTCGCTACACCCTTTGGGTGCGTGCGGTATATAAAAATATAAAATCACATTGTGCCAATCCGACGGCCTAACACTGGCACGCACGGTGGACTCGAACCCGCAAAGAAACTAAACTTAAGGCTCATCTACAATGCCTTGTATATACACAGTTTGGGCTAATTTAAAGGTTCTAATGATTTTCTGTTTTAATGAATCCAACATCAGCTTTAATGTTTCCGGCTCCACCAACTGTGTGTCAGTGCGTACTGAACTCGCCGCAATAACTTGACTTATCAAAGCATCGGTCTGCGATTGCAAAAAGGCTTCTTGCAAATAAAAATCATTGGCAAGGGCTGCATCTCGGCTCAATCTTATATCAACAATTTGTCCATCAATTCTGGATAGTCTCTCTACTTGAAAGCCTAGCTGCTTTTCTCTACGTTCCAGCTCCTGAGCTTGATATTGAATTATAATAAGCATCTCTTTCTTTCATTATTCTTGCTAATTCCTTATTAAGTTGAATTGTCAGACTCATCTGCGCTTTTAGGGCAGAATTTTCCTGAAAAAGATCGGCAGATGCGGCCTGTAATTCCGTAGTAGTTTGCTTAGCCAAAGTAGCCATTTCTTGTCCTCTCTACACGACCTCATCAAGCTCAGCGCGAGTTTCTTCTAAAAGATTACCGAGAGCAATCCGAGCATCCTCCTTATCCTGTACCAACTGATTTAATTGCTTGATATCTTCGTCACGAGCAGCTAACTGCACATCCTTGGCATGTAACTCAGCCAATGCTGCATCGTGTTGGGCAATTAATGTGTCATGCTCTACAAGCCGTGTTTGAAGTTGTTGTAACTGCATGTGCAGGGCATGGTTCTCTGCCTTGACTGCCTGAGCTTCTTCCTGTAAAGGAGCAATATCTGCTTCCAATATATCCACTTTACCTTGCAATTCTTACCGGATATTTTCGGTGGCCATCTTCATCTGATGGGGTAATTGCTGGGAGAAATGAATCAAAAGTCGACCCATAGATTCGAGTTCATGAAACATTGGGGTTGGAGAAGGAAGAGCAGGAAGGGATTGGGATGTAGAAGAGGAGAACAGATGAGGGGAAGGTGGTGGAGAGTAGTTGGGAGAAGAGGATGGAGAACGGGGTGCGTCGGGAACAACAGGCTCGACGAGGCCAATGGGCTCAACAGGGTTTATTGGTGGAGGAATGGGTATAAGAGTATTCTGCTTGATCGCCTCAGCTTTGTCGATTACAGCTTCAATCATGGCTATCACGTCGTTAAGAATTTCAGCAGCAATATCCTTCACAGAGTCTTGATGCTACTGATGAGAATCCACCCGAGAAGAAACTTCGTCGGAGTCTTCCAGGTTGACACCTTGTTCCTGCTGCTTAATTGGAGAAGACGGACCAGAAGACTCAACGTGAATAGAAGTAGCAGTATCATGAAAAACTTTGTCTTCATGGCTAGTAGTTGATCCCTGCACCTGACTCTCAGAGGGACTTATGCGTCTGCGTTTCCGATGAAGAAGTTGAAATAGATCGGCATCATCATCTTCGTCATCCTCGAGCATATGAGTAGATTCTTCATGCAACAAGAAGGGAGCGTTTGGGGGGGGTTGCGCGGCTTGGATTGCTGGAAAGAGAAACGTGAGGATATGGGGTAGACGAGAGCGTGGAAGGTCACCCTTATTGACTTGTTTGATAATCGCAACACATTCACGGTGAATGCGCCGGAAGTAGAAGGACGTGAAATTGACAGTTTCACGGGACTCAATGTCTATCATTGAATAGAAGGGGCGAGAGATACCATAAGTGCATTTTTGTAAATTCAAAATAGCGACTAAAAATTGCAGAGCTGTGCGCTCTGGTTCAGGTCGACACAGAATGGCATACTCATTAGATGAGTGCCGGGGAAACAACTCTTTCATGGTGGCTATGGGAAGAAGTGGACCATTCTCCAATCCTTCCCGAGGAAGCTGGAAGGTATCGGCAAACGAAGCTAAAGTAATAACAACGCGTGATGGTAAACAGGCTATTGGCCAACACTGCTCTGTACCAGGTGTAGAGGTGATGGCAGAAATGATCTGCGCATAAAATGGGTGACACTCCACTGAATGCCAAGGCAATTCAGCGAAGGCCAGAAGACCACGAGTGCGCAAGTACTCACTTACTTCAGGAGTGAGTCTTGCACGGAAGGTGGCGACATTCGCGAGAGCTTCCATGGAGCGCACAAGTAAAGACAAGAACACAAACAATAAGGAATGCACAATCACACAAACACAATAGCAATTAACAAGAAAAGAAACAAGATTAAGTAGTCACACAGGCAACATTAGACGGTCAAAAACCCTAATCATCGAGCAGTACTGGAAAGATATCCGTCATAATTACGGCATGCATGTAGGAAAAGAAACAGTAACACAGGGTGGCGATTAATCATATTTAGATACCATAACGAGGGGATTACGGTCTGTGGTCAACCGAAATGCAAGGATAAAAAGAAAACAAATGATACGCGAAAAAGACAAGGTACACATCATCGGTTATCAGGCGGTTGATGATATGGGTGTAGCTTAGAACCATTAATCACTTTTGGCAAGAGAACACCTGTTAAGGTTGCCAACCAAAAAGTTGCTAGTCCCACTTGTTGAGCAATCCGGTATGGACCAAACCACCGTAATTTAAATTTTCCAGCAGACCGATTTGCTTTAGCATTGTAGAATAACACAAGTTGCCCCACCATAAACACAGGGGTCTTGAGGAAATGATCATGGGTACGAGCTTGATGCAGCTGAACTTCTTGAAGAACCATACAAAATTTTCCCAGCGATGTTCATCCAATGATCTAAGGGCATCCAACCGAAATGGCAAAGATTCTTCCAGCAACAATTTCTGAGCTAAGGTCACGAATAGGCTCAGTACTACTACTTCCATCGGTGCAATAGCTTCCAATCCATAAGCTAGTTTGAATGGGGTCATGCCAGTAGCTACCTTGTACGTAGTCCGGTAAGTCCACAAAACTGCAGGTAGTAACTGGTCCCAACGTTCCGGACATTCCAAAAGCAATTTGCGGAGCATAGTCAACAAAGTCTTATTGGTACTCTCCGCCAATCCATTGGCACGGGGATAATAAGGCGAGCTGAATTTGTGGACAATCTGAAATGTCTCGGTCAATACTTGCATTAAGTGGTTAGCAAAGTGTGTACCTTGGTCCGTAACAATTTCCAGAGGCAACCCATAACGAGGAACAACTTCCTTCATCAGGCATTTAGCCACCAAAACTGCTGTGGCCGACCGTAATGCCCAAGCCTCCGCCCACTGAGTTGCATAATCGGTACACGTCAAGATATAGCGGCTGTTGGTGAGAGTAGCTAGGGGTGTTATTGGACCAATAAAATCTAGACCCCACTTCTGAAAGGGTTCCAGAGGTAAGACAGGTTGAAGGGGAAAGAAGTGTCGCTGCAAGGGCTGTCCAGACCGTTGACAGACATCACACTGTTGCACAAACTGAGTCACATCTTTGTAAATTGTAGGCCACCAAAGCCCACTTTGCAGAATTTTACGATGAGTAAGATTAGCTGCAAAATGTCCGCCCGAGGGTAATGAATGAGCCATAGCAATAACCGATTCTGCTTCATGTGGAGGGATACAGTGAAGTAAAACACCAGTATGATCCATGTAGTACAATTGACCTATGATCAACCGGAATCTTCGACTGTAAACTGCAAGTTTCCGCCGCAGAGCAAGGGGCATATGAAGAGGAAGAGAACCGTCAGTGAGGAAAGTGAGTAACGTATCGTAGTATGTAGGAGTAACAAGAGGTATTGTAGATTCTTCAATAGTTGGCTCAGTAACGTAAATTGCCGGTGTAGTGTCATCAACCCCTACCGGAGACTCACCGAAATCCAATCGAGAGAGGAAATCTGCCAAAGCATGTGCTGTGCCGGGTTGATGAATAACTTCATAGTCGAACTCCTGTAAGAATGAAACCCATCGAGCCAATCTCCCACCTAAATGTTGCTGCCGGACCAAATACACGAGTGCGGCATGATCCACGTGGAAGGTGAACTTTCGGCCCAACAAATAATGTCGGAACTTTTTAACAGAGTACACTAACCCGAGACATTCTCTTTCGGTCACTGAATAGTTTCTTTCAGCAGGGGCTAATCGGCAACTTGCATAATAGACATACCAAAATCATTTGTCAGTTTGTTGCATTAGTACGCTACCAATAGCTATGTCCGATGCATCCACAAAGACATGGAACGGACGTTCCCAATCCGGTGGTTGTAAAATTGGGGCCTACGTTAATAAAACCTATAAACGATCAAATGCATTTTGGCACTCCGGTGTCCAATCATACTGTCGTGGAGCACTAGTCATAAGCCGATTGAGTGGTGTCACTAAATGAGCTAACTATCGTAAATGTCTGCCATGCCACCGGATTTGGCCTAGAAAGCGCATAACTTCTTTCGGTGTCGTGGGGACTAGTGCTTCCAACATGGCTGCTACTTTATCCGGATCAACTTGATTATAGCCACTGTAGCCATCCAGAAATGAATACATCTCGTGCCCTGCTACCCTGTCGAGCATTGTGTCCAGAAAGGGGAGAGGGAATGGATCCGGTACAGTGGCAACATTCAGTTTTCTGTAATCAACACAGATGCACAGCTGTTTATTTTTCTTTGGGATGATCACGATTGGAGATATCCATTCAACATGCTCGATTGGGACAATGAATCCCACCTTCAATAACAAGTTCTGCTTTGACCTGTTCTGCATAATTGGGTTCATTCGGTAACTAGAATTTTTGATTGGCCTCGCCTCCAGTTTGAGCACTACCCGATGTTGATAAATCCGTGGGTCCAAACCTTTCATATCTCGATAATCCCAAGCAAAAACATCAGAGTATTCTCGCAAAAGTTGTATTAAATCATCTTGGAACGTCTCTGCTAAGCCTGCTTTAATCTTTATGGGTCGCAGGTTGACCGTATCACCCAAATTGTATGTTACTAATTGATCTTCCGGTACATAAAATTGTCGAGGTTTTACCAGATCATCAGCTGACTGCAAGAGTTGATGTAAGGTGGCTCCATCCATAGCGACACCATCATCATTGCTTCTGCATCCTCGGTCACTCGTACAACCGCACAGGCTGTCGCACTCCACTTGTCTGCGACCGACTGGAGATCTACAGTACCTAATGAGATCAGATCCTTATTGGTTTTCAGGAACGCCTCTTCCTCGTCGTCAGATAATCCATCCAACATGTGGACCGGCTCCGCTACATATGGTTGTGCATGAAGATCACAGGGTTGCATGGCATCTAATTTAACTACGTATTTCTGGTGGTTGTCTTTGAAAGTTAACTCCTGTGTTGACCAATCCTGTACAACTTTGGCTTGCTTCAACCATGGTCGTCCGAAAAGTAAATTGTAGTCGAGGCTGGATTCTGGTAGTTCTAGGACTACAAAAGTCATTTTGAACATGGTGCCCTACAAGGTAATCAGGATATTCCGTACTAGTCCCACCGGATGGATGCGGGATTGGTCTGCCATTCATACAAAAAATTGTACGGGCTCAATTTGGGTCCAACCCAATTGCTTGCAGAGTGCTGCCATTGCTATATTCACACCCGACCCACCATCAATTAGAACTTGGGTAATCTTGTGGTTTTTGTGCCAGACGGTGATCAATGGGACTGAATGATCTACCGTAGAATCAATTTCCGGTTGTATGGTTGCCATCGACGGAGTACAAGAAGGTCCAGGACTAACCTACTGCTGAAATTGCTGCCTTACTCCTGGCACTAACGCAAGCAACTGTTCCAAAGGGAGTGTGATGGAAGCCTTAGATAGGATGTCCCATACCTGATCTGTTTGGGTCGTACTTCTCACCAATTTTGATGATGATTCTAATGTTGTTGTGGCAAAATTTTGTTCATTCGATCTTGCCCGTGGCAGGGGGCCTGTATTACCGGAATTGGATCAGGAAATACAGTCGACTCCTTAGCTGTCCATTGACTAGCCTTTTCAAACATTTGTTGCTGCTCACGGATACCAAGCTCGAACACCTCAGCTGCTAGTTGCAACTGCTTAGCCGATCTTGTCTGCACTACAGCGGCTTGTGACTCGACTGGTGAAATATAAACCATGCTGGTCATAGGATTTTGCCACTCTTTCTTCCTTTTGTCGTACTCTGCTGCTTCCTTGTAGAATCTATGGATGTGGCCAATCTCACAGCAAAAATGACATCGAGGGGGTGGAAGAGAAGTACCTTCCACTGATGTACCCGCCTGCCATCGATTTGAATTAAAATTGGTGTTCTGCTGACCCCGATAATTCCTATATCCTTGCGACTGATTGGTTCGCATCTGTGGTGGCACATAATGGGTTGCTGGCTGACCTGGTTCTTGTATGATGGCGTTTACAGTTGCTCTGCCCTGCACATTATACGCACAGTTTTCTGTTGAGTGTCCTGTTGTGTTGCAGATGGCACAATACATCTGATTAAGGGCACATGTAGCACTGGTGTGCCCTGGATTTTTGCACTTGGTGCAATACATCTGTTTAGCCGGATCATCCGCTACGTTCTTACTGGCTTTCAACCATTCCAAGTCTTCTGTAAATCCTCCAACTTTATGCTCTAATTGCAGGTCCATCGCAATAACAACATCCAGTATCATTGCACCCACACAACGGATGATCATGATTTGTTTAAGCTGTGGATTCAGTCCGTTAATGAACCATTGGGTTATAACATTGTCCGATAGATTAGCATGTGCCGGAGGCAGCTTCCTTAAGTGAGTTCGAAACAATGTTGCATATTCCTGAACGGTATGATGCGGTTTCTGTCGATTGTTCTGCAAATAGTCAAAGATTTCGGCAGGGTTTTTCTTCAATCGGACCCTCTGTAAAAATGCATCCCTCACAACATCATAGTTAAGGAAATGATTAATATCATACTCAGTCAACCACCTAGCTGCTTCGTTAACTAAGGTGGCCTAAAATACGATAGCCTTGTATGCCAGATCGGGTGGATGATTCAGCACTGCATAGCTTATCTCAAAGGTGCGAACATGTGCATCAGGGTCGTCACCCGGGAATCCACCGAACTTGGTGTAAGTCACTCCTGTTGGAACCGGTCGAACTGGTATAATTGGTTGCTGCTGTTGCTGTTGTTGCTGCTGAAACTGCGGTTGCGGCTGAGGGGGTGTCTGCTGCTGAGACCGTGAACCACTCATAGTGCTAGTGTGAGTAATGTTGTTTCTATCTGTCTGTGGAGGGGGTGTCTCTTGTCCTTCAGAATCTGTATTGTCCGACTGCTCATCTTTTGGTTCAAAAATGGTGTTGAATCTCTTTCTTATCTCCAAATCAAATAACCTGTCCTCAACTTTGGTATCGACACTAGGGAGGCTTGCCCCGAACAGTGGTGAACGTAATAAGGGTCCACCGGGTAGTACTGCACTGTCACCGAAAAACTTCAAATTCCCACTAAATGGTACCGAACTCCCACCGGAATTTACTGAACTTTCACCGCACCAAGTTATCATTTCATCGGAAACGGTCTCACTTGGTAAAACATCTTTATCACCGAAAATAGTTGGATTCTGACCAGATAATGTCAAACCAACTGCGCACTGCGTCTCTGTACACTCAGAAGTCACTGTACCTTCTTTAGAACATACTGGAATCTCATCATGTGTCACCGAACTGATACCGGAATCACTGCTAACTAGCTCCGATCCTTCTACCACTGGGCTTAAATGGCCTGTATTTCTACCACCTGGGGGTGGTAGAAATACACCGAACTGATACCGGAATCACTGCTAACTAGCTCCGATCCTTCTACCACTGGGCTTAAATGGCCTGTATTACCCAAACAATAATTATACGCCCAGACATTAACTTCTATTACACAGTCATAATCCTCTGTTTATGGTATCCTCACACAATAGATATCGTGCAATTGTTCAATCACATAATCGAACAAACTTATTAATGTTACGACAATATTACTGTGTAATAGTAACTTACGGCAATTCAATAAGAACAGACTTAACAGTACTTCAGATATCTGCAAACTCTGCACTACGACGTCTTTGCAAGGTCGCAAGTCGCCCAGACAGACAGTCTCGCGATCCCGTCTCCTGTCGCACCGGAGAACACCGTAATGTCTCTTCATTAATGAGTAAAAGGGTTACATCACTTCGCTACACCCTTTCGGTGCATGCGGTATATAAAAATATAAAATTACATTGTGCCAATCCGGCGGCCTAACAGGCTACTATATCGGATCCTTTTCCCTTGCCGTTCTTAGGCAATATGCTTGATGAGGTTGCAGGTAGGGAAAGTATTCATTTCTCGATGGATTTAGTGGATATAACCAAGTTCAAATGTCGAAGTAGATATACCAAAAACAACATTTATCACGAACTGGGGAGTCTTTGCTTGCACAGTCATGTGGTTTGGGTTACGAAATGCACCAAGAACTTTCTAGCGGTGCATGTAGCAAATATTTGCTCCATACATTACATCATTTATGTGCATTTTCCTAGATGACTTTTCAGTTTCTAGCGCAATGGCCGCACACCTTGAACATTTACGCCCCTACTTCGATTCTTGTAGATAGGTACATCTGTGTTTGAATCCAGATAAATCTACTTTTGCGGTAAGATGCGGAAAGTTGTTGGGCCACATGATTTCTACAAAAGGTATTGCAATGGACCCAGTTAAAGTTAAAGTGATCCTTGAGACCCCAACACCCCATAATCCAAAGGAGGTTTTATGATTTATGGGGCAAGTTCGGTGGCATGGCCAACATTTATGTGGGTTAGGACATATTGCCATCCCATTGAACAAACTCGCACATGTCCGACCGACCAAATTTGTGTGGATGAACGAAGCTCAAACTACCTTTGAACGATTACAAAAGATGCTAGCTACCGCACCAGTGTTGAAAGCCTCAGACTGGAAGCAGCCATTCCAGGTATGCATGGATGCTTCAGATAAAGCTATCAGAAGTGTCTTGATGTAGAAAGAAGATTGTAGTTGGTTTGGCCCAGTTTACTATGCTAGACGGTGATTAATAGTTGCAGATTAGAACTATTCAACTACAGAAAGGGAATGCTTAGGTCTCATTTATTCAATCAAGAAACAACTATAACATAAGGATCCAACCGACATCTGGTTGCATTGCCTGCCTCCACACGAGGGACAGGAAGTCATTTCGGAGGCTCATGTAGGTGAGGCTGGTTGGCACTTCAGTCATCTTATTACGGTCCGAAAAATTTAACAGTTTGGATTATGGTGGCCTACTATGTACTCAAATGTTCAACAGATAGTGTGAAATTATGATCCATGCCAATGCACCAGCGAACCTCGCGACAGTCAACATTTTCCATTGCAACCAATTCTTCCATTGGAACCGTTCCAAAAATGGACTTTGGACTTTATAGGTCCGATCAAACCACCTGTAGCTCGCACAGGAGCCCTGTACATCTTGACCTGTACGGATTATTGCACGCGATGGGCCGAAGCATGGGCGACCAAGCAAGCTACAGCCCGAACAATCACAAGGAAATTGCAGAATGAAATTTTCCCACACTATGGCTTACCCTTGGAATTAGTCTCAGATAGGGGAACTCATTTTCTGAATCAGATAATTGCAAAACTTACTTCGGAGTATCAAATTAAGCATAAATTTTTTAGTTCCTTCTATTACCCATGGGCAAATGGCTTGGCAGAGAGTACTAACAAAGTTTTACTTCATATGCTACAAAAGGTGCTGCTGGATTTGACGGATCAGTGGGAAATTATGCTCCCCCAATACTCTGGGCGTACATGACTTCCTACAAAGTTTCTATTGTTAGTATACCTTTTAAACTTCTTTACGGACAGGAGGCCATCCTCCCATTTGAATTTGTGGTAGCCAATCTTTGGATTGCGGTGCGAAAACGATTGGTTCCGGAGGAGTCATTTGCTTACCGAATGCATCAATTGTAGCAACTAGATGAATAACGCTATCATTTTTATTGTTATAGGGAGTCCAGAGTAGGAAGAAGAAGTGGCATGACCAGAATCTATGAACAAAGATTTTTTGGCCTGGGGACTTGTTGCTGTATTTTCACTCTAAAATGAAGAGAAAGATGGGCAAATTAAAATTACGGCGGACTGGTCCATTTTAGATTCATAGGATGTGCAGACTAGGGTCTTTCTAACTGGCCACCTTAACTGGCAAAGTTCTCTCGATAGTAATTAATGGGTCCAAATTATGGCACTATCAGACTTGTGGAGGTTGATGCAGTGATTATATATATATATATATATATATATATATATATATATATATATATATATATATATATATATATATATATATATATATATATATATATATATATATATATATGTGTGTGTGTGTGTGTGTGTGTGTGTATATATGTATATATATATATACACACACACACGCACACACACTGGGTTGGATTTATTCGATCGAATAATAAAAAAATACCGAATATATTCGATTTATTCCTAGTTTTACGAATAAACACCGAAAAAAAATGGAGACGGATACTTTTTCGATCAAAATGTTTTTGATAAAAAGTGCTTCGATCGAAATATTTATCAATCGAAAGCGCTTTCAATCGAAAAGCGTTTTCTAGCAGAAAAATATATATTTTTACATTGGATCAAAAATCTTATTCCACACATGCTTCATTGATGTTCTAGAGAGCTTTAATCCTGCAATTTTTATCAGAGAGCTTCCTTCACCATATCATTGAGGTATTGTTTTAATTTTTATTTATTTTTTATTTTATTGTTTTGTTAATTGTATCATGCATATTGTATGATTCACATATGTGTCTCTTACATATGCTTGATTTTTATTTATATAATTTGTTTTGTGTCTTTTAATCATCAATTGTATACATGTTCGACTCGCACAAGTGTTTCTTACTTGTATACATCGATGAAAAACATTTAAAAATAAACCACTACTGTGATTGTCTGACTCGCTACATCGATTCTTACTCTCACAGTAGTATATGACATAGCAATAGATCTATCGAGATTGTTTGAATCGCCACTTCGATTCCTACTCTCTCAATAGTATATGGAGTGTGTAGGGACTATTATGATTGTCTGATTCTTTGACTCTTACTCTCACAATAGTCACTTAGATTCCGATGAGAACACTTAGTGTAGGTCACAAGGTGTATAGAAACTATTGTGATTGTTTGATTCTTTAGCTCTTATTATCACATAGTCACTTAGATTCCGATGAGAATACTTCGTGTAGGTCACAAGATGTATAGAAACTATTGTGATTATCTAATTATTTGACTCTTACTATCACAATAGTTATATACAGTTATGTGACAAAACTCATACATAGTATAGCGAATGTATATGAAATATTATAAATGTCTGATTCTTTGACTATTACATTCTTAATAGTTACATAGATTCACTTCAAGATTATAGTTACACGTTCTATTTAATTATAAATCTACTTATTTAACTATGCATATGTCTATCATTTGTGTACACATACTATTGATTTATTTATCCATACACTTACTGATAGTCTATTTTTTATTTTTGCACAGATGGCAGGTAAAATAAACAAGTAGGAGCAAAAATTTCTAGAAGAATTTGTGTGCTCTTACATGTATCAAATGAGAGAAGATGAAATCACTATAGCCATGGACACATCTAGTTACAAAGATTTCATTACACAATTATCCAGGACAACATTTATTAATATTGAAGATAAATTGGGTAGTGTTTCCGGTGGAGCACATGTCTTAGATGAGCAAATGTCAAAAGAGCTTACACGTGTCTTTGGACAAATCATCAAAGTAACAGTCATTGGCGGTGGATATCACCAGTATGCGCGGATTCATTGATAAATTTAAATTTATCGATTTACATTATCAGAGTATGAAGAGAGGAAAGCGATTAAAACCGGACATGACTGAACACCTTGTGAGAGCAGCGGTAGATCCAAATACAAGAGATGCATATGTGAATATGGGAGATCAAACATCGAACAATCTTTGTTTGCTCCCATATTCCTCTATTCTTTTTGAAGATGCAACTCTCATGGGGGAAGGACAATATGGAATGATCCATAAAGTCAAGATATCCCACCCGAGATTCAGCAATGAAGTATTTGTGTTCAAGCTATTCAAATTATATGGTGCTGACATACAAACACGAGAAAATGAAGCCATCAATGAAGCCACAATGTTATCTATTACGCATAGTGGAATTATTAGTCCACTTGGTTTAGCTAGACACCATAACAAAAAGTCCGTGCCTCATTTTCAAATTTTGGAATGGTGGTACATTGGACATGTGGCTAGAAAGAATGAAGAAGGAATACCTAAACGTACCATGAAGCAGACCTGTGAAGGACACAGAAGGAGACATAACAACCGTGAAAACAAACATTTGGAAGCTGATCAACAGCTTATTACAAACAATATCATTTTTACATACCTGTAATATATCCCATAACGATCTCCATCCATGCAACATCTTGTTGCATTTTGAAGATCAGCATGCTTACATCGGATTCTGTGATTTTGGTGGAACGACATATTTACTAACCAAAAAAAGTTTTTCGAAGCTACGTAACTTAGAAATGTCTACTAGAAATGAGTGGATTCAAAAGTACTAGTGGATTGCACCTGAATGCATATTCACTAGCCCTCCACCTTTTAATAAGAGTTAGGAGATATTTACAGTTTCGATACTCCTGTTACAACTCTTGAAATATATAGATTTCAATAGTTATCCCATTGATAAGAATGGGATTTACAAGTTCAAATATGTTTTAGAATTAGCTTCTGACAAAAATATATAAAAAAGAGTAGATGCACATGAGCTGCTTATAGTATTCTCGCATCTAATTCGATATGGTTTAAAGATATCCATGACAGATGGATTAAGACCATATTGAAAACGATATGTATTCATTTGAACTATTTGGATTAAATGATATAGATTCATTTGCATTAGTTTTTGTACAAGATATTCTTCATCGACGTGTAGATCGGGATGATCGTCCGAAGAATGCAAGTATCGGTTTGGGTCGTCCTCAAAATCGAGCAGAATTTTGTAATCAAGGAAACGAAGGCCCTCTTCCTCGAAAGCGGCCCTACATTTTGCTACTTGAAGAACGTAATCTTATACATGATTTGTCGTCACAAGGGGTAGAATTATACAATGAAGGATTAACAATTCCTGCATTACGAAGAACAATAGATGATCAACAAAAGAGGATTGATGATCTAGAAAATCAAGTGAAAAATTTGCAAATTTTTGTGGATGCTTATGAGAGCAAATATGGAAGACTCTTAGAGGCATCATCATCTTTTGATTGGTTTCCTCCCGATGAGTTATTGAATCAAGAAAACACTGAATAGGCAATCTTTTTTTGTAATCAAAGACATGACTTGTATTCGATTTTGCAATTGAATATAATCATAGTATTCATAGTACATCATTTTCTTCATTTTGAATATCATCATCTATGACAGGTACCATGTCATCTATTTCTTCCATGTCTGAACCATCATTATGATCTACATCTAAATCATGATCAATCATGAATCATTTGTTAAACTTTGATGATTTTAAAATTCTCCAAACGTTTGTGTGCTGCTATAGAAGCTATCTTGGTTGGAGCATGTAAGAAATGCATATTACAAAACACATATACCAAATCATTAGCACATGATACACTTAAGCGATTTCTTTGTTTTGAATGAAGAAAATCATAGGCACTCCAATTATGTTCACAACTACCACTTGAAGCTGCTACCGAAAGCACTCTCATATATATATGTTGCAACTCCACTACTTCACCTCCATACACTTTCCACCAAATAGGAGGTGGATGCTTTTGAATCGCTTCAATGTGCCATAGATATCCAAAAGATCCTTCTCGATTTACATACGCTACTCTTTGGTGGAATGCGTCTCGACCATTTGTACCTGGAAGTAATAACTGACATGTGGTTTTGAAGTTTGCCATGACTTCTTTGTTTGACGCTTGACCATTGAGTTGAAATGTTGGATCCAAAACGAATGCTGTTCCATGCAAATGAGTATGCATTTGCGTCCATCTCTTCGCAGCTAATGATACAATCTGTGTTTTCTCTCGTAATGATGATTAAAGTCTTTTACTTTTTGAATAGCTTCTGACATAATCCAATAAACTTTTCCAATCACAAATTTATCAGTATCAACCATTCATAAAAGTTCCACAAAAGGTTTAGTGATACCAACAAATTTTCCAAGATTATGCCAAAAATTTTGTGATTGTATTAGATACATACATTTGGATGCTGCAACTCGATAAGAAGGATACTTCTTTAGCCACGCCTCCCATCTTCGATCAACAATCATTTCTACAAGAGCTGGCTTAGCTTCTAATAATCCACTGAGCACAATGTAAGCAGTTGCAAATCATGTGGCACAAAAAAATCTGAAGTGCTTTATTGGGAGATTTTGATCGAAAGAGTGAATATGAAAATTGATGCTCTCTAATAAATTTGACCACATGATTTGCATCTAATAAGCTTTGTTTAATGAAAGATAATCTACCTATATCTTTCAATAATAAATTTAATGTATGAACTGCACATGGAACCCAAGTAATGCCTTCATACTTGTTTTGAATTGTAATTCCAGCACTTTAAAAATTAGAGGCATTATCTGTCACTATCGCAGTCACATTCTTTGGACCACCCACACACGATATAGCATGTTCATATACCTTTACAAGAAAAGCCGAACTTTTCTCTTTAAGAGAAGTATCAACAGCTTCTAAAAACATGTTTCCTTTTGGACATATAACCATGGCATTAATCAATGGTTTCTTTTGACAATTTGTCCATCCATCCAATGCTATTGTGCATCCATACATGGGTACATAATCAAGTACTGTTCGCTTTAAAATAACTTCAGTACTTTTTTCACTTTATCTACATACTCTGTTTGCATTTTGTTATAATCTGGCATGGTGAAACCTTTTTTTGTAGTTGACATCAAAGCCTCTTTGAAAATGGGATTACGAATAACATTGAAAGGAATCCCACATGCTAAGAATGCTTGAGTCCATTTTGTTGATATATTTAGGTAGTGATGTGTGTGAACACTCTAGGACCGCCGGGGCACTTTTTTCCCTCTTTAGGAGGTTTTTTTCCCCCGGCTTGTATATACGCCTATTGCCCTAATGGGCTACTTATCTTTGTACATTCTCTAGTAATACATTCAGTCTTGTGTGTTGTGCTCCAAGCTTCTTCTTCTTCCTTGTGCTGTTCGCGTGCTTCCGCAGACGTCTAACTCCAACAATTGGTATCAGAGCAGGTCGTTGCTTCTTCTAGGGCGCCGTCGACACTCCTCCATTTGCAGTCTCAGATTCGCATGAAATTTGGTGAGCACTATCGCAGCGCTTGTGCAGGCCTCCGAACGCACTATCGCAGCGCTTGTGCAGGCTATTTTGTCCTTTTGTGCCAAAGGTATATACCAGTTTCTGTTCGCCAGTTTAAGCGTCTCGAAGTCTGCTACAGGTCTAGCAGAACTCGTCTGGGCAGTTCCGTTCAACTTTTTGAGATACAGTCAATTTTCTGCATCAAGGTATTTTAGTCACCGGCCATGGCTGAAAGCAGTGATGTATTCCGTATGTTGGCTGTTGAGGATAAGTTGGATGGTACCAACTACCCATTATGGGCTTATATGATGCGACATGTACTGGTTGCAAAAGGATTGTGGAACATTGTGCAGGGTGTTGAAAGACGTCCTGTTACACCTGTAACGACAGGTACTGCAAATACAGGTGTTGGAGCTGATGAAGATGGTGTCGAAGATGATATTCCGCAGATTCCTGTTCGTGCTGCTGTTTCTGTTGCACCTACTGCAGAGCAGATTCGTTGGGATGGCAGAGATGCCCAGGCACATGCATTGATAGCTTTGTCTGTCAAACGTGCCATTATCCCTCACATTCGCTCTTGCAGAAAAGCAAAGGATGCTTGGGATACACTTACCACTTTGTACCAGGCTAGGAATGAGGCTCGTGTTGCTTACCTCCGAAAACAGTTGGAGAGTGAGCACATGAATGAAGGTGATTCTATGGACAGTTTTCTTACAAAGATCAAAGACCTGAAGGAACAATTGATTTCTGCTGATGAGGTTATACCAGATAGCTCACTTGTGCAGACCGTTCTGAATGGCCTTCCTGATTCATATCAGAGTTTTGCCTCTACTCTTCGATTGATGATGAAAGGCAATCCGAATGCCTTGTCATTTGAGGAATTAGTCTCTGTTCTGTTGCAGGAAGATCAGTCCAGGCAGAACAGGTCCATTATGCGTGTTGCAGATCAAGCTTTCCTGGCTAGTCAGAAGGGCAAAGGAAAATGGAGCTCTTCTACTAGTAAGCAGAAATCTGCAAATGCTGCACAATCGAAGAACCAGGATAAAGATGAGAAGAAATCAGAAAAGCAGAAATTGTTCTGCAAGTACTGTAAAGGAAATGATCATATTATAAAGAACTGTCCAAAACTGGCTGCTAAAGAGGCAAAGAAGAAAGAGGCTGGAATGGTTGTTGCAGAGGCCTCTACACCAAAAACAGAGTCTGCAAATCTTGTGCAGGAAGAAGAATGGGCGTTTACTACTGTCTGCAGTTTTGACCCATCTTCTCATGATCAGTGCATGTCTGCAGTAGACTCAGATGTTTGGTACTTTGACAGTGGGGCGACCAAACATATTACCTTGCAGCGCAGTTTCTTCTCTTCACTCGAGCCTGCCCCTACAGGGAATACTGTCACATGCGCCAATAACTCCTCTTATCCTGTTATGGGAGTTGGTAAGATCATTTTGACTACTGCTGATGGTAGTTCTTTCACTTTGTCAGATGCTTTATTTGTGCCAGGGATCAAAAAGAACCTGTTATCAGTTTCTGCATTAGCCAAGATTGGCTTGGTTGTGAAATTCGTTGATGACAGGTGTACAGTCCATGATCTCTCAAATGGCGATGTGATTATTGCTTCTGGCATTTTATGTCGTGGGCTGTATAAGCTCATAGACTATGAAAGATCTGTGAATGATTCGGCATGTGCAGTTCATGATTCTCAGGCTATGTCAGATGCAAAGCTTTGGCATGCACGCTTTGGTCATCTGAATTTTGCTAGTTTGTTACGCCTGCAGAAATCTGAAATGGTGTCTTCTTTGCCCAAACTTGAGGCACCTGGAAAACATGTTTGTGAAGGCTGTATTTTGGGCAAAATGCAGCGTTCTTCCTTTCCAAAAGATGGTTCAGTTCGGGCTATGCAGAAATTGCAGCTTGTACATAGTGATGTCTGTGGTCCTATGCAGACACCCTCTTTTGGAAATTACCTTTACTTCGTGACTTTCATTGATGATTTTTCCAGGCATGCATGGGTATACCCACTCAAAGCAAAGTCCGAAGTGTTCATGTGCTTCAAACAGTTTTTGGTTTTGGCTGAAAATCTGTCAGCATGTAAAATGGGCACCCTCCGTTCTGATCGAGGGGGGGAATATATGTCTTCAGATTTTAATGCATTTCTGGCTGAACGTGGGATAAAACACCAGTGTACAGTGCCGTATACACCTCAACAGAATGGAGTTGCTGAACGAAAGAACAGGTCACTCATGGAGATGGCGAGGTGCATGGTCAAAAGTCAGGCTTTACCACATAGTTTCTGGCTTGAGGCTGTCATGTGTGCAGCATATGTACTGAACAGGTGTCCCACCAAAGCGTTGCAGTCTATCACTCCATATGAGGCTTGGCATGACCGCAAGCCATCTGTTGCTCATCTGCGTGTTTTTGGTTGTTTGGCATATGCATTAGTGCCTGAACAACATCGCAGAAAATTGGATGATAAGGCAGTAAAATGTATTTTTGTTGGGTACAGTTCTGAAAGTAAAGGCTATCGTCTGTATCATCCACAGACTAAACGCATTCTGGTTAGCCGTGATGTTGTCTTTGTGGAAGATGCTATTCAGCCATTGCTTTCATGTACTAAGGAGACATCTGTTAGCTCCAAAGACATGTATGATACTTTGATGCCTCTTTTTACAGGTGGACAGGCTAGTGCTGGTCCTAATGAGGCAACTTCTGAGCCTTTGCAGGTTTCATATGATGATGCAGATCATTCCATTTCTGATGCAGATTTACATGATGCACTTGTTGATGAGAGAGCTGATATTGAACAGGCAAAAACTATCCCAAAATGGCTGGTGCAGACTTTGCGTGACAGCAAATTAGATGCACCTTTGTCATATCGTACTCGTTCAGGCTCTCATAGTACCTCCTTTGCATCAGATTGCTATGCTATGGCTGCATCTAGTCTCTGTGATGAGAATGAGCCTGTTTCTTTTGATGAAGCACAAAATTCAGAAAATTGGATGGCTGCTATGCAATCTGAATATGATGCTATAATGAAGAATGGTACATGGTCTTTATGTGACTTGCCTCCTGGCAAGAAGGCCATTGGCACTAAGTGGGTATACAAGCTGAAGCGTAAACCTGATGGTACAGTTGACAGGTATAAGGCTAGGCTTGTTGCAAAGGGTTATGCGCAGGAAAGAGGCATTGATTTTGATGAGACCTTTGCACCTACATGCCGTATGACTACTGTTCGGAGCATTTGTGCACTTGCAGCCCATCATGGTTGGAATGTACATCAGTTGGACATTAAAACAGCATTTCTGAATGGTGACTTGCATGAAGAAGTGTATGTTTTTCAGCCCCGTGGCTTTGTGCAGAAAGGGCATGAAAACTAGGTGTGCAGGTTAAAGAAGGCGTTATATGGTTTAAAGCAAGCACCACGTGCTTGGTATGAGAAGATACATGCCTATCTGATTGCACATGGTTTTGAGAACAGTCCAACTGAAAGCACCTTATATGTTAAGCGTGCTAATGATGTGCTTCTGATCATTGTTGTCTATGTAGACGACATGCTGCTCACTGGTCCTCTTGAGAAGCATATTGCTGATTTCAAGGCTGATTTGCATGCCTCATTTGAGATGTCTGATTTGGGGCATTTGCATCACTATTTGGGCCTTCAATTTATGCAAGTTGATGGTGGAATGGCTTTGTGTCAAACGAAATATATTGACACATTATTGCAGCGTTTTGGCCTTGAAGACTGTAAGCCTATTGCCACTCCTATGGAGACAGGTTTACGATTGAGTCTTCATGATGCTGGAGATGCATTTGATGCTGTTCTCTATCAACAGGCTGTTGGATGCTTGATTTACTTATGCATTACTCGGCCAGATATTCAGTTTGCTGTCTCACAGATGAGCAGGTTTATGCATTGCCCAGGAGTCACGCATTGGAAAGCGGTTAAGCGCATCTTTCGCTACTTGAGTGGTACTCGGCTACTTGGGTTGTTTTATCCCAAGGGGGATCACCACCGCCAGATTTGCATGCTTTTTCTGACTCAGATTGGGCTGGTTGCTATGACACTCGTGTGTCCACCAGTGGTTTTTGCTTCATGCTTGGTAGCTCATGTATATCTTGGTTGAGCAAGAAGCAGCCTACTGTGGCCACTTCCAGTTGTGAGGCTGAGTATAGGGCAGCTTTCACAGCGACTGTTGAGTGTGTGTGGCTCAGACGCCTTATGGCTGATTTGGGTGTTGGCCAGTCTTCTGCCACCACCATCTTCACTGACAGTCAGAGCGCATTGGCAGTTGCGAGGAACCCTGTGTTCCATGCTCGCACTAAGCACATTGAGGTGCATTATCACTATGTCAGGGAGAGGTTCTCTGCTGGGGAGATCAGCTTGGCATATGTGCCCACGCAGGAGAACATTGCAGACCTTTTCACGAAGGCTCTGCCTAGGGAGAAGTTTGAAGCTTTCCGCAAAGCTTTGGGCTTACTTCCTTTTGTGGAGTGATTTCCACATAGCTCGGCACTTCCTTATACATGAGTGCCAGCTCCTTGTTCACCGCATCACTCCCAGGGGGGATTTGTTGATATATTTAGGTAGTGATGTGTGTGAACACTCTAGGACCGCCGGGGCACTTTTTTCCCTCTTTAGGAGGTTTTTTTCCCCCGGCTTGTATATACGCCTATTGCCCTAATGGGCTACTTATCTTTGTACATTCTCTAGTAATACATTCAGTCTTGTGTGTTGTGCTCCAAGCTTCTTCTTCTTCCTTGTGCTGTTCGCGTGCTTCCGCAGACGTCTAACTCCAACACATTTAAGATGAAGCTTGAGACAATCTTGCTTTTCAAAAGCTACATGTATAGTATTTTGTGATTTATTATGGACAAAGCATGATGACAAAGTATTAGATCCACCATTTTTACTACATTCACCAACTACACTCTTTTTTGATGCAGTTGGAGAAAATGGAGTACATGTATCTTGGTTATTCTCAAAAACAATTTGAGAGACTTGAGTAGAAATATCCTGATGATCCTCTATTGTCATCGATGCATCTACTCGTTCTTGCTCTACACTTGGGCTACTTCGAAAGTGTTGTGAATACTCATGATTTTGGATCTTTTTGATGTGATACCTTGAGATTTACATTTATTTGCATAACTTGAAAAATGTACCCATATATCACTATCTGGATTAGAGCATCCTGCCACATTATTACTTGTACTAAGAAGATGCTCTTTTATTCGAGTTGCATTTCCTACATAACAATGCCCACAACATTTTATTGTGGATACTGTTTTACCCTCTTGATGAACAATCACATATGACCATTATTTTCCCTTTCCCATAGTGCTTGCAAATTGCTTAATGAAGACTATACCTACAAAAAAAACAATATAAATCAATATCAAATTAGATATTCCGATCAACATTGAGTCAAAAAACTACGATAAACTTTAATTCTCAATCATACACCCATATAAAATTACACATACTATTGTGAAGTAAAAATAATTGTTGCGTTAAACAATCACATAGATTTTAATTCTCAATCATACACACATATACATTTACACATACATATACTTACACATACTATTGTGAAATACAAATCAATATTGAGTCAAACAATCACAATATATTTTAAATTCCTAATCATATGCACATACACTTACACATACTATTGTGAAGTAAGAATCAATATTGAGTGAGACAATCACAATAGATTTTTCATATTCACATTATACATTCAAATGCATACACATACTCATACACATACATACATATACTATTATGAAGTAATTCTCAATGTTGATTCAAATATAATCTACCTATATCTTTCAATAATAATTTTAATGTACCACAATAGATTTTAAATTCCTAATCATAATGCACATACAATTACACATACTATTATGAAGTAAGGATCAATGTTGTATCAAACAATCACAATAGATTTTAAATTTCTAATCATATGCACAAACATTTACACAAGCTATTGTGAAGTAAGAATCAATAGAGTCAAACAATCACAATAGATTTTTCATTCACAATTATACACTCATATGCATACACATACTCATACACACACATATATATACTATTATGAAGTAAGAATCAATGTTGAGTCAAACATAATCTACCTACATCTTTCAATAATAAATTTAATGTATCACAATAGATTTTAAATTCCTAATCATATGCACATACACTTACACATATCCTGGTGAAGTAAGAATCAATGTTGTATCAGACAATCACAATAGATTTTAAATTCCTAATCATATGCACATACATTTACACATACTATTGTGAAGTAAGAATGAATATTGAGTCAAACAATCACAATAGTTTAAATTATTTAATATTTATAGCAAAAAATTATACCTTGTTCTCTCTACGACACTTTAAATTTGTAAAGAACAAAGTAGCTTTTATGAAAAATGATTAAGAATCAATCATAATAGATTTTAAATTCACATACATAATATACTATTGTGAAGTAAGAATCAGTGTTGAGTCAAACAATCACAATAGTTTCAATTATTTAATATAGCAAAAACTTATACCTTGTTCTCTCTACACCACTTTAAGTTTGTAAAGAACAAAGTAGCTTTTATGAAAAAATGGACATGTCTCCATGAACATGGAACCATTTGTTCCAGTCAAGGATAATCAGTATGAGGGCTGAGCACAAATGTTTCTTAAGCCATGGAAAGGAATTTTCACACTCATCGGTCCATTCAAAATTGGCCTAAAGATTTTATACATGATGTATGAAAAAACATATACATCTTAATGTGAAGATGCTTATCATGCACCATGTTCAAAAATTGAACCCATCCTTAAAGCAAGCATGGATTTCACATTTGGAACTCCATTGAATGCAAGAATCTGTATTCATTACATGCTTTACATTTTCCATTTGGGTTCATGCTATGCTATGATGGACATTCCATGCCCAATTTTATTCATCCTTATGAAGTGAGTCCCTTTCATGATAATGAAAAATCTTATTCTATTTGTGCATTCCTTAAGTGCATCACTTTGGATGAACAAATTCAATTTTATTCATCCTTATGAATTGAACCCCTTGCATGATAATGAAAAATCTTATTATATTTGTGCATTCCTTAAGTGCATCACTTTGGATGAACAAATTTATGCACCTTTTGATGTCCATATGGACTGGCTACTTTATGCATGGAAAACCGAATGAAGTATGCACTTTCCTCCATCATAGCTACATCCATCCTTTGATCCATTGTATGATGAAGCTTATCCATCCATTCATCTTTGATGTTGCAAGCTAGGGGAACTTTGTTCTATGGATCTCTAATGTCGCACCATGTGCATCTTCATACTTATTCATATGCCCAAATATGCATTTACTATTGAAGATGCATAAATGCATATTTGGATTAGGTACTTGTCACATCAATCATGAGATAGAATCAAAGCCTATTCAATTGATACCACAACATTCATATAATATCTATAAAGAGAAATTAAGTTCATTTTAAAACGAATGGATGGTTCTCTGAATCCATAAAAGTGATGCGTGAACTATCAGACATTTATTCTTTTCATCACGTGATGTATCAAATATATAATGAACAAACTCGCAACAAAATGGATGATTAAGGTGTGGTGCAATGGAGAGACATCGTGGGCCAAATTGATCTTCAGAAACAAGAACGCATTGAATTTTGTGGGATTCCCAAATTGGGGAATCTTGACATTCTAACCCTTTTGTTTTCCCCGATCCCAGTTTCCCCAAAAGGATCGAATCTTGTGTGCTCCCTATGGAAGAGTTGGAATAGAGTCGAAAGCTTCATAAGAATCTGTGAAGATTGGAAGTGGGAGGCTAGTATCAGATAGAATGAATCTATCTGGTTTTCGATCCATGGCATCAAGAGTGTGGAATCGTGGAACATTCGTGGTGGCAAGAGGCTCTGGAACAAGGGATTCAAAAATTGGAAACATCTCTGGAAACAAGACACTCATCAATGGATCAACTTCGAGGATATTGACCCTAGTGTCAACATTACCTATGAAGAATGGAATACTTTACAAAGCAGACACCTTGCCAGGGACCGCTCTAAAGTCCATCTTCTCATGGGACACGACTCACCATGCCCGCTAGGTCTTAGATGGCATAATGGGAATTGCCTAACAATAATTCCGAATATCAAAGGGAAAATTGAGTATCAGATCTACCTCAACAAGAAGTGGTGCCTGTCGTGGACATGGCTGCGGTGGGATATGAAGTTCATGGCTATTTGGCACCCACTCATAGAAAACAAAAAGTCTGTCCTATTGTGGCAAATTCTTCATCGTGGAATCTGGACCAACCTAAAGGCTAGCAAAATTTGTGGGGAATCTCCTTGGTGCAAGTGTTGTCACTGGTCCATTGAAGATGTTGTCCACATCTTCTTTTCTTGTCCCAACTCCAACAGGCTCTAGCAGATTGTCGAAAAGAAAATTGGACTTCAGAAACACATTAGGTGGAAACATGCCTTGTTCGAGAAGCGATCAGTTGCTCGATGACTCTCTGGAATGCCATAAGAGGGGAGGTCCTCTGGAAGATCTGGTGGGAAAGATGTGCTTATAACTTTGATGACTCCCCCAAAGAGTGGTCGATTGAGAAATCACTGTTCCTCCTCGATAAAAGAATCGTCAACTATAAGAAGTCCCCTCTCTTCAGGCATCATAAAGTGCTCCTTTCACTTCTACTTTTCTTTTCTTTTTATTTAATACAAGTCCGAGAGAGTAGGCTAAGGCCGAACTTCCTGTATCTAAAAAAAAAAAATATATATATATAATGAACTCAAAGGAAAATAAAGATATTTAGATTTTCTTGACATATGGAGACTCTCCTTTTGTTGAGGTTGAGAATGAAAAGACGACTCCTTTTCTTCGAGCTCTAAGCTTTTTTCTTCTCTTCATTTGTATGTTAACAATAGTTTTTATCAACAAGAAGTGTGAAGCATCTAAAGTTAGAACTAAAGAGCTCATACAAGCTCGAGTACCTCCTTATAACCAAAAGAAGGAGCTATAACTTAACTCTTAAGCTACATATATAGGAACTAAGATGGTGTTATCTAGGAATGAAGGGATCATTGAAGTGATTGTCACTTCGACCATGTGAAAGCAACATATATCCCACATACCAAATACAATGGAGTTGGATCTCTAGATATAGCACATTCGATTGTGATGCATTTCATATGAATGGGAAGAGAGATCCATTCATGGGTGCATGACTATTATTTGCATTCACACTTCTCATGATGCTTGCTCGGGATATGGGAATTTCTTTGATGCCCATCAGGGTCCTCGTTTGCACAATATAGAAGGAAATCACATAGTAGAGACCAAGAAGGTTCAAAATTTGAGAGTGGGTTGGAAATTTTCCCACATTTGAAGTGAAATGGAGCTTCCAAAGTTGCTTTGGGCCTTCTTGACCACCTGCCATCTGGGTGAGGGATCTCTTGGCCTCCCTACAAGGGGTCATACACTAAATCATTTTGTAGTTCTAAATGAAATCATGAAGCGCTCGATGGAAAGAATTGGTGTGAACCAAGGGAAAAAGATGCTCCAGCTTTATGCTCAAATAATAATAATGTCTAGATCCACAAGCTCAAAAGCTAAACGTACTATTTAGATATGGTACAAATTTAGTAAACTAAAAAGTCCCTATCAAATCAACTAGTTACCAAGGCTAATTAGAAAGACCATCATAACTAAGAGACAGAACCTCTCCACCCATCCAACTCCATGCATATGTATACCCCTAGGCAAGGGGATGCATGTCCTTGTGCTTTTCAAAGTGTCTAGCCAAGTGTCCCTTATGTGGAAACTTTCCCAAGTGCCATCACATGCCTTCTAATTTCTCAAGGTCCATCACATGCTTTTTAAATCATATGAGCATTCCTCTCTCACGTACACCCAAGGTGGCTCCTAGAGAAGCTTCTCTCAAGACTAAGGCTCCCACACCTTAGGATAAATCAAGCCTAAGGTTCACAACCATTCAATTGGGAGCTCATATGAATAAATACCCCAAGGGTTAAAACCAAGGGTTCAACCCAAAGGTTCAAGCATGTGCTAAGGGTAAATCAAGGGCTTCAAAATCCATATATTTAGCCTTCTACATCAATGAGTTATACAAAAAAATGGTTCATACCATTACACCGTCTAAAACAACTTAGAAACAAAATCCAAGTATGAACTATGTAAGATTATTCGTCATATGTGTTATGTTCATGTGCCACGTTAGTCAAAGAATAATTTTGAATCAAACTACAAAGAATTATATTTTTTGGGTATTCATATGAAAAGGAAGGACATGGATGCTATAATATAATTACAGAAAAAAAAATCGATGGAAATCTTATTTCTGATGAGAAACCTTCATGGAATGCACCTAAGAACATGATTGTGGTTGATGATGATGGATACAAATAACCACATATTGATAATGATTATTCTAGTGCTTGAGTGCAATACGACCTTGATCATGATAGTGAAGTACATGAGCCATATGATTTTTCAGCACCAAAAACATCTCCGAGTGAAAAATAAGAAGAAAAGGTAAAGACGAAATGCCAGAGTATCTTTTGACTTAGAAGGAAAAACAAAAATGGACAAAGGAAAGAAACAAAAAAAACAAAAATGGAAAAAGGAAAACAAAAAAAAATGTAAAGAGGAAAGAAAAAATCAATAAGGAGACGAATGCATTGAAAGAAAGAAAATTGATAGATGTTCATACAAATAAGAAACCGATTGGACATAAATGGATATATAAATTCAAATGCAAAATAGATTGTTCTTTTGAAACATATACATTCCATCTTATTGTAAAGGCATGTGCACAGAAATAATATGGCATAGATTATGAAGAAGATGACAAGATTTAGATTAATACTTGTAAAGATATTCTTTAGTGAATGGAAGAATGCATTTTGGATTGGATTAGTACAATAGGAAGTTTATACACTAGCAATCAAAAGGTTTTGTACATCATAAGTATCGAAAGTATGCTGCACATAAGGGAAATTTCTTTATGGAATGAACAAGTTATTGGATATGGCTTTTAAAGAGTGAAAGATCACATTGTTCGTTGCTTACATAGAATTATAGGGAATTCATCATTTTTTCAGTGTATATTTAGATGGTATGATTATTAATAGAAAAGATAGAAAGATAATTTTCAGTCTTGGAAACGCCTTGAAAGTTTGAATTTGCAATGAAAGAATTTGTGGAACTCAAATACTTTCTTCAAATGGAAGCTACATCAATGTTAGAAGGTGTATGATTGAAATTCTTTCTTGGTTTGGAACGTGTTTTTAAGGTGATAGATATGTTAGGAAGGCTTGAAGAGCTAGGAATCTATAGATATGTTTCTATAGCCTATGCTTTCATTGTATTTATTCAAATGTTATGTATTTAGGCTTATCCATAAAGAAAACAAAAACAAATGACAAACTAATGATAGAATCATAACTGCATACAACATCATGCATGCAATGAAAGTAGCTTTGTCTCTCTTGCATTGTTTCTATAGGTCTATCATCCCATATGCCATGAGCAGGTGCCATCATATAGTCTTTTAATTGTAATGTGCATACTGCTCTTCCTTTCTTGCATGCACAATTATTCAATGATTGCATGCTTTTGGTTGATTGCATCATTTATGTTCGATGATTTAACTATTGGAACTGAATGCACAGAATCCCCACGGACCATGCAATTGTTATATTTTGAAAATTGCAAGTATGGAAGCTAAGTGCTATTCAATTTCACAATTTCATGACGTGGAAGACGTGAAAGGCACTATATACAAATGTAAGCTTCAAGTCATTACTGCACGTCTCTTATGATATGATTTGAAGGTCCACAACACAATATTATTGTGTTAACACGAATTGGTGCAATATTATTGTGTTAACAGGAATTGGTGCAATATTACTGTGTTAATATAAATTGGTTCCATTTGTTGATATATTTGAATAGTGATGTGTGTGAACACACTTAGGACTATCAGAGCACTTTTTTCTCTCTTTAGTAGGTTTGTTTTTCTGGCTTGTATATATGCTCATAACTCTAACGGATCACTTATCTTTGTACATTCACTTGGTAATACATTCAGTATTGTGTGTTGTGATTCAAGCTTCTTCTTCTTCCTGTGCTATTTGTGTGCTTCCACAGACCTCAAACTCCAAGAATTAGTATCAGAACAGGTCGTCACTTCATCTAGGGCATTGTCAATGCCCTTCGGTCATAGTCTCAAAATCACACAAAAATTGATGAGCTCACTCGAGGCTATTAGGATTTCAAAACAACTTTGTTGTGTTGTCAAAATTTTGATATGAGCTCATTTTGGCCCCGAATGCACTATCATAGTGCTTACCCACGATATTTCATCCTTTTGTGCCAAACATATATACATGTTTTGGTTCACTAGTACAAGTGTCTCAAAGTCTGCTACAGGTTTAGCAAAGCTCTACAAGGTAGTTCTACTCAACATTTTGAGATACAATCATTTTTCTGCATCAAGATATTTTAGTCACTAGCCATGGCTGAAAGCAATGATGTATTCTGTATGTTGGATGTTGAGGACAAGTTGGATGGTACCAATTACCCATTATGGGCATATATGACACGTCATGTATTGGTGGCAAAAGGATAGTGGAATATTGTGTAGGTTGAAAAAAGACCTACTACACATGCAAATACAATTACTGAAGGTGATGGAGATGGTGTTGAAGATGAAAATCTTCAAATTCCTATTTGTGTTGCAATTCTTGCTGCACCTACTATAGAGAAACTTTGATGGGATGGCTGAGATGCTCATGCACATGTATTGATAGATTTGTCTGTCAAACATGCCATTATCCCTCAATTTTGCTCATGCAAAATAGTAAAGGATACTTTTATACTAGACAAGAAATGAGGCTCCTCTTCCTTACCTCTGAAAATAATTGGAGAGTGAGCATATTGTTGAGCTGGTCAAAGGTTAAAGTGGTCAATTGTGGGACTGGTCAAAAGTCAAAGTGGTGACTTTGCAGGTGATGCACGGGTGGTGCAAAAGTGCAAAGTGGTGCACGGATGGTGCACAAGTGATCAAGAATAAGGGTGCACAGGTAGTGCACAAACAATTTGTTCAAAATGGTTTTGCAGGAAAAGATGAATGCAGGTTGCAAAATGGTTTTTTGGAAAGGTTTTCAAGGTTTTTTAAGTGTTTTGGAAGGTTCAGGTGAACCCTCCCTTATGCACAAATTTTGAAGAAATGAAGATCAAAAGTGGAAAAGATATGAAGAGAAAGCGGTAAGCAAGAGTTTGTGAGTGGACTCCCATTTAAAATTTTGTTTCTCCTAAAGTCACTATAGGACAAAATAGGGAGTCATCGACTTTACACATAAAGTGATTCTTGGGACATCAAAGTGAACACCAAGATATACTAGTAGTTGAAGTCTCATACAAAAGAAGAATCGACACACAACCAAAAGGGCATTAGCAATTATTGGACTAAGGAGCAAGAGAGAGAAAGAGTGAGCAAGAGAATTGAAAAGTGAGTACGCAGAGAGCAACTAGGAGAGCACCTAAGGTGGAACAATTACCATCAAGGAAGTGCTACACATCGACAATAGAGAGTGATCCTTCCTCCAACCTTATTGGAAGCTTAAGTGCAAGGTGTACACAAGGCCAAGATACTGGACAAGGTGGAGGACTGACATAGAGGAGGTTGATTGCACAAGAAATTGTTGTATTTTGTATACTTGTGTGTGCTCTTTGGCTTATGTGCTATGCATGGAGAACAATTTTGTCTCATTCTAGACAAGGGTATTGTATTTCTTATTGTTAATCAAGACATAGATGCTTTCGGTATATTTGTATATATTCTTATTTTCCATTAATATTCTTCTCCTACAAACACTCAAGTCCCTTTCAACTAAAGAATCCCCTAACAAAATTTGGCATGCACGATGGGACACGGCGGCTTGAGCATAGGAGAACCAATATTACAAGTGAAGAAGAAGTGCAAAGGTGTCGATAGTATTGAAGAGCTATTCTTCCTTTTCCTTGGAACTATCTTAGCCTAAGGAATAGGATGCGCAACTCATGACTGCCACCCGATCACTAACTTTAAGAGTCCTTTGCAAAACAACAAGAAGGAAAGTCGTTCGTAGGTCAGGTAACCCTCTTTCATCATCAGCAGTAGGAAGTATGGAGGCTCAAGTAGACCTAGAAACTCTAATTTCACAACTAAATATCAACTTTCCCTTATTTAGAGGATTAACACATGAAGACCTTGGCAAGCATGTTAGAATATTTTTAGCCCTATTTAAAGCAAGGGGGTTAATGGAAAGAGAAGATGCATTTTTAATCCGATTCCTTGCAACATTGGAGGGGTCTAGCAGACAAATGGTTTAGTCAATTTCTAGAAATCCATTTTACTACTTGGGAATTAATAATTCTCTTGAAATTTTAAATGTGTACATTGCATATTGTGCAAAATATTTTTTTTCATGTGAAAACAAAAAATAATACATTAAATTTGAGAATTTTTGCCAAGTTGGCAATGTTTTAGGGGCATTCGACAAGAATGAAGCCTCTCTTTGTGTGATTAAGGGGGACAACAATTCCATGTTTTTGTACATGTGGAAGCATATAACTTGTCTACTTCGTTCAGATGTGATTAGGAATTGGCTTTTTTCAGCCATTTTTGCCCCTAAGGATGATGTAGAAACGTAGTTTCCTTTTAACTTTGGGCAACTTTTACTTCAATTAGATAAAATCACATACTAAATGAATTTTCGAACTATCCAACTTAGAACGTGTTCTTAAAGGGCTTAGCTTCTTTGGAAATTTCAATCCAATGAGCATTTCCACACTCATTTCTTTTTTTGCGCAAGATCTTTTTAGAGAACTATGAAATTGGCCTGATTCATCTTATAGTCGATATTTAGGAAGCATATCCTAAAATTGAATAGGTTCTCCACAAAACATCCATCTATGATGTTTTTAATTTTGTTACCTATTCTAACTAGCAAAACATTACCTTCATAAAAATTAATTGGATACTCTATCGGTGTCAAGTCCAAGGTAATGAGAAGTGGAAGGAAGAAGTGAAACCCTACGTGACTAATTAAAACTTCTAAGATAGTAAAAACGACTTGAGTAAAACCTCAAAACTCTAGTGTGTATCAAACATTGGTGTCTTAGTCCACCGAGGTTTTATTGACAATGCTTCACCTTTACTCAAAAGCACGAATGCTTCACTATTAATAAGTTAAGCTTTCCTTTACACACTTCCTTGAGAATCCTTTCTACTAGAATGTAGTTCTAATGCATGACTATAAGTCACAAGATTGATTCACCTAATTGTATTAACAACCGGGTGCTTTTACCTTGGACTAACATATTCTATATAACATTGACTGAACCTATTTAGCTCAAGTAAGACAAAGATTAACCTACGTGAATCCTTAAGGAAGATCATGAAAGGTGGTAGGTATCTTCTTTAATTTGGGATTCGTGAATTGAGTTTAGTTCATGCTTTTCACCATTGTATGCTCCAACTTCATCTTTGAAGTTTCAATCCTTTTTGGGCATTCTTTCTCACTTCAAGGTTCTTTTGGAATAAGCCCAAGACTAAACGATGTTGAGATATCAAGATCAGTATGTGATGATGGATGAAACCCAACAATTTTCTTTTATTTGATATGTATAGTAGTTATGTTGGCATATGTCACGGATATTTTCATTGAGATTCACTAAATTCATCTACTGAGAGTGATGACACATTTGTTTCTTGTCAAATCACTCATTTCTAGACATCACGATTTTCTTTATATATTGTACTAGTTGTATTGTTGTATTAGTTCATTCTCGTACATTCTCTTTATGTATTAGAATGAGAAGAGGAAGAAGAATATAATCCTTCCTTGCCTTAATCTTTTTGTGCTCTTCTCCTTATGTGTGAGAGCTCTTTCCTTATCTCCTTCCTCTTGCCATGTTATCCAAGCCAGTGTGGTTATAGAGAGCTCATCAAGAAGGCTGAAAAGTGGAGAGTTTGTGAGAAGGTTTGGAGAATGCATGCTTCAAAAATTATCTCAAAATGCAATGACATCTATTGTGCCATTTTAACCTTTGTTTTGAGCCCCGAAGAAGGGGCCTTCAAAAGAAAAGAATTAGTTCGTAGAAATATAAATTGGGTTTTGTTTTCCTTCAAGTGATTATGTCTATTTTTGCTACACAAAAAGTATAAACTAGAAGGTCACATAATGTGATAGTGTTCAAGTAGAGGTACTTCTTCTAGTGTTTTTAGAGTATTGTAAATTGCTACAAAGATGGGAAATGTTGGTGGAATGAGCGATAATTTAGAAAAGATCACCTTTAATTCTTAGGATTCAAAACGAAAAATTTATTGATGGGAAAATACTTGAAATACATTGAAGGAGACAATGAAAAACCTGCATAGTTACTAGAGAGGAATCTCGCTGTAAAGAAGTTAAGAGCATATGAAGAGTGGAATGAAGGACCATAGAATATAATGTATTGGTTGTTTGTTAGCATGGAAGATATCATGATTAGGCACATACAAGATGTCAAAACTCCAAAAGAGTCTGGGAACACTTTGATCACATTGTATGAGACCAATACAAAGGCATGAAAATTGCAACTCAAAAATGAGATGCATACACTAGAGAGAAAGAGCATGTAAAAAAGTGACTAAAACTTAAAAGTCAATAGTATATGTGAGTCACTTATACATATTGGTGTAAGTGCAAATGGTGGTGATAAGGTAGAAGTCTTCCTTTCTAATTTAGGAGCCACATATTAAATGTTCAGAGCTTCTATATAGACTAAGGAGAACATCCCAAATTTTTTTGATATTGTTTCCATATTGGTAATTGAAAAAAACTCTTGGAGAAGACTCAAAATCCAAGGAAAAAATAATTATAAGTAGCTATTCTACTCTGGTAAAGGAAGAGCTCAAGGTAGAGGCTTTGGAAGTCGAGGATGAAACAGTAACTAGGACCAATGTCAACTACAAACCAATGTAGGAGCTAGAGGATAGTTTCAAGGTAAGGGGAGCCAAACTGTCTATAGAAATTTCCAAAGAAATAATTTAGGTAATGATAGTGAGGGATGTTGGAATTATGGTAAACCTTTTCACTTGGAGTGTGATTGCAGATTGAAGAATCAAAACTACAAAAAGCAACAAAACAATGTTTTGTCCACAAGTGTGGATCATTCGAAGAAAGTGTTTATGTTCCCACATCATATGCTGAATATGATGTTTGCTAATGTCTCAAAATCAAACGATAATATCTCATATGTTTATTTAGGTGCTTCACATCATATGACCAACCATGTATAATGGTTTAATAGTTTGCAAGAATTATCAGTCCCAATATTTGTTGAAACGGATGATGATACATCACATTCTATTGAGCATACACAAAACATAGCACTATTCATGGAGGACAAGAAGGTAAAACATCTTGTTGATGTACTACATGTTCTGTTGATATATTTAGGTAGTGATATGTGTGAACAAACTAGGACTATTAGGGCACTCTTTTCTGAACATTTTTTCCCCTGGCTTGTATATATGCCTATAACCCTAGCAAGTCACTTATCTTTGTATATTCTCTTCGTAATACATTCAGTACTGTGTGTTGTGCTCCAAGCTTCCTCTTCTTCCTTGTGTTGTTCACATGCTTTTGCAGACCTCAAACTCCAACAATTGGTATCAGAGTAGGTCGTCAGTTCATCTAGGGCATTATCGAAAACCCTCCAGTCATAGTTTCAAAATCACATGAAATTTGGTGTGCATACTCAAGGAGATTAGCACTTCAAAGCAACATCACTTTATGGTGTCGAAATCACGATCTAAGCTCATTTCGGCCTCCGAACGCACTATCATAGTACCCGTGCAAGCAATCTCATCTTTTTGTGCCAAAGATATATACAAGTTATAGTTTGCAAAGTGTGCTACAAGTTTAGTAGAACTTGACATGGTAGTTTTGTTCAACTTTTTGAGATATAATCATTTTTTTGCATCAAGGTATTTTAGTCAGTGGCCATGGCTAAAAATAGTGATGTATTCCGTATGTTGGCTATTGAGGATAAGTTGGATGGTGCCAATTACCCATTATGGGCTTATATGATGCATCATGTATTGGTTGCAAAAGGAGTGTGGAATATTGTGCAGGGTGTTGAAAAACGTCCTATTACACCTGCAAATATAGTTACTAAAAGTGGTGCAGATGGCATTGAAGATGGTGATATTCTTTAGGTTCCTATTCGTGCTATGGTTCTTGTTGTGCCTACTGTAGAGCAACTTTGTTGGGATGGTAGAGATGCTCATGCACATGCATTGACAACCTTGTGTGTCAAACATGCCATTATTCCTCAAATTTGCTCTTGCAGAACAACAAAGGATGAATGGGATACACTTACCATGAGGCTCGTGTTCCTTACCTCCGAAAATAGTTGGAGAATAAGCACATGAATGAAGGAGATTCCATGGATACCTTTTTTACAAAGATCAAAATTTTGAAGGAGCAAGTGATTTTTACTAATGAAGTCTTGCCTGACAGCTCACTTGTGTAGACTATTTTGAATGGTCTTCCTAATTCATATCAGAGTTTTGCTTCTACTCTTTGATTGATGATGAAAGGAAATCCAAATTCCTTAAAATTTGAGAAGTTAGTCTTTGTTCTACTGTAGAAAGATCATTCTAGGAAGAACATGTCCATTATATGTGTTTTAGATCAAGCTTTCATGGCTAGTCAGAGAGGCTAAGGTAAAGGAGCTCATCTACTAGTAAGTAGAAATCTGCGAATTCTGCACAATCAAAGAAGGATGATAGAGACGAGAAGAAAATAGAAAAGCTAAAATTGTTTTGCAAATACTCTAAAGGAAATGATCATGTCATAAAGAGCTATCCAAAATTCACTACGAAAGAGGCAAATACAAAAGAGGCTGGAATGCTTGTTGAAGAAGCCTCTACACCCAAATCAGAGTCTGCAAATCTTGTGCAAAATGAAGAATGGGTGTTTACTATTGTTTTCAGTTATGAACCATCTTCTCATAAATAGTGTATGTCTATAGTAGACTCAGATGTTTTGTACTTGATCCGTGCGTAGAGTCAATAACTTTTGTGAAGAAATTTTTTTAGCCACATGTAAAAATGCTTTGAAGCAAGAAGATACCTCATTCTTTGCTTTCATAGGATATACCTATGTATGATGAGTAGCATCATCAATGAAGATAACAAAATATACATGCTTCCCAAAAGATGGAGTCTTGACGCGACCACATACATCCTATGAACAAGTTGCAATTCTCTTGTAGTGTGTGTATGACTATCTTTTGGAAAAGAAGCATGATGCATTTTTCCAAGAATGCAACCTTCACATGGATGCTTTTCAATGGACTCAAGTGTAGGCAAACCAATAACCATGTCCTTCTTTTGCAAATAAAGCAAACTATTGAAGTTCAAGTGACCAAAACGAGCATGGCAAAGCTCCATTTCAGCCATGAAAGAAGTATGAGCAACCAAGGCGTTCAAGGCAGCCCTCTTATATGTATCCATGCGATACAAACCATTACATAATGTACCGGACATCACGATAACATTACCATTGCTGAAATCATGAACCATACACTTATCATCAACAAAGTGTTCGCGAAGTCTAGCTTTGGCAATCAACAAAACTAAAATTAAGTTCTTCTTTATAATGGGCACATACAATGCATTTTGCAAGAGAATCACACCTCCATTTGCAGCCATAAGCTCAATTTCTCCTACTCCAATGATAGGATAAGAGGCATTGTTTGCACACACCACATGTCCTCCTTTGGGTGCATCTTTCAAAGAGACAAAAAATCTTTTGCATGAAGTTATGTGCTTTGAAGCACCACTATCAAAGAAACAATCCGAATCAGCCTTGCTCACAACCATACATTTAGAATGCAAAGATGCATCATAATGACATGTAACAATACATGCCCAAAAATCTTGAGCCATGTTAGCTTCATCATTCTTTGCATTTGCTGAATTGTCAGCAATAAACATGCCGGATTCCTTCTTGTTTTCATTGCGTTTAGCAAGCTTTCTACACTCATCAATAGTATGACCAGCCTTTGAGCAATATTTGGATCTCTTCTTCTTTTGCAAGTCAGCATCATTAGAGGAATGAGTGGAAGAGGAAGGTTGAGGCTTTGGTTTTGATGAACCCAAAGCTGAACCATACTTGCTTTTCCCCTTTTGTGAGATAACAAGTGCTTGCATTCCCTCAATCAAACCACTCCTATTCACTCTAGATTGCTCTTCTTGCAAAAGAAGAGACACAACCTCATCAAATGCATACATATTAGGATTCCCTTTTGCAACCAAACAGAGTGTAGTAGCAAAGCTTTGAAAAGATTTCGGTAATCCTTTCAACAATGTAGAAATGAGTGATGCATCGAGAATGATCTCATCTATGTTTGCCAATTGCTTTTCAAGTCCTTGATGCGTGTCACATACACATCCACCGACTCATTTTCAGCCATACATACATCCTCAGGTTGCTTCCTCAAGTATGCAACACGTGCTTCATTACACACGACATACAAAGAAGCAAGAGTATCCCATGCTTATCTTGATGTAGAACATGACCGAATATGTGGAACTATGTGATGCTTCACAGAAAGCGCAATCAATGCATGAGCTTGAGCATATTTTCCATCCCATCTAAGCTGCTCCTGTGTAGGTGGAGAAGGAGAAACCACTGTACTCAAAGAAGAAGCTCCATCTGTGACAGTAGACAGTGAAGTAGAAGAACCTATGGGTCTTCGATCTACATCTGCCACTATGTTCCAAAGTTGTTTAGCAACAAGAACATGCTTCATCATGTAAGAACACATCGGATAGTTGGTCCCATCAAGCTTACCTTCACCTTGAAGCATGCCAAACAAGTCATTGCTGCCCACCATTTCACTAAAGAACAAGAATGTGACAAAATGTTTACTTCGATGAAAGCTGAAATGAATGCTGAAATTCAGCTCACAAAACTGTCACTCTGATGGCGATTTTGATTGCATGAATGGCTTAGAAATGGGGGTAAAAGTCTAGGGCACCTATTGGAAATGTTTCTTGGCTGCTGAAATTCGCTGTTCTATGCTCCGAAAATGATTTGCACGGTTAAAAGTGCACGCATGCTGTGACACAAAAAACCAAAACTTGAAAAGGAGCTGAACCTGCTCTGATACCACTGTTGGGTGTGTGTAGAAGTGCGGGAGACACATGAGAAGCACACACAAGGAGCACAAACGCAGCAAGACACACAGAGAAGATGGTGGCTAGAATAGCTCTCTCTATTGAATCAATGATGAACTAAATTGAAGTAACAGCTAAATAATATCCCTAAGTACAAAGTACCACACATATGAGAGTATCAAGTATGTGGTAACATGGGGAAAGAACCTCTAGCTAGCACTAGAGTAAAGAGTACCCATGTATAGGGAAAAGGTTCACATCAAAGCTACTCGAGGAACACATAAGTGTAACAGAAGTGCTCCTCCTATCATCCTTGGAGCTAGCTCAATCTGCATCAGAATACATCCTTATATCTATGTTAGAAGTGAAGGGATAGAACAACCCTTCATTTATTGTACCCTTTAGATACTTAAGCACCCTTTTTGCAGCTTCCATATGAGGCTTCCTTGGTGCATGCATAAACTGACTCAATGTACTTACTCCATAAGCAATGTCTACTCTTGTTAGAGTAGCATAATTGAGACTTCCCACTAGTTGTTGATAACCTATAACATCATCAAGTAGTTCACCTTCATGAGAACTCAGTTTATGGTTGAGTTCCATAGGAGTACCTACAATTTTAGTGTTCTCCATCTTGAACTTTACCAACATATCATGTATGTACTTCCTTTGAGTGATAAATATACCAAAATTTGTGTATGCAAGCTCTAAGCCAAGAAATTAGGTTAATAAACCAAGATCACTGATTTTAAATTCTTCCATTAGTTGAGCCTTGACCTGCTTGAGGCCATTAGCATCATTCCATGTAATAATGATGTCAGCTACATAGACACATAAGTAGATAACTTTTGATTTGTTCTTCTTAACAAATAAAGAAGAATATGCCTTGCTTGTCACAAAGCCTTGGTCGTGCAAATAAGTAACAAGCCTATGGTTCCAAGCTCTAGGAGCTTGCTTGAGACCATAGAGTGCCTTTTTTAGCTTACATAAATAACTTGTTTTATCTTCATCTTCAAAACTTGATGGTTGTTCCATATATACTTCTTTTGATATCCATCCATTTAAGAATGCATTCTTGACATCTAACTGATATAGATTCCAATTTTTAGAAGCAGCAACACTTACCAAAACCCTAATTGTTGGCATCTTTGCTACAGGTGAAAACGTTTCTTCATAGTCCACTACATGAGTTTGGGCAAATCCCTTTGCCACCATGCTTGCCTTGTACCTCTTTATAGAGCCATCTGAGTTCTTTTTGATTTTGTATATCCACCTGGATCCAATTATCTTCATCACTGGCTTCTTGGGAACTAGATCCCAAGTATGGTTTTCCTAAAGTGCTTCTACTTCTTCCTTCATGGCTTCTCTCTATTCTTTCTTCTTCCTAGCCTCTTCAAATGAATAAGGCTCTTCTGCCATAGAGTCTTTAGTGATATACACAAAATGCTTGGTGACTAATGATGTATCATATCCATACCTTATGGGCTTTTTGATTTCTCTTTGTGATCTCCTTAGTGCTTGATTTGAAGACTCTGGTATGTCTTCTGATTGCTTGAATTTGATCTTACCTCTTGACTTCCATGCCTTGAAGTCAATCTATTCTGCATCCTCTGAGTTGATATCTTCTGCTAAGTGTTGATCTTCTTGAGTGAGAGTTGGAAAATCATTTTCCAAATCATATGGTAACCTGACTTTCCTACAATCATCTTCAAATGATGAATTATTTTCATCAAACACTACATCCCTACTAACTATAAATGCTTTGTTAGTGGGATTGTATAGCCTATAACCCTTTTGGTTATGATCATACCCAATATTCATCCATTAATTTCATGTATTAAGGAGACATGGGTTAGTTCAAAAGATGTGTATGACACTTCGCTGCCTCTTTTTATAGGCAGACAATCAAGTGTTGGCCCAAATGAGGCAATTTCTTAGCCTTTATAAGTTTCATATGATGATGCATATCATTCCATTTCTAATGCAAATTTACATGATGCACTTGTTGATGAGAGCGCTAATATAGAAGAGGAAAAAACTATGCCCAAATGGTTGGTGTTAACTTTGGGAGATAGCAAGTTAGATACACCTCTATCATATTGTACTTGTTCAAGCTCTCATAGTGCTTGTTTTTCATCAGATTGCTATGCTATGGCTGCCTCTAGTCTCTATGATGAGAATGAGCCTATTTCTTTTGATGAGGCACAAAATTCAGAAAATCGGATGGTTGCTATGTAGTGAGAATATGATGCTATTATGAAAAATGGTATTTGGTCTTTATGTGATTTTCCTATAGACAAAAATGCCTTTGGCACTAAGTGGGTATACACCATGAAGCATAAGCCTAATGGAATAGTTGAGAGGTATAAGGCTAGGCTTGTTAGAAAAGGTTATGCTCAAGCGAGAGGCATTGATTTTGATGAGACCTTTGCTCCCACATGTTGAATGACCATTGTTCATAGTATTTGTGCGCTTGCTGCTCATCATGGTTGGAATTTACATCAATTGGACATTAAAATTGAATTTTTGAATGGGGACTTACATGAAGAAGTGTATGTATTGAAGCCCCATACTTTTGTGCAGAAAGGGCATGAAAAAAAAGTGTGCAAGTTGAAAAACGCATTATATGGTTTGAAGCAAGAACCACATGCTTGGTGTAAGAAATTGAACTCACAACCTCTTGGTTAGGAATGTGATGGGCTAACCACTTGCCCCAAAAGCCATGGTTGAGGATTACTTCCTAATCCTCTCTCTTAGAGCATAGTTCAACCATCTCCTACTAGGATTATGTTACATTCTTCCCCCCTTGGTCGATCATTGTCCTCAATGATCTACTCTTGTATCCCTCTAGCCTCAGTGATCAGTCCCTTGAACTCCCTAGGTGCCCTTGAATTGATGTTCCTCAACCTCGCACAGTTTCTTGAACCTTGTTCGCAACCTTGGTCTCTTGAACCCTTGCTCTCAACCTTGGTGTCTTGAACCTTCTTGTTCGCAACCTTGGTGTCTCGAGCCCTTGTTCAAGTGCAACCCAAGGATTCCCAAGGAATTCACACTTCCAAGTTAGCTCATTGGAAAGTTCGTTCCAAGAGCTTTCCAACGGTATATTACACGCCTCAATCCGACCTACGGATTGAGAGATACACCTGAATCTTTGTTAGGTCCATCCTTGAAACCGACGTGCGCGCCTTTCACAATTCCTACCCTTTCACATAGAGGATGCCCAAGCGCCTTTTTTAGACGCCATTGGGTCATTCCACCTTGCCCAAGCCTACTTCCTAGGCTATGATACCAATGTAAGGAATTGAACTCACAACCTCTTGGTTAGGAATGTGATGGGCTAACCACTTGCCCCAAAAGCCATGGTTGAGGATTACTTCCTAATCCTCTCTCTTAGAGCATAGTTCAACCATCTCCTACTAGGATTATGTTACACTTGGTATGAAAAGATACATGCCTATTTGATTGCACATGGTTTTGAGAATAGTCCAACTGAGAACACCTTATATGTTAAGCATGCAAATGATGTGCTTCTAATCATTGTTGTCTATATTGAGGACATGATTCTCACTACTCCTAATGAGAAGCATATTGCTAGTTTTAAGGCTAATTCACATGCCTCTTTTGAGATGTCAGACATGGGCCATTTGCATCATTATTTTGGCACTCAATTTATGCAAGTTAATGGGTGAATAGATTTGTGTCAAACAAAATATAATGACACATTATTGCATCATTTTGGCCTTGAAGACTGCAAATCTATTGCGATTCCTATGAAAACCGGTTTACAGTTGAGTTTTCATGATGTCTGAGATGCATTTGATGTTATTCTCTATGAGCAGGCTATTGGCTGCATGATTTACCTATGCGTAACTCGGCATGATATTCAATTTTTTGTCTCTCATATGAGCAGGTTTATGCATTACCAAGGTGTCAAGCATTGGTAGGAAATTAAGTGCATTTTTTGCTACTTGCATGGTACCTAGATACTTGGATTGTTTCATCCCAAAGGAAGATTAGTACTGCCATATTTACATGTTTTTCTAACTATGATTGGGTTGGTTGCTATGACACTCGTGTGTCCACTAGTGGTTTTTGCTTCATGCTTGGTAGCTTATGCATATCTTGGTCGAGGAAGAAGCAACCTACTATGGCCACTTCTAGTTCTGAGGCTTAGTATAGGGCAACTTTCAGAGTGACTTGAGTGTGTGCGGCTCATATGCCTTTTGGATGATTTAGGTGTTGGACAACCTTCTCCCACCACCATCTTTAGTAAGAGTTAGAGTGCATTGGTTGTTGCTAGGAACCCTGTGTTCCATGCTTGCACATAGCACATTGCGGTGCATTATCATTATCTCTCGGAGATATTATCTACTTGGGAAATTAGTTTGGCATATGTGCCCACATAGGATAACATTGTAGATCTTTTCACAAAGGCTCTACCACTATAGAAGTTTGAAGCATTCCGCAAAGCCTTGGGCTTACTTCCTTTTGTGGATTGATCTCTTTCCACATAGCTTGGCACTTCCTCATACATGAGTGCCAACTCCTCATTCACGACATCACTCCCATGTGGGATTTGTTGATATATTTTGGTACTGATGTGTGTGAACACACTTGGGATCTTCGAAGCACTTTTTTTCCCTCTTTACGAGGTTTTTTCCCCTAGCTTGTATATACGCCTACAACCCTAATGAGTAACAATCTTTGTACATTCACTTGGTAATACATTCACATTTTTGTGTTGTTAGCTTGCTTTCGCAAACCTCAAACTCCAAAAAGTTATTTACAAGAATCCATTTTTTAATTGATCCCTTTGTTTTTTTCCTCTCATAGCACCAACATATATTTCATTCACATCATCCTTGATTATAACAATTAGAAGCTTAGTTAAGTTTCATGAAATAGAGTTTCATGAAACTTAAAGATTTTCAAGACAGTCGAACTTGAAGTCTCTCATAAGATGTAGAGAAGAACAAATAGAGCTCGTTATGTAAATGAATTTCAATGGAATTGTGAAGGATAAGGATATAGTCATTCATTAAGAGAAATATGGGTGCAAATCCATGTGTATTAGAAATTTCCATCGACACTTATAATAGTTATCCCATAGTTTTGACATGAGTACAACAAGAGAGAAGGATTATTTCCATACTAGGGATAGATTGTTACCTTAAGAGAGTGTTGAAAATTGAATATGAGACTATGGGATATCACAAGAAGTAGTAAAGCTTAGACTATGACACAACTTGATTAAAATGGTGAAACAATCTATAAACATTACTCAAACTGATTAGAAAGGATCCTTAATATGGTTTCATAAATAGCATCAATGGCTTCGTACAAGTTCCAAGTGATAGTCATGAAGGCCTTAGTAATTGGAACGAACTCTATGACTTGGAATGAACTCAGAAGAAAGAAAATTAGAGTACTAGAATATATAATTAATCAAAGATGTGGAGGGGCATCTAAGGAAGTATAAAAATATAAAAGGGATCTTAAAGAATACTTCAATTCATTCTGTGTTAAGTTCACAATGACATTTAGATAGTACATGTAAGTCAATTGCAGGAACAGTACAATACTCAATCTTACTTTCAAGAAAAATCCATCAACGATAAGTACAAGACATCTAAGAATACTAGAAGTATAAAGACCTCTAGGAATGCAAATATATGAGCATTACAGAGTTGCATTGATATTTCCAAGGATTTTCCCATAACTTTTGCATTAGCATGAAAAGAGGAGATGATTGTCTCCAAGCTAGTGAAAGATTGTTACCTTAAAGAGAGTGTCACAAATATGGGACTGTGGGATATCAAAAGAAGTAGTAAACCTTAGTCTATGACATAACTTGAGTAAAATGGTGAAGTACTTCTAAAACATTACAAAAATTGGTTTGAAAGGATCTTAATGATGGGTTCCATAAAGAGCAGCATAAGGTTCGTATAGGTAAAAAAAACATCCCAAAAAATTGGAAGATGCAATTCAAGGCCTTTTACCACAGTATGCTTCTTGGGGAGCAACTTTGTGGAGTTCCTTTGTGTATGCAATGGGCGAGGTCAACTATTATCCTATTTTGTCTATCCAAAAAACTATTTTGTTGGGGTGTGTGGGTTGTGATGAGCTGCATGTTTATTCCATGAGCATTGCAATAATTTTTGAATCATGTGGATAAGAATTATCCTCAATAAGTATGAAACTTCTTTAGTTTTCTACCTATTTCATTTTTAATAGGTTTGTACCATATTTAAAATCTTTCAAATGCATCATCCTTCTTTCAAATAAATTCGCTCACATATTTCTACTATCATCATGGAATACTATAAAAAATTAGAGAGATCCTCCCAAAGCAAGATTGGAAATTCTACCAAAAAGATCAACATGTAGAAACTGTACAAGAGGTTGAGCTTGAATGCTCCTATCTTTTGGAAATGGCTTCCTTTCTTGTTTTTCCATCATGCAAGCTTCATATGGTTCCTAGAAATATGAAAATGTAGGTAAGTGTGCTACCATCCCTTTTATTTTCATCTCTTTGATAGAGGTAAATCAAGCCACCCAAAAATTTGATGCCAAAGTCTACTTGCATCTTTTTCTTTTGCAGAAGTGAGGGTTTTTTAGCACTCAATGTCAAGCATAAGCTGCATGAATGAATCAAAGAAGTGAACACTCAAGAAGAAGGAGCCTGTAGGGAGCTCCAAGAAGTATATGTCAAACATTAAGAAGAAACCATTATAAAAACAATGATTTTGATCACTAAAATCCATTGTAAATATCATTGGACATTTTTGCAACTCCATTTTGTTCAAGTGGAGGAGTCCTTGAGCTTGAGGATTATTCGAAGTATCTAAGTATAAATTTTCATGATTTTTAGAATCCATTTGATTCCTCAAATAAACCCTGTAAGCTTATTTTTAGCTAGGCTGGACACTAGGTCCCGAGATGGCCAAAACTAGTAAAGAAAATTATAAAAAGAGCTAGAGAGCTCATTTTTGGGGTGAGCATTTTGAGGTTAGCAACTTAGAGAAAGAGATTCTTCAAGAGTGTAATCTAGTTATTGAGAATCAAAGCTTCCATTGTTCCTATCTTTGTTATCTTGACTTATCTGCATCTGTGTGTGTGCGTGTGCATGCATCTATGTGTTTATCGCTCACATTTTCTTGCCAAAATTGATCATGATCTTCATATCCTACTCACGTCTCTGTAGATTGACAAGTAAAGGTGGTGGTGCTCGTGCTTGGGCTACACAAAATTCTGGCACCGTTGCCGAGGAGTGTTGCTCAAGGACGAGCATTGTGATGGTAAGATCGTAGATTTTTTATGTTGGAAGGTAAAAAATAGTAATTTTTTGTTAATTTTTTGAATTTTTTTTCTCCACCTTCATCATCATCAATGTCACCATCTTCTCCCATCTTTTTGACTGTATATTCCCCATTTTCACCTCATTTCTCCTTCTTGGCTATGAGAGAGACATAGAGAGTGGGAGAGAAAGTGTTGGTGTATGCAAGTTTCTATGATTTTCTTGACCCTCTACATGACACACAAGCCTCGGCACTCAAATTCGAAGTTCCTACCAAAATTCTCAAAAAATCATGATTCTGTGATGAAAATCGCGAAAATCATGATTCTGTGATGAAAATGGTGATTTTGTGGAAAATTCAAATTTTTATTGAGAATCGTGATTTCTTACTATTAGAAGTTCCCACCTAAAATCATTCTCAAAAACACGATTTTCAAGTCATAATAAAAAATGCAATTTTCAAGTCATTCTCAAAAACGTGATTTTTTAGGTCATTCTAAAGAAAATGCAATTTTTAGGTCATTCTAAAAAAAATGCAATTTTTAGGTCATTCTCAAAAACATGATTTTCAGGCCATTTTTAGAATCACGATTTTCAATTCATTCTCAAAATCACGATTTTCAAGTCATTATAAAAACAACAATTTTCAAGGTGTCTCAACATCACGATTGTCTCTCAAAATCATGATTTTGTGGTTGTCCAACATCGTGACTGTCTCTCAAAATCGAGATTTTTAGGGTTGTTTTGCATGGCGATTGTCCCTCAAGATTATGATTGTCTCATTGCCTCAGCATCATGATTGTCACTCAAAATCATGATTTTTGGAATTGTTCACCATCACGACTGTCACTCAAAATCGTGATTTTGAAGGTGTCTCAATATCACAATTCTCTCTTAAAATCATGATTTTTGGGATTGTTCAACATTGTGTGTCACTCAAAATCATGATTTTCAAAGTGTCTCAACATCACGATTGTCACTCAACATCATGATTTTTGGGTTGTCCTGCATCACGATTGTTAGTCAAAATTGTGATTTTGAGGGTGTGTGAGCATCACAATTGTTAATCAAAATTGTGATTTTTAGGGTTGTTCAACATCACCATTGTGTCTCAAAATTGTGATTCTCTGGTTGTCTCAGCATTACGAATGTCACTCAAAATCATGTTTTTTAGGATTGTTCAACATCACGTTTGTTTGTCAAAATTGTGATTTTTGGGAATGTTCAACATCACAATTGTCTATCAAAATCAGGATTTTCTCATAACATCATGTTTGTCTATTTTAACCCCTAGGAGCCTAAATTGACATAACTTTTTCATCCAAAGTCCGTTTCTTGAGCTCTAGAGTGCATCTGAAAGCTTGTTTTGAATTCTACATTTAAGATTTAGGGTTTATGGCTAAGGTTTCAGGGTTTATGTTTTAAGATATATTATTATTTACGATTTATGATTTAGGATTTAGAGTTAAGGGGTAAGAATTTAGGTTTTGGGGTTCAAAGATTATGGTTTAAGGTTTGATTTTTATGGTTTATGATTTAGTGTTTCGAGTTTGGGATTTGGATTCTAGGGTTTTGGCTTTAGGATCTAAGATTTAAGATATAAGGTTCAAGGTTTAGGGTTTAGGGTTTAGTGCTTAGCAATTAGGATTTGGGGTTTAGGATCAAGGCTTTAAAGTTAACATTCTAGGGTTTTGGATCTTGCATTTAGAAATTATTATTTATGATTTAGGGTGTAGGATTTGTGTGTAGGGTTAGTGTTTAAGGCTTAGGGTTTAGGCCTTAGGATTTAGGGTTTAAGGTGTAGGATCTAGGGTTTAGGATTTAGAGTATATTGTTTAGTGTTTAGGGTTTAGGCTTTAGGGTTTAAGGTTTAGGTTTTAGGACTAAGAGACTCGCGTGAAGAAATGACCATTTACGGTTTTAGTGTTTACATTTTATGATTTAAAGTTTAGGATTTAAAATTACGAGCTTAGGGTTTAAGCTTTTGGGTTTAAGGTTTATGGTTTAGGGTTTATGGTTTAGGGTTTATGGTTTAGGGTTTATAGTTTAGGTTAGGGTTTAGGGTTTAGCATTTTGATTTAGGGTTACATTTTAGGGTTTATGATTTAGGGTTTAGGAATTAGGGTATAGGATTTAAGGTTTATGATTTATGGTTTAGGATTTATGATTAAGGGTTTAGGATTTGATTCTCAATATTTACTATGTATATGATGATTCTAGCAAAAAAATTAGTGTACCACTTTTGCATTATTTGATACTCTTCGAAACTTGCATAAAAAAAGGAGCAAAGGAATTCTTGTATATACTTTCTTACATGCGTATTTATTGTCCTACCACCTATAAAACTCAAGAAATTAAACTATTAGATAAGATAATTGAAGATAATTTGTATTTTATACACTACTAGAGAAGCAATTAACAAAGAATTAAAATATCATAGATAGATAGATAGATAATTAAACACATGCACAAATTTCACCATCTATGTTATTGATCCCATTCATACTTATATTTACGATGATGCATATAAACACTTATATGTGTTACTTGCAATAATGAAAAGGAAAAAGTCAACTCATAATAGGATAGTGAATAAAAGAACTAGAATAGAGTTTCATGAAACGTACATATTTTCAGGACACTCGAACTTTAAGTCTCTCATAAGATGCATAGAAGAACAAATAGAAAAGCGTAAGTTCATTACGTAAATAAATTTCCATGGTATTGGGAAGGATAAGGATATAATCATTGATTAAGAAACGTATGGGTGCAAATCTATTTATATTAGAAATTTCCATAGAGATTTATAGGAGTTATCCCATAGTTTTGACATGAGTACAAAAAGAGAAAAGGATTATCTCCATTTTAGGTTGGAATGTTACCTTCATGAGAGTGTTGAAATAACTTGATTAAAATGAAAAAGAATCTTTAAACATTACCCAAACTCATTAGAAAGTATGCTTAATATGGTTTCATAAATAGCATCAATGGAACGAACTCTATGACTTGGAATTTACTCTAGGGAAGAAAAAAAATAGAGCACTAGAAGATATAATTACTCAAAGAAGTGAAAGGGCGTATGAGGAAGTATAAAAATATAAAAGGGATCTTAAAGATTACTTCAATTCAGTCTCAGTTAAGTTCACAATGACATTTAGATAGTGTAAGACAATTGCAAGAATAGTACAATATTTATACTTACTTTCATGAGTACAATACATCTAGGAATACTAGAAGTATAAAGACATCAACGAGTCTCTCAAAAGAAATATTTTTTTGAGATGTGGCATCTTTATTCCATGAGCATTGCAATAATTGTTGAATTATGTGGATAAGAATTCTCCTCCTTGATAAGTATGAAATTTTTTAGTTTTTTAATTATTTCATTTTTTTTCCTAGGCCGCTGTCCAGGTGGTTGGGTTGCTCGTCTCTTGAGGTGGCGGTGAGGGTTCAACCCCTGTCGATAGCATGTGAGGGACATGTATGAAATTGGAATGATGTATCATGTGGATGATGTGCCATCGCCTATTCTGCCCCGTGGTAGTTGTGACCACAGTTTAACCCAGCTATGTAAACCCCTCTTCTTGTGGGATAAGGGGGTCCCATGGGTACTATGCCCTTCCTTGTACATTTGTAATTTCAAAGTTCAAGCCCGAGGGAGTAGGTCTCGACAAAACCTCCATTTAAAAAAAAAAACTATTTTTCATTTTTAATAGGTTTGTGCCATATTTAAAAATTTTCAAATGCATCATCCCTCTTTTGAATAAAATACACCCACATCTTTCTACTATCATCATCGAATATTATAAAAAATTAGAGAGATCCTCCCAAAGCAAGAGTGGACATTTTACACAAAGATTAAGATGTACGAACTCTAGAGGAGGTTGAGCTTGAATGCTCCTCTCTTTTGGAAATGGCTTCCATTCTTGTTTAGCCATCATGCAAGCTTCGTATGGTTCCTTGAAATGTGAAAATGCAAGTAAATGTGCTACTATCCCTTTTCTTTGAATCTCTGTGACAAATCAAGCCAACAAAAAATTGGATGCCGCCAAAGTTTTCTGCACCTTTTTCTTTTGCAAGAGTCATGGTATGTTTGCACTCAAGAATAAGCACAAGGCATGGGCATGCGTGAAAGAAGTGGACACTCAACAAGAAGGAGCATGTAGGGATCTCCAGGAAGTATATATCAAAATTTTAGAAGAAACCCATATAAAAACAGTAACTTTGATCACCAAAAACCATTGTAAATATCATTTCACATTTTTGAAACTCCACTTTGTTCAAGCAGAAGAGTCCTCAAGCCTGAGGAGTATTACAAGTATCTACCTATCAATTTTCATTATTTTTAGATTGCATTTGAGCCCTCAAATAAGCCCTATAACCTAAATTTTAACTACGCTTGACAATAGGTCTCAATAGGGCCAAAACTAGTCAAAAAACTATAAAGAGAGCTATACAGCTCAGGTTTGGCCTGAACATTTTTGAGGTTAGAAAAATAGAAAAAGAGCTTTGTGAAGAGTGCAATCGAGCTATTGAGAATCAAAGCTTCCATTCTTCCTATCTTTGTTACGTTGTCTTGTGTGTGTGTGTGTGCATGCATCTACCTGTTTGTGAGTCACATTTTCTTGCTACAATTTCTCATGATCTTCATATCTTCCTCACATCTCCACACATTGATAAGTAAAGGAGATGGTGCTCACACTTGGGGTACATCAAATTTTGGTGCTATTGCCGGCAAGGGTTGCTCGAGGACGAGCATTGTGATGGTAAGATCGTAGATTTGCAACGTTGGAAGGTAAAATTGTCATTTTCTATTAATTTTTTGATTTTTTTCTCCACCTTCGTCATCATCACTATCCTCTCCCATCTTGATCTTCATAGAAACTTTTCGTTTTTGACTGTATGTTTCCCATTTTCACCTCATTTCTCATTTGTGGCTATGCCAAAGAGAGAGTGGGAGAGAAAGTGTTAACTTAAAATCAGGATTCTTTGGTGAAGATCATGATTTTGTGGAAAAATCAAATTTTTACTAAGCATCGCGATTTTCTTAGTATTGGAAGTTCCCAGCTAAAGGAATCCTCAAAAATGCGATTCTCAGGTTATTCTCAAAAAGGCAATTTTCAGGTCATTATCAAAAGAGTGCCATTTTCAAGTCATCCTCAAAAACACAATTTTCACATCATTCTCAAAAACGTGATTTTTAGGTCATTCTCAAAATCATGATTTTTGGGTCATTCTCAAAATCACAATTTTCAAGGTGTCTCAAGATCGACATTGTCACTCAAAATCGTAATTTTCTAGTTGCTTAACATCACGATTGTCACTCAAAATTGTGATTTTTAGGGTTGTTTAGCATCTTGAATGTCTCTCAAAATCATGATTGTCTCTTAAAATCGTGAATTTCGGGATTGTTTTGCATCATGATTATCACTCAAAACGTGATTTTCAGGGTGTCTCAATATCACGATTGTCACTCAAAATCATGATTTTTGGGTTGTTCAACATCACGATTGAAAGTCAAAACCATAATTTTTTGGGTGTCTCAGCATGGTGATTGTCAATCTAAATAACGTTTTTTTGTGTTGTTTAGAATCGCGATTGTCTCTCAAATTCAAGATTTTTTTTGTCTCATCATCCTGATTTTCACGCAAAATTGTTATTTTTAGGATTGTTAAGCATCACGATTGTTTGTCAAAATTGTGATTTTTGGGATTATTCAGCATTGGGATTGTTTGTCAAAATCACGATTTTCTCATAACATATTGTTTGATAGTTTTGAACCCCAAGAGCCTGAATTGACATAATGTTTTTATCCAAAACTCGTTTTTTGAGCTCTAGAGTGTGTTGAAAAGCTCCTTTTGAATTCCACATTTAAGGTTCAGGGTCTATGGCCAAGGTTTTAGTGTTTATGTTTTAGGATATAATATTTAGGATTAAAAATTAAGGGATAAGAATTTAGGTTTTAGGGTTAAAGTTTAATGTTTAAGCTTCAATTTTTATTGTTTATGATTTAGCGTTTAGAATTTAGGATTTGGATTCTAGGTTTGAGTTTTAGGATCTAGGGTTTAAGATATAAGGTTTAGGGTTTAGGGTTTAGGGTTTAGGATCAAGGGTTTAGGGTTTAGTGTTTAGCATTTAAGATCTAGGGTTTAGGGTTTAGGTTTTAAAGTTTAGGTTTTAGGGTTTAGGTTTGAAAGTTTAGGTTTTAGGGTTAAGAGTTTAGGAATTATTGTTTAGGATTTAGGGTGTAGGATTTGTGTTTAGGGTTAGTGTTTAAAGCTTAGGATCTAGGGCTTATGATTTAGGGTTTAGGGTTTAGGATTTAGGGTTTAGGATTTAGGATATATTGTTTAGTATTTAGGATTTAGGATTTAAGTTTTAGGATTTGGGACTAAGAAATTCGCATAAAGTGTGGACAGTGTAGGGTTTTACTATTCACATTTTACAATTTAGAGTTTAGGATTAAGGATTATGAGCTTAGGGTTTAAGATTTAGGATTTAAGGTTTACGATTTAGGATTTATGGTTTAGGGTTTATGGCTTAGGGTTTATAGTTCATGGTTTAGGATTTAGGGTTTAGCATTTTGATTTAGGATAAGATTTTAGGGTTTAGTGGTTTAGGGTTTAGGGTTGAGGAATTAGGGTATAGGATTTACGGTTTATGATTTAGGATTTATGATTTAGGGTTTAGGATTTAGTGCTCAATATTCTACTATGTGTATGATGATTCTAGCAAAAGAATTAGTGTACCACTTCCACTTTATTTGATTCTCTTCGAAACTTTCATAAAAAAAGAGTGAAGGAATTTTTATAAATGAAATATCATAGATAGATAGATAATTAAACACATGCACAAATATAATTAAACACATGCACAAATATCATAGATAGATAGAACTAAAATATCATAGATAGATAGAACTAAAATACCATAGATAGATAGATGGATAATTAAACACATGCACAAATTTCACAATCTATGTGATCGATCCCATTCATATTATATTGATGAAGATGCATATAAACACTTATATGAGTCACTTATACTACAAGATTGAAAAGGAATAAGTCGACTCACAATAGGATAGTTAATAAAAGAACCAGAATAGAGTTTCATGAAAATTAAAGATTTTCAAGACACTCGAACTTTAAGTCTCTCATGAGATACACAGAAGAATAAATAGAAAAGATTAAGTTCATTATGTAAATAACTTTCAATAATTGTGAACGATAAGGATAAAGTCACTCATTAAGAAAAGTATGGGTGCAAATCTATGTGTATTAGAAAGTTCCATAGAGATTTATAGGAGTTATCCTATAGTTTTGACATGAGTACAAAAAGAGAAAAGGATTATTCCATACTAGAGATGGATTGTTACCCTCAAGAGAGTGTTGAAAAGTGAATATGAGACTATGGGATATCACACGAAGTAGTAAAGCCATTTATGGTTTCATAAATAGCATCAATGTCTTCGTACAAGTTCCAAGTGATAGTTCCAAGTTCCAAGTGGAATGAACATTAGCGTGCTAAAAGATATAATTACTCAAAGATGTGAGGAAGTATAAAAATATAAAAGGGATCTCAAAGGGTACTTCAATTCAATCTCTGTTAAGCTCACAATGACATTTAGATAGTACATGTAAGACAATTGCAAGAAGAGTACAATATTTATTCTTAAGAAAAATCCATAAATGATTATTACAAAACATCCAAGAATACTAGAAGTATAAAGACCTCTAGGAATGCAAATATATGAGCAAGAGTTGCGTCAATATTTTTGAAGATTTTTCCATACTTTTTGCATCGGCATGAAAAGAGGAGAGGATCACCTCAAAGCTAGTGAAAGATTGTTACCTTCAAGAGAGTGTCACAAAGTTCATATGCAAGTTTGTAAAAGTAGTAAAACTTAGTCTATGACATAACTTGAGTAAAATGGTGAAGTACCCTTAAAAAATTCAAAAAACTGATTTTAAAGGATCTTAAAGATGGGTTCCATAGAGAGCATCAATAGTTTTGTAAAGGTTAAAAAACATCCAAAATTTTTGAAAGATGTAATTGAAGACCGTTTACCACAATATGCTTCTTGAGGAGCAATTCCATGGAGTTCCTTTGTGTAGCATCTATTCAAAACATACAGAGCCATATTAACTACTTGCCATATCTTTATTGTTCTGTATGCAACAGGCCATGCAATTATTATCCTATTTTGTCCCTTAAAAAAGAAACATTTTTATGAGGTGTGTGGGTTGTGGTGAGCTATATCTTTATTCCATGAGCATTGCGATAATTGTTTAATTATGTGGATTATGAAACTTCATTAGTTTTCTAACTATTTCATTTTCAATAGGTTTGTGCCATATTTAAAATTTTTCAAATGCATCATCCTTCTCTCGAATAGAATACGCCCATACCTTTCTGCTATTGTCATATTATAAAAGTTTAGAGAGATCCTCCCAAAGCAAGAGTGGATATTTTACCACAAAGATCAACATGTACCAACTCTAGAGGAGGTTGAGCTTGAATGCTTCTCTCTTTTGGAAATGGTTTCCTTTATCATTTATCCATCATGCAAGCTTCATATGGTTCCTAAAAATATGAAAATGTAGGAAAATGTGCTACCATCCCTTTTCTTTATGTCTCTTTGATAGCAACAAATCAAGCCACCAAAAAATTAGATGCCAAAGACTACCTACATCTTTTTCTTTTGAAGGAGTGAGGGTATGTTGGCACTCAAGGTCAAGCATAAGGCACGAGAATGCATCAAAGAAGTGGACACTCAAGAAGAGGGGGCATGTATGGGGCTCCAAGAATTATATGTCAAATTTTCAAAAGAAACCCCTATAAAATAATGATTTTGATCACTAAAAACCATTCTAAATACCATTTCATATCTTTGCAACTCCATTTTGTTCAAGAGGAGTCATCCTCAAGCTTTAGGAGTATTCAAAGAATCTATGGATCAGTTTTCATGATTTTTAGATTTCGTTTGAGCCCTCAAATAAGCGTGTAACCTAATTTTCAACTACGTTGGACATTAGGTGTGGTCAGGGCCAAAACTAGTCAAAGAAACTATAAAAGGAGCTAGAGAGCTCCTTTTTGGGGTGAACATTTTTTAGGTTAGCAAGTTAGAGAAAAAGCTTCTTGAAGAGTGTATTTGAATTATTGAGAATCAAAGCTTCCATTGTTCTTATCTTTGTTATCTTGCCTTGTGTGTGTGTGCATGTACATGTTTGTCACTGAGCTTTGCTTGCCACAATTTCTCATGATCTTCTTATCCTCCTCACATCTTTATGGATTGATAAGGAGAGGTGGTGGTGCTCATGCTTGGGCTACACCAAGTTTTGGTGCTGTTGCCAGGAGTGTTGCCGACGAGTGTTGTGATGGTAAGATCATAGATTTGCGACATTGGAAGGTAAAAAATAGTCATTTTCTTTTAAGTCTCTGATTTTTTTTTCTCTACCTTCATCATCATCATCATCACCATCTTCTCCATCTTCATATTAATAGGAATTTCTCGTTTTTGGCTATATATTCCCCATTTTAACCTCATTTCTCATCGATGGTTGTGCAAGAGAGAGAGTGGAGAGAAAGTGTTGGTGTGTGCAAGTTTCCTCGATTTTCACGACCCGGACACGACACAAAGGCCTCGGCACTCAAATTCGAAGCTCATGCCAAAATTCTCAGAAAATCGCGATTCTATGGTGAAAATCGTGATTTTATGGAAAATCCAGATTTTTATTAAGAATCACAATTTTCTTAGTTTTGGAAGTTCTCGCCAAAAATCATTCTCAAAAACACAATTTTTGGATCATTCTAAAAAATGTAATATTCAAGTCATTCTCAAAAACATGATTTTCAAGGTGTCTCAACACCGTGATTGTCACTCAAAATCGTGATTTTTGAGTTGTTCAGCATCACAATTTTCACTCAAAAACATGATTTTCAAGGTTGTTAAGCATCACGATTGTCTCCCAAAATCATGATTTTCTGGTTGTCTCACCATTGTGATTGTCACTCAAAATTGTGATTTTTGGGAGTGTACAAGATCGCAATTGTAACTCAAAATCATGATTTTCAAGGTGTCTCAACATCATGATTGTCTCTCAAAATCATGATTTTTGGAATTGTTCAAGGTCATGATTGTCACTCAAAATCATGTTCAGCATTGTGATTGTCAATAAAAAAAAAATTGTGATTTTTAGAGTGTCTCAGCATCACGATTATCAATAATCATAATTTTCAGGGGTTTTTACCATCACGATTGTCTCTCAATCTTTTGGTTGTCTCAACATCACAATTGTTACTCAAAATCGTGATTTTTGGGATTATTCAGCATCACAATTGTTTATCAAAATCATGATTTTTGGGATTGTTCACCATCACAATTGTCTATCAAAATCACGATTTTGTCATAACATTTTGGTTTTCTATTTTGAGCCATAGGAACCTGAATTAACATAATGTTTTCATCCAGAATCCATTTTTTGAGCTCTAGAGTGCGTCGAAAGGCTGGCTTCAAATTCTACATTTAAGGTATAGGGTTTATGGCTCAGGTTTCAAGGTTTATGTTTTAGTATATATTATTTACGATTTATTGTTTAGGATAAGAGTTACACATTAAGAATATAAGTTTTAGGGTTTAAAGTTTATCGTATAGAATTTATCTTTTAGGGTTTAAGGTCTAGGAATTAGGGTTTAGTGCTTAGCATTTAGAATCTAGGGTTTAGGGTTTAGGTTTTAAAGTTTAGGTTTTAGGGTTTTAGGGTTTAGGGTTTAGGAATTATTGTTTAGGATTTCGGGTGTAGGATTTGTGTTTAGGGATAGTGTTTAAGGCTTAGGGTTTAGGGCTTAGGATTTAGGGCTTAGGCTTTTTTGTTTAGGGTATATTATTTAGTGTTTAAGATTGAGGGTTTAAGGTCTAGGATTTGGGACTAAGAGTTTCGGGTAAGGGTGGACGGTTTGGGGTTTTAGTGTTTACCTTTTATGATTTAGAGTTGTTTATGGCTTAGGGTTTATAGTTTATGGTTTATGTTTTAGGGTTTATGATTTAGGGTTTAGGATTTAGTGCTCGATATTTTACTATGTGTATGATGATTCTAGCAAAAAAATTAGTGTACCACTTCTACTTTATTTGATACTCTTCAAAACTTGCATACAAAAAGAGCAAAGTAATTCTTGTAAATACTTTCTTACATGTCTACTTATTTTCCTACCATCTATAAAAATCAATAAGTCAAACGATTAGATAAGAAAATTCAATATAATTAGTCTTTTATACACTACGAGAGAAGTATCAAAGAACTAAAATATCATAGATAGGTAGATAGATATGTTATTGGTCCCATTTATATTATATTCACGTTGATGCATATAAACACTTATATGTGTCACTTGCAGTAATGAAAGATAGTACAAGATTGAAAGCAACAAGTCAAGTCATAGTAGGATAGTTAATAAAAGAACCAAAATATAGTTTCACGAAACTTAAAACATTTTCAAGACAGTCGAACCTGAAGTCTCTTACAAGATGCAGAGAAGAACAAATAGAAAAGAGTAAGTTCATTATGTAAATAAATTTCCATGGAATTGTGAAGGATAAGGATATAGTCATTCATTAAAAAAAGTATGGGTGCAAATCTATGCGTATTAGAAATTTCATTAGAGATTTATAGGAGGTATCCCATAGTTTTGACATGAGTACAAAAAGAGAAAAAGGATTATCTCCATACTAGGAATGGATTGTTACCTTTAAGAGAGTGCTGAAAAGTGAATATCAGACCATGGGATATCACAAGAAGTGGTAAAGTGGTAAAGTCTAGTGAAACGATATTTAAACATTATCGGAACTGATTAGAAAGGATCCTTAATATGGTTTCATAAATAGCATCAATGGAATAAACTGTATGACTTGGAACAAACTCTATGACTTGGAATGAACTCTAGGGAAGAAAAAAAAATTAGAGTACTAGAAGATATAATTACTCAAAGATGTGAAAGGGCATCTAAGGAAGTATAAAAATATAGAAGGGATCTTAAAGAGTACTTCAAGTCAATCTCAGTTAAGTTCACAATGACATTTACATAGTACATGTAAGCTAACTGCAAGAATAGTACAACATTTATTCTTACTTTCAAGACAAATCCATCAATGATCAGCACGAGACATCTAAGACCTCTAGGAATGCAAATATATGAGCATTACAGAGATGCATCGATATTTCCAAGGATTTTTCCATAATTTTTGCATCGTCATGAAAAGAGGAGAGGAGTATCTCGTGAAAGATTGTTACGTCCAAGAGAGTGCCACAAAGTGAATATGCGACTATGGAATATCAAAACGAGTAATAAAACTTAGTCTATGACATAACTTGAGTAAAATGGTGAAGCACTCTTAAAAAATTTCAAAAACGGATTTGGTAGGAACTTAAAGATGGCTTCCACAGAGAGCATCAATAGGTTTGTATAGGTAAAAAAACATAAAAAAAAATTGAAAGCTGATATTGAAGGCCGTTTACCATAGTATGCTTCTTGATGAGCAATTCCATGAGGTTCCTTTGTATCGCATCTATTCAAAATATAGAGAGCCATATAAACTACTTCTACCCAAAATGAATAAGGCATATCTTTAGTGTTCTGTATGCATTGGGCCACATCAACTTTTATCCTATTTTGTCTCTCAAAAAAAATAAATTTGTTGCGGTGTGTGGGTTGTGGTGAGTTGCGTCTTTATTCCATGAGCATTGCAATAATTGTTGAATTATGTGGATAAGAATTCTCCTCTTCAATAAGTATGAAACTTCTTTAGTTTTCTACCTATTTTATTTTCAATAGGTTTGTGCCATATTTAAAAATTTTTAGATGCATCATCCTTCTTTTAAATAAAATACACCCACATTTTTCTACTAGCGTCATCAACTATTATAAAAAATTAGAGAGATCCTCCCAAAGGAAGAGTGGACATTTTGTTGGAGATAGACGTCTGCGGAAGCACGCGAACAGCACAAGGAAGAAGAAGAAGCTTGGAGCACAAAACACACAATACTGAATGTATTACTAGAGAATGTACAAAGATAAGTAGCCCATTAGGGCAATAGGCGTATATACAAGCCGGGGGAAAAAAACCTCCTAAAGAGGGAAAAAAGTGCCCCGGCAGTCCTAGAGTGTTCACACACATCACTACCTAAATATATCAACAAATCCCCCCTGGGAGTGATGCGGTGAACAAGGAGCTGGCACTCATGTATAAGGAAGTGCCAAGCTATGTGGAAATCACTCCACAAAAGGAAGTAAGCCCAAAGCTTTGAGGAAAGCTTCAAACTTCTCCCTAGGCAGAGCCTTCGTGAAAAGGTCTGCAATGTTCTCCTGCGTGGGCACATATGCCAAGCTGATCTCCCCAGCAGAGAACCTCTCCCTGACATAGTGATAATGCACCTCAATGTGCTTAGTGCGAGCATGGAACACATGGTTCCTCGCAACGGCCAATGCGCTCTGACTGTCAGTGAAGATGGTGGTGGTAGAAGACTGACCAACACCCAAATCAGCCATAAGGCGTCTGAGCCACACACACTCAACAGTCGCTGTGAAAGCTGCCCTATACTCAGCCTCACAACTGGAAGTGGCCACAGTAGGCCTCTTCTTGCTCAACCAAGATATACATGAGCTACCAAGCATGAAGCAAAAACCACTGGTGGACACACGAGTGTCATAGCAACCAGCCCAATCTGAGTCAGAAAAAGCATGCAAATCTGGCGGTAGTGATCCCCCCTTGGGATAAAACAACCCAAGTAGCCGAGTACCACTCAAGTAGCGAAAGATGCGCTTAACCGCTTTCCAATGCGTGACTCCTGGGCAATGCATAAGCCTGCTCATCTGTGAGACAGCAAACTGAATATCTGGCCGAGTAATGCATAAGTAAATCAAGCATCCAACAGCCCGCTGATAGAGAACAGCATCAAATGCATCTCCAGCATCATGAAGACTCAATCGTAAACCTGTCTCTATAGGAGTGGCAATAGGGTTACAGTCTTCAAGGCCAAAACGCTGCAATAATGTGTCAATATATTTCGTTTGACACAAAGCCATTTCACCATCAACGTGCATGAATTGAATGCCCAAATAGTGATGCAAATGCCCCAAATCAGACATCTCAAATGAGGCATGCAAATCAGCCTTAAAATCAGCAATATGTGTCTCAATAGGACCAATGAGCAGCATGTCATCAACATAGACAACAATGATCAGAAGCACATCATTAGCACGTTTAACATATAAGGTGCTTTCAGTTGGACTGTTCTCAAAACCATGTGCAATCAGATAGGCATGTATCTTCTCATACCAAGCACGTGGTGCTTGCTTTAAACCATATAATGCCTTCTTTAACCTACAAACCTGGTTTTCATGCCCTTTCTGCACAAAGCCACGGGGCTGAAAAACATACACTTCTTCATGCAAGTCACCATTCAGAAATGCTTTTTTAATGTCCAACTGATGTACATTCCAACCATGATGGGCTGCAAGTGCACAAATGCTCCGAACAGTAGTCCTAGCATCAATGGCTTTGTACAAGTTCCAGGTCATAGTGATGAAGGCCTTAGTAATTGGAACGAACTCTATGACTTTGAATGAACTCTAGGGAAGAAAAAAATAGAGTACTAGAAGATATAATTACTCAAAGATGTGAAAGAACATTTGAGGAAGTATGAACATATAAAAGGGATATTAAACAGCACTTCAACTCAATCTCAATCAAGTTCACAATGGCATTTAGATAGTACATGTAAGACAATTGCAAGAATAGTACAATGTCTTCTTTACTCGTAAAGAGGATGGATTCACCACTAACAACGAAGATAACCAAGATAGTGAAAGTTGCATCGTTGGATTTACAATTCCCAAGGAGGTTCCAATTTCTTTTTTGAGGAAGGAGACTTACAAAGGGAAACAACCGATGGAGATTCCATTAAAGAGCCCCCTTAAGGGCAAGATACTTTGTCCGGATTCCTCCACTTTGAAGAAAAAACGACAAAGAGAAAAACAAGAAGAAAAGGGACAAGGCCCATCGCCACAAAGAAACTAACCTTTGATAATGATTTTCATATCACTAAATGTCACGGGTTGTCTGACCCCTGAAGAACAACTATTATTGGCCAATAAGCTCCGGATAATAGCCTAAACTCGGACTTCATTTGTATTCAAGAGACAAAAGTTGATGGAGATGAACTTTAGAAACGACTAAAACATATTTCTTCTACTCATGTCTGCATCTCCACTACACACCCTAGGGGGTTGATGATGCAACTATCGAATTTAACAACATTTGGTTCGATAGACTTGTCAATCATCCTCGAAGATCAGAATCATTGTTGGATTGTAGCTTCTTTCAAGGACCCCTTGCATGTCACCATTGTCTCCATGTATGCTCCCAACTAAGAGTTGGAGAGGACTACCACCTAAGGCTCTTTGGTCTTTCTTTCCCACAACATTGTGATTTGTGGGATTTCTAGTGTGCTCTCTGTGGAAGAGTTGGAACTGGGTCAAACAGTTTATCAGAATCAATAAAGATTGGAAATAAGTGGGAAGTATCAGACAGAACAATTCGATCTGGCTCCCTATCAAGGGCATTAGAGGCATGGAGTCATGGAGCCTCCAAAAAGCTAAGAAGCTTTGGAACAAGGGATTCCGGTATTGGAAACACCTCTTGAACCAAGAAACTGGCCAATGGATTAGATTTGAGGATATCGGTCTGAAAATAAGAGTGAACTACGAATAGATTGAACAAAATTCCCAAAATCAAGGGGAATTCGGACTATCATATCATGCTTAATAAGAAGTGGTGTCTTACTTGGATGGGCTTGCGATGGGATCTAAAGTTTAGGTCTCTATGGCACCCCCTCATCAAGATAAAAAAAGTCCGTGCTCATGTGACAAATCCTCCACTATGGAATTTGGACCAGTATAAAGGCTAGCAAAATTTGTGGGGCTCCCATCATGGTGCAAGTAGTGCACTTGTGGCAATGAGGATTTGGGACACATTTTCTTATTGTGCCCCAAATCTATCTCAATCTAGTGAATCCTTAAAAATCTTATTGCTATAGGAACAAATCAATTGGAAGCAAGCATTACTAGGCGAGGTGATTGGCTGCTCCTCATCATTGTGGAATGCTATAAGAGGTAAGACCCTTTGGAAGATTTGGAGAGAGAGGCGTGCTTCCAATTTTGGAAACCCTGCTACAGAATGGTCTATCACGAAATCTCTTTTCCTCCTAGGCAAAAGAATTTCAAATTATAAGAAGGCCCCACTCTTTAGGCATCATAAAGGTTTTTCATCGAGAACAATAAGATTAAATCCAAGTGGGCCCCACATGAGGGGGACAAGAGGGTTATCAACTACCTTTGTAAAACCCTATAACTTTGTATGTTCTTTCCCTACTTTGTGGGATTCGAGGGGTCCCATGGATGCTAGACCCATTTAACTATACAATTGTTTCCTTTATTTTAATTAGAGTCTGAGAGAGTAGGCTATTGCTGAACTTCCTTTTTTAAAAAGGAATAGTACAATATTTATTATTACTTTCAAGTCAAATCCATCAATGATCAATACAAGACATCTAATTATACTACAAGTATAAATACCTCTAGGAATGCAAATATATGAGCATTATAGAGTTGCATCGATATTTCCATGGATTTTCCCATAACTTTTGCATCGGCATGAAGAGACGGGTGGATTATGTCCAAGCTAGTGAAAGATTGTTACCTTCAAGAGAGTCGCACAAAGTGAATATGCGACTATGGGATATCATAAGAAGTAGTAAAACTTAGTCTATGACATAACTTGGGTAAAATGGTGAAGTGCTCTTAAAACATTACAAAAACTCATTTGAAAGGATCTTAAATATGGGTTCCATAAAGAGCATCAATAGGTTCATATAGGTAAAGAAAACATTTAAAAATTTTGAAAGATGTAATTGAAGGCCTTTTACCATAATATGCTTCTTGGAGACTAATTATATGGAGTTCCTTTGTGTAGCATCTATTCAAAATGTACTCGGCCATATAAACTACTTCAACTTAAAATTAATAAGGCATATCTTTAGTGTTTTGTATGCAATGGGCCATGTCAACTATTATCCTATTTTGCATCTGCAAAAAAATATTTTGTTGAGGTGTGTGGGTTGTGGTGAGCTGCATCTTTATTCCATGAGCATTGCAATAATTGTTGAATTATGTGGATAAATTCTCCTCCTGGATATGTATGAAACTTGTTTAGTTTTCTATCTATTTCATTTTCAATAGCTTTGTGCCATATTTAAAATTTTTCAAATACATCAACCTCCAAGAAGTATATGTCAAATTTTCAAAAGAAACCCCTATAAAAACAGTGATTTTGATCACTAAAATGCATTCTAAATATCATTTCATATTTTTGCAAGTCCATTCTTTTCAAGTGGAGGAGTCCTCTAGAGTGAGGAGTACTAAAAATATCAACGTATCAAATTTCATGATTTTTAGATTTCATTTGGCACTCAAATAAGCACTGTAACCTTATTTTTAACTAGGCTAGACACTAGGTCTGGAAAGGGCCAAAACTAGTCAAAAGACTATAAAAGGATCTACAGGGCTCATTTTGGGGGTGATCATTTTTGAGATTAGCAAGTTAGAGAAAGAGCTTCTTGAAGAGTGTAATCGAGTTATTGAGAATCAAAGCTTCCACTGTTCCTATCATTGTTATCTTTCCTTTTGTGCATGTTATCTTGTCTTTTGTTCCAAATTTTGGCATTGTTGCTGAGGATCATTGCTCAAGGACGAGCATTGTGATGGTAAGATCATAAATTTATGATGTTGGAAGGTTAAAAATAGTCATGTTTTGTTACTTTTCTGATTGTTTTTCTCCACCTTTATCATCATCACCATCTTCTCCCATCCTTATCTTCATAGAAAATTTTGTTTCTAAATGTATATACCCCTTTAGCACTTGATTTCTCATTCGTGGTTGTGCGAGAGAGAGAGAGAGAGTGGGAGAGAAAGTGTTTTTGTGTGCAAGTTTTTGTGATTATTGTGACCTTGGACATGACACACACTAGAAAATCGCGATTCTCTGGTGCTAGTTGCAATTTTGTGGAAAATTCAAATTTTTACTCAGCATCCTGATTTTCTTAGTATTGGAAGTTCTCGTGTAAAATAATTCTCAAAAGAAAACTTTTCAGGTCATTCTCGAAAATGCAATTTTCATGTCATTCCAAAAATGTGACTTTTTTGTAATTCTCACGAACGCAATTTTAAAGTCATTCTCAAAAACGTGATTTTCAAGTCATTCTCAAAATTGTGATTTTCAAGTCATTCTCAAAATCCGGATTTTCAAGGTGTCTCAACATCCCGATTGTCACTCAAAATTGTGATTTTTGGGTTGTCTAGCATCACGATTGTTACTCAAAATCGTGATTTTTGCGGTCATTCAACATCTTGATTCTCTCTCAAAATCGTGATTTTCTAGGTGTTTCAGCAATGCAATTGTTACTTAAAATTGTGATTTTTGCGATTGTTAAGGATCCTGATTGTCACTCAAAATCGTGATTTTCAAGGTGTCTCAACATCGTGAATATATCTCAAAATGGTGATTTTCAAGGCATCTCAACATCATGATTGTCACTCAAAATCGTGATTTTTGGGTTGTTCAACATCGCGATTGTGAGTCAAAATCGTGATTTTTAGTGTGTCTCAGCATCGCGATTATTAGTCAAAATTGCGATTTTCAAGGTTGTTCAGCACCACGATTGCTTCTCAAAATTATGACTTTTTTGTTGTCTCAGCATTGTGATTATCACTCACAATTGTGATTTTTGGAATTCTTTAGCATCAGGATTGTTTGTCAAAATCGTGAGTTTTGGGATTTTCCAACATTGCGATTGTCTGTCAAAATCAAGATTTTCTCATAAAATCCTGTTTGTGTGTTTTGACCCCCAAGAGCCTGAATTGACATAACATTTTCATCCAAAATCTGTTTTTTGAGCTCTAGAGTGCGTCAAAAAGCTTGTTTTAAATTCTACATTTACCATTTAGGGTTTATGGCTAAGGTTTCAAGGTTTATGTTTTAGGATATATTATTTAGGATTTACAAGTTAGGATTTAGAGCTAAGTGTTAAGAATTTAGGTTTTAGGGTTTAAAGATTATGGTTTAAGGTTTGATTTTTATGGTTTATGATTTTATGTTTAGAGTTTAGGATGTGGATTCTAGGGTTCGGGTTTTAGGATATAGGGCTTGAGATCTAAGGTGCAGGGTTTAGGGTTTAGCCTTTAGGGTTTAGGGTTTGGGGTTTAGGGTTTAGTGTCTAGCTTGTAGGGTTTAGGGTCTAGGTTTTAAAATTTAGGTTTAAGGGTTTATGGTTTAGGATTTAGGAATAATTGTTAAGGATTTAGGGTGTAGGATTTGTGTTTAAGGCTTAGGGTTAAGGGCTTAGGATTTGGGATTTAGGGTTTAAGTTTTAGGGTTTAGTACTTATGGTATATTGTATAACATTTAAGATTTGAGGTTTAGTATTTGGGACAAAGAGTTTTGGGTAAAGTGTGGATAGTTTAGGGTTTTAGTGTTTACATTTTATGATTTAGAGTTAAGGATTTAGGATTACGAGTTTAGGGTTTAAGATTTAGGCCTTAAGGTTAATGGTTTAGGGTTTATGGTTTAGAGTTTATGTCTTAGGGTTTACAGCTTATGATTTATAGTTTATGGTTTAGGGTTAAGGGTTCAAGATTGTGATTACGGCTTACATTTTGGGATTTAGGGTTTAGGGTTTAGGAATTAGGGTATATGATTTAAGGTTTATGATTAATGGTTTAGGATTTATGATTTAGGGTTTGTGATTTGGTGCTCTCAGAAATTCAATTTTCACGTAAATTTTGAAAAATGAAAATTTCAAGTCATTCTCAAAAACATGATTTTTGGGTCATTCTCAAAATCAAGATTTTAAGGTCATTCTCCGAATCCCAATTTTTAAGTTGTCTCTACATCGTGATTGTCACTCAAAATCATGATATTTGTGTTGTTTAGCATCGTGATTATCACTCAAAATCATGATTTTTGGGGTTGTTCAGCATCATGATGTTCTCTCAAAATCGTGATTTTCTAGTTGTCTTGGCATAACGATTGTCACTCAAAATGGTGATTTTTGGGATTGTTGAGCATCATGATTGTCACTCAAAATCGTGATTTTGAAGGTGTCTCAACATCATGGTTGTCTCTCAAAATTGTGATTTTTGGGATTATACATCATTGCGATTGTCACTCAAACTCGTGATTTTCAAGGTGTCTCAACATAGCAATTGTCACTAAAAATCGGGACTTTTAGGTTGTTCAGCATCGCGATTGTCATTTATAATCATGATTTTCAGGGTTTCTCAGTCAGTCAAAATCACGATTTTCAAGATTGTTCAGCATCGTGATTATCTTTCAAAATCCTGATTTTTTTGGTTGTCTCAGCATCGCGATTGTCACTCAAAATCGTGATTTTTGGGATTGTTTAGCATTATGATTGTCTTTCAAAATTGTGATTTTTGGGTTTGTTCAGCATCACGATTCTCTGTGAAAATTGCAATTCTCTAATAACATATTGTTTGTCTATTTTGACCCCCCAAGAGTCTAAATTGACATAAGCTTTTTACCCAAAATCCATTTTTTGAGCTCAAGAGTGTGTTCGAAAGCTCGTTTTGAATTCTACATTTAAGATTTAGGGTTTATGACATATTTATTTTCCTACCATCTATAAAAATAAAGAAACTAAAATATCAGATAAGAAAATTGAATATAATTAGTCTTTCATACACTACTAGAGATGTAATTATCAAAGAATTAAAATATCATAGATAGATAGATAGATAGTTAAACACATGCGCAAATGTCACCATGTTATTGATCCCATTCACGATGATACACATAAACACGTATATGTGTCACTTGCAATAACGAAAGATACGACAACATTGAAAAAGAACAAATCGACTAAAATTAGGATACTTAATAAAGAAGCAAAATAGAGTTTCATGAAACTTAAACGATTTTCAAGACACTCCAACTTGAAGTCTCTCATAAGATGCAAAGAAGAACAAATAGAAAAGAGAAAGTTCATTATGTAAATAAATTTCCATGGAATTGTGAAGAATAAGGATAAAGTCCTTCATTAAGAAAAGAATGGGTGCAAATCTATGTGTATTAGAAATTTCCATAGAGAGTTATATGAGTTATCCCATAGTTTTTACATGAGTACAAAAAGAGAAAAGGATTATCTCCATACTAGGGATGGATTGTTACCTTCGAGAGAGTGTTGAAAAGTGAATATGAGACTATGGGATATCACAAGTAGTAGAGCTTAGTCTAATGACATAACTTGATTAAAATGGTGAACCAATCTTTAAACATTACCCAAACTGAGTAGAAAGTATTCTTAATATGGTTTCATACATAGCATAAATGTTTTTGTACAAGTTCCAAGTGATAGTCATGAAGGCCTTGGTAAATTGAACGAACTTCATGACTTGGAATGAACTCTAAGGAAGACAAAAAAAATAGAGTATTAGAAGATATAATTAATCAAAGATGTGAAAGGGCATCTGAGGAAGTATAAAAAAATAAAAGGGATCTTAAAGAGTACTTCAATTCAATCTCAATTAAGTTCACAATGACATTTAGATAGTACATGTAAGACAATTTCAAGAATGATACAAATATTCATTCTTACTTTCAAGAAAAATCTATCAACGATCAGTACAAGTCATCTAAGAATACTATAAGTATAAAGACCTCTAGGAATGCAAATATATGAGCATTACAGGGTTGCATCGATATTTCCAAGGATTTTCCCATAATTTTTGCATCGGAGAGGATTATCTCCAAGCGAGTGAAAGATTGTTACCTTGAAGAGAGTGTCACAAAGTGAATATGCGACTATGGGATCTCAGAAGAAGTAGTAAAACTTAGCTTATGACATAACTTGAGTAAAATGGTGAAGTACTCTTAAAAAATTAGAAAATTTGATTTGAAAGGATCGTAAGGATGGGTTCCATAGAGAGCATTAATAGGTTCGTATAGGTTGAAAAAACATCCAAAAATTTTGAAAGATGTAATTGAAGGCCTTTTACCACAATATGCTTCTTGAGGAGCAATTCCATGGAGTTCCTTTGTGTAGAATCTATTCAAAAACTGGTTTTGCCCAAAATGAATAAGGCGTATCTTTAGGTTGAGGTGTGTGGGTTGTGGTGAGGTGCATCCTTATTTGTTGAGGTGTGTGGGTTGTGGTGAGGTGCATCGTTATTCCTTGACCATTGCAATAATTGTTGAATTATGTGGACATTGTTGAGGTGTGTGGGTTGTGGTGAGGTGCATCATTATTCCTTGACCATTGCAATAATTGTTGAATTATGTGGACAAGAATTCTTCTTCTCTATAAGTATGAAACTTCTTTAGTTTTCTATCTATTTCATTTTCAATAGGTTTGTGCCATATTTAAAAATTTTCAAATGCATCATCCTTATTTCCAATAAAATACACCCACATCTTTCTACTATCATCATCGACTATTATGAAAAATAAGATAGATCCTCCCAAAGCAAGAGTGGACAATTTACCCAAAAGATCAACACACCAAGTCTAGAGGAGGTTGAGCTTGAATGCTCTTCGCTTTTGGAAATGACTTCGTGTCTTTTTTGGCCATCATGCAAGGTTCAAATGGTTCTTAGAAACATGTAAATGCAGGTAAATGCACTACCATCCCTTTTCTTTGCATCTCTTTGATAATGAAAAATCAAGCCATCACACTTGGGTTACATCAAATTTTGGCACTGTTGTCAAGGAGCATTGCTCAAGGACGAGCATTCTCATTTGTGGTCATGCAAGAGAGAGAGAGAGAGAGAGAGAGAGAGAGAGAGAGAGAGAGAGAGAGAGAGAGAGAGAGAGAGAGAGAGAGAGAGAGAGAGAGAGAGAGAGAGAGAGAGAGGGAGAGAAAGTGTTGGTGTGTGCAAGTTTTTGTGATTTTCATAATCATCGGTAGGACACATAGGCCTCAATACGCAAATTCAAAGTTCCCACAAAAATTCTCAAAAAATCACGATTCTCTAGTGAAAATTGCAATCTTGTGGAAAAATTCAAAATTTTACTAAGCATCACGATTTTCTTAGTATTGGAAGTTCCTACTTAAAATCATTCTCAAAAACGCGATTTTCAAGTCATTCTCAAAAATGCAATTTTTAGGTCATCCTCAAAAATGTGATTTTTAGGCAAAAATGCAATTTTTAGGTCATACTCAAAAAACTGATTTTCAGGTCATTTTCAAGATCATTGCTTTTAGATCATTTTCGAAATCGCGATTTTCAAGGTGTCTCAACATCGTGATTATCACTCAAAATCGTGATTTTCGAGTTATTAAGCATGGCGATTGCCACTCAAAAATTGTGATTTTCAAGGTTGTTCAACATTGCGATTGTCTCTCAGAATTATGACTTTCTAGATGTCTCAGCATCACGATTGTCACTAAAAATCATGATTTTTGGGTTGTTCAGCATCGTGATTGTCATTCAAAATCATGATTTTTAGGGTTGTTCAGTATGGCAATTGACTCTCAAGATCGTGATTGTCTCATTATCTCAGCATTGCGATTGTCACTCAAAATTGTGATTTTTGGAATTGTTCAGCATCGTGATTGTCACTCAAAATGGTGATTTTCAAGGTGTCTCAATATCATGATTGTCTCTCAAAATCATGATTTTTGGGATTGTTCAGTATCAAGATTGTTCAGCATCGGGATTGTCACTCAAAATCGTGATTTTTGGGTTGTTTAGCATCACGATTGTCAGTCAAAGTTTTGATTTTGCATGTGTCTCAACATCATGATTATGAGTCAAAATTGCAATTTTGAGGGTTGTTCTGCATCACGATTGTCTCTCAAAATCCTAATTTTTTTGGTTGTACAACATTGTGATTGTCACTCAAAATTGTCATTTTTGGGATTTTCTAGCATCACAATTGTTTGTCAAAATTGTGGTTTTTGGGATTGTTCAGCATCACGATTATCTGTCAAAATCATGATTTTCTCATAACGTCATGTTTGTTTGTTTTGACCCCCAAGAGCCTGAATTGACATAGCTTTTTCATAAAAAATCCATTTTTTAAGCTCTTGAGTGCGTCTGAAAGCTCATTTCAAATTCTTCATTTAAGGTTACGGGTTTATGGCTAAGTTTTAAGGGTTTATGTTTTAGGATATATTATTCAGAATTTACGATTTAGGATTTAGAGTTAAGGGTTAAGAATTAAGGTTTTAGGGTTTAAAGTCTATGGTTTAAGGTTTGATTTTTATGGTTTATGATTTATTGTTTAGAGTTTAGGATTTGGATTCTAGGGTTCACTTTTAGGATCTAGGCATTAAGACATAAGGTTCAGGGGTTGGGGTTTATCCTTTAGGGGGGTGGTGTGGGGTTTAAGGTTTAGTGTTTACTAGCATTTAGGAACTAGGGTTTATGGTTTGGGTCTTGAATTTAGGGTTTATGGTTTAGGATTTGGGACTAAGAGTTTCACGTAAAGGTGGACGGTTTAGGGTTTTAGTGTTTACATTTTATGATTTAGAGTTTAGGATTTAGGATTACAAGCTTAGGGTTTAAGATTTAGGGTTTAAGGTTTACGGTTAAGGGTTTAAGGTTTAGGGTTTATGGTTTAGGATTTATGGCTTAGGGTTTATAGTTTAGGTTTAGGGTTAAGGGTTTAGCATTTTAATTTAGGATTACATTTTAGGGTTTACAATTTAGGGTTGTAGAATTAGGGTATAGGATTTAAGGTTTATGATTTATGGTTTAGAATTTACAATTTAGGGTCTAGGATTTAGTGCTCAAAAGTTTACTATGTGTATGATGATTTTAGCAAAAACAATTAGTCTACCACTTCTAATTTACTTCATGCTCTTCAAAAATTGCATTAGAAAAACGAGCAATGGAATTGTTGTATATAATTTCTTACATGCATATTTATTTTCCTACCATCTATAAAATACAAGAAATTAAACTATCAGATAAGACAGTTGAAGATGATTAGTCTATCAGAGAACTAAATATCATAAATAGATAGGTAGATAATTTCAACATTCATATTATATTCACGATGATGCATATGAACACTTATATGTGTCACCTGCAATAACAAAAGATACTACAAGATTGAAAAGGAATAAGTCGAATCATTATAGGATAGTTAATAAAAGAACCAAAATAGAGTTTCATGAAACTTAAATATTTTCAAGACACTCGAACTCTAAGTCTCTTATAAGATGCAGAGAAGAACAAATAGACTCATAATGGAATTGAGAAGGATAAGGATGTAGTCATTGATTAAGAAAAGTATAGGTCCAAATCTATGTGTATTCGAAATTTGCATAGATATTTATAAGAGTTATCCCATAGCTTGGACATGGTTACAAAAAGAGAAAAGGATTATCTCCATACTAGGATTGGACTATTACCTTCAAGAGAGTGTTGAAAAGTGAATATAAGACTATGGGATATCATAAGAAGTAGTAAAGCATAGTATATGACATAACTGATTAAAATGAAAAACAATCTTTAAACATACCCAAACTGATTAGAAAGGATAATTAAAATGGTTTCATAAATAGCATCAATGGCTTCATACAAGTTCCAAATGATGGTCATGAAGGCCTTAGTAATTGAAACGAACTATATGACTTAGAATATACTCTAGGGAAGAAAAAAAATAGAGTAGTAGAAGGTATAGTTACTCAAAGATGTGAAAGGGCATCTAAGGAAGTATAAAACTATAAAAGTGATCTTAAAGAGTACTTCAATTAAGTCTCAGTTAAGTTCACAATGACATTTAGATAGTACATGTAAGACAATTGCAAGAATAGTACAATATTTATTCTTAATTTCAAGATAAATTTATCAACGAGTATAAAGACCTCTAGGAATGCAAATATATGAGCATTGCAGAGTTGCATCAATATTTCCAAGGATTTTTGCTTAATTTTTGCATCAGCATGAAAAGAGAAGAGGATTATCCCAAGCTATTGAAAGATTGTTACCTTCAAGAGGGTGTCACAAAGTGAATATGCGACTATGGGATATGAGAAGAAGTAGTAAAACTTATTCTATGACATAGCTTGAGTAAAATGGTCAAGTGCTCTTAAAAAATTATAAGAACTAATTTGAAAGGATCTTAAAGATGGGTTCCACAGAGAGCATCAATAGGTTTGTATAGGTAAAAAAACATCCAATAATTTTGAGAGATGTAATTGAAGGCCTTTTACCACAGTATGCTTCTTCAGGAGCAATTCCATGGAGTTCCTTTGTGTGGCATCTATTAAAAATATAGGAAGCCATATTAACTACTTTTTTGCCATGTCAACTATAATCCTATCGTCTCTCAAAAAAATATTTTGTTGAGGTGTGTGGGTTGTGGTGAGCTAGATCTTTATTTCATGAGCATTGCAATAATTGTTGAATTATGTGGATAAGAATTCTCCTCCTCGATAAGTATGAAACGTCTTTAGTTTTCTACCTATTTCATTTTCAATAGGTTTGTGCCAATTTTTCAAATGCATCATCCTTCTTTTGAATAAAATATACCCACATCTTTCTACTATCATGATCGAATATTCTAAAAAAAATAGAGAGATCCTCCCAAAGCAAGAGTGGAAAATTTACCACAAAGATTAACATGTACAAACTCTAGAGGAGGTTGAGCTTGAATGCTCCTCTCTTTTGGAAACGACTTCCTTTCTTGTTTAGCCATCATGAAAGATTCATATGGTTCCTAGAAATTGGAAAATGTAGGTAAATGTGCTACCATCCCTTTTCTTTGCATCTCTTTGATAGCGACAAATCAAGCCACCCAAAAATTGGATGACAAAATTTACATGCATCTTTTTCTTTTGCAGGAGTGACCATATGTTGGCACCCAAAAGGAGTCTTCAAGCTTGAGGAGTATTACAAGTATCTACTTATCAATTTTCATGACTTTTAGATTCCGTTTGAGCCCTCAAATAAGCCCTATAACCTAGTTTTTAATTACGCTGGACACTAGATATGGATAGGATCAAAACTAGTTAAAAAACTATAAAAGGAGCTATATAGCTTATTTTTGGGGTGAACAGTTTTAGGGTTAGCAAGTTAGAGAAAGAGCTTCTTGAAGAGTTTAATCAAGTTATTGAGAATCGAAGCTTCCATTGTTCGTATCGTTGTTATCTTGCCTTGTGTACGTGTGTGTGTGTGGCCATGTACCTGTTTGTTAGTCACATCTTCTTGCGACAATTTTTGACGATTTTCATATCCTCCTCACATCTCCACAGATTGACAAGTAAAGGATGTGGTTCTCATGCTTGGGATACACCAAATTTTGGCAACGTTGTCGGGAGCATTGCTCGAGAATGAGTATTGTGATGGTAGATCATAGATTTACAATGTTGAAAATAAAAAATAGTCATTTCTTGTTAATCTTTTGATTTTTTTCTCCACCTTAGTCATCATCACCATCTTCTCCCATCTTCATCTTCTTATAATTTTTTTGTTTTTGACTATATATTCCCCATTTTTGCCTCATTTCTCATTTGTGGCTATGAGAGAGAGTGGGAGAGAAAGTGTTGGTGTGTGCAAGTTTTCGTGATTTTCGTGATCGTCGGCATGATACACACGCCTTAGTGCTCAAATTCAAAGTTCCCACCAAAATTATCTGAAAATCGCAATTCTATGGTGAAAATCACGAAAAAATGAGATTTTCAAGTTATTCTCAAAAATGAAATTTTCAAGTCATTCTCAAAAATTTTATTTTAAGGTCATTCTCAAAAATGCAATTTTATCATTCTCAAAAACGTGATTTTCAGGTCATTCTCAAAATCATGATTTTTAGGTCATTCTCAAAATCATGATTTTCAAGGTGTCTCAACATCTTCATTGTCACTCAAATTATGATTTTCGAGTTGTTGTTCGGCATCACGATTGTCACTAATTATCATGATTTTTAGGGTTGTTCAACATCGTGGTTGTCTCTCAAAATCTTGATTTTTTGGCTATCTGAGCATCGTAACCTCGTGATTGTCACTTAAAATCATGATTTTCAAGGTGTCTCAACATCACGATTGTCTCTCAAAATCATGTTTTTTGGGATTGTTTAGCATCACGATTATCACTCAAAATCGTGATTTTCAAGGTGTCTCAATATCACGATTGTCACTCAAAATCTTGATTTTTGGGTTGTTCAACATCATGATTGTCAGTTAAAACTTTGATTTTTAGGGTCTCTCAGCATTAAGATTGTCAGTCTAAATCACGATTTTCAGTGTTGTTCAACATCACAATTGTCTCTCAAATTCATGATTTTTTGGTTCTCTGAGCATCGTAATTGTCTCTCAAAATCGTGATTTTTGGGACTATTTTGCATCGTGATTGTTTGTCAAAATCCTCATTTTTGGGATTAATCAGCATTGAGATTAATTTTCAGAATCATGATTTTCTCATAACATCCTATTTGTCTATTTTGACCCCCGTGAGCCTGAATTGACATAATGTTTTCATCCAATAATCCATTTTTTGAGCTCTAGAGTGCGTCAAAAAGATTGCCTTGAATTCTACAGTTTTATGGCTAAGGTTTAAGGATATATTATTTAGGATTTATAATTTAGGATCAAAAGTTAAGGGTTAAGAATTTAGGTTTTAGGGTTTAAAGTTTATGGTTTAAGGTTTGATTTTTATGGTTTATGATTTAGTGCTTAGAGTTTAGGATTTGGATTCTAGGGTTTGAGTTTTAGGATCTAGGGTTTAAGATATAAGGTTGAGGGTCTAGGGTTTAGCCTTTAGGGTTTAGGATGTGGGGTTTAGGATGTGGGGTTTAGGGGTTAGTGTTTAGCATTCAAGGTCTAGGGTTTAGGGTTTAGGTTTTAAAGTTTAAGTTTTAGGGTTTAGGGTTTAGGGTTTAGGTTTTAAAGTTTAAGTTTTAGGGTTTAGGGTTTAGGGTCTAGGAATTATTGTTAGGATTTAGGGTGTAGGATTTACGTCTAGGATTAATGTTTAAGGATTAGGATCTAGGGCTTAGGATTTAGGGTTTAGGGTTTAGGATTTAGAGTTTAGGATTTAGGGTCTAGGATTTAGGGTATATTGTTTAGTGTTTAGGGTTAAGGGTTTAAGGTTTAGGATTTGGGACTAAGAGTTTCACATAAAATATGGATAGTTTAGGGTTTTAGTGTTTACATTTTATGATTTAGAGTTTCTTTAGGAGTAGGAGCTTAGGGTTTAAGGTTTAGGGTTTAAGGTTATGGTTTAGGACTTATGTCTTTGGGTTTATGGCTTAGGGTTTATAGTTTATGGTTTAGTATTTAGGGTTTAACATTTTGATTTAGGATTACATTTTAGGGTTCATGGTTTAGAGTTTAGGGTTTAGGAATTAAGGTATAAGATTTAACGTCTATGATTTATGGTTTGGGATCTACGATTTAGGATTTAGGACTTAGTGCTCAATATTTTACTACGTGTATGATGATTCTAGAAAAAACATAAGTGAACCACTTCTAGTTTATTTGATACTCTTTGAAACTTGCATTAAAAAAAAGGAGCGAAGGAATTCTTGTAAGTACTTTCTTACATGCGTATTTATTTTCCTACCATCTATAAAAATCAAGAAATTAAACTATCAAATAAGAAAACTGAAGATAGTTAGTCTTTTATACACTACTAGAGAAGCAATTATCAAAGAGCACAATTTTCACCGTCTATGTTATTGATCCCGTTCATATTATATTCACGATGATTCATATAAACACTTATATGTGTCACTTGCAATAACGAAAAATACCACAATATTGAAAAGGAATAAATCGACTCATAATAGGATACTTAATAAAAGAACAAAAGATTTTCAAGACACTGGAACTTTAAGTCTCTCATGAGATACACAAAAGAACAAATAGAAAAGAAGAAGTTCATTATGTGAATAAATTTCGATGGAATTGTGAAGGATAAGGATATAGTCACTCATTAAGAAACGTATGGGTGCAAATCTATGTGTATTAGAAATTTCCGTAGAGATTTATAGGATTATCCCATAGTTTTGACGTAAGTACAAAAAGAGAAAAGGATAATCTCTATACTAGGAATGGATTGTTACCTTAAAGAGAGTGTTGAAAAGTGAATATGAGACTATGGGACATCACAAGTAGTAGAGCCTATGAAATAACTTGATTAAAATGGTGAAACAATCTTTAAACATTACCCAAACTGATTAGAAAGGAACCTTAATATGGTTTCATAAATAGCATCAATGGCTTCATACAGCTTCCAAGTGATATTCATGAAGGCCTTAGTAATTGGAACGTACTCTATGACTTGGAATGAACATTAGGGAAGAAGAAAATTAGAGTACTAGAAGATATAATTACTCAAAGATGTGAAAGGGCATCTGAGGAAGTATAAAATTATAAAAGGGATCTTAAAGAGTACTTCAATTCAGTCGAAGTTAAGTTTACAATGACATTTAGATAGTACATGTAAGACAACTGCAAGAATAGTACAATATTTATTCAAACTTTCAGGACAAATTTATCAATGACCAGTACAAGACATCTAAAAATATTAGACCTCTAGGAATGCAAATATATGAGCATTACAAAGTTGCATCGATATTCCCAAGGATTTTCGCATAATTTTTCACCGGCATGAAAAGCGGAGAGGATTATCTCCAAGCTTTCACCTTCAAGAGAGTGTAACAAAGTGAATATGCGACTATGGGATAGCAGAAGAAGTAGTAAGACTTGGTCTACGACATAACTTGAGTAAAATGGTGAAATACTCTTCAAAAATTACAAAAACTGATTTGAGAGGATCTTAAAGATGGGTTCCATAGAGAGCATTTATAGGTTTAAAAAAACTTCCAAAAATTTTGAAAGATGTAATTGAAGGCCTTTTACCACAGTATGCTTCTTGAGGAACAATGCCATGGAGTTTCTTTATGTAGCATCTATGCAAAATAATAGAGCCATATTAACTACTTCTGCCCAAAATGAATAAGGTATATCTTGTGTGTTCTCAATGCAGTGGGCCATATCACCTATTATCCTATTTGTCTCTCAAAGAAAAGAGAATTTTTGAAGTGTGTGGGCTGTGAGCTGCATCTTTATTCCATGAGAATTGCAATAATTGTTGAATTATGTGGATAAGAATTCTCGTCCTTGATAAGTATGAAACTTCTTAAGTTTTCTACCCATTTCATTTTGAATAGATTTGTGCCATACTTAAAATTTTTCAAATGCATCATCCTTCTTTCGAATAAAATAAACCCATATCTTTGTACTATCATCATCGACTATTATAAAAAGTTAAAGACATCCTCCAGACGCAAGAGTGGATATTTCACCACAAAGATCAACACGTTCCAACTCTAGAGGAGGTTGAGCATGAATGCTCCTCTATTTTGGAAATGGCTTCCTTTCTTGTTTAGCCATCATGCAAGCTTCATATGGTTCCTAGAAATATGAAAATGTAGTCAAATGTGCTACCATCCCTTTTCTTTGCATCTCTTTGATAGCGACATATCAAGCCACTCAAAAATTGGATGCCAAAGTCTACTTGTGTCTTTTTCTTTTGTAGGAATGAGGGTATGTTGGCACTCAAGGTCAAGGACAACATGCCGGAATGTGTCAAAGAAGTGGACACTCAAGATGGAGGAGCATGTAGGGAGTTCCAAGAAGTATACATCAAATTTTCAAAAGAAACCCCTATAAACACAATGAATTTGATCACTAAAATCAATTGTTAATATCATTTCACATTTTTGCAACTCCATTTTGTTTGTGGAGTCATCCTCTAGCTTGAGGAGTATAAGAAGTATCCATATCAATTTTCATGATTTGTAGATTCCATTTCAACCCTCAAATAAGCCATATAACCTAATTATTAACTAGGCTAGACACTAGGTGTGGACCAGGCCAAAACTAGTAAAAAAAACTATAAAAAGAGCTAGAGAGCTCATTTTTAGGGTGAACTTCTTTGAGGTTAGCAAGTTAGAGAAAGAGCTTTTTTAAGAGTGTAATCAAGTTATTGAGAATCAAAGGTTCCATTGTTCCTATCTTTGTTATCTTGCCTTGTGTGCATGTGTGTGTGCGTGCATGTATGTGTTTGTCACTCACACTTGCGTGCCTCAATTGCTCATGATCTTCATATCCTCCTCATGTCTCCATGGATTGGCAAATAAAGGAGGTGGTGATGACGCTTGGAATACACCAAATTTTTTGTGTCATTGCCGGGGAGTGTTGCTCGACCACGAGCATTGTGATGGTAAGATAGTAGATTTGCAACATTGGAAGGTACAAAATAATCATTTTCTGGTAATTTGTGGTTTTTTTCTCCATCTTCTTCATCATCATCATCACCATATTCTCCCATCTTCATCTTCATAGAGATTTTTTGTTTTTGACTGTATATTCTCCATTTTCACCTCATTTCTCATTTGTGGTTGTGCTAAGGAGAGAGAGAGAGAGAGAGAGAGAGAGAGAGAGAGAGAGAGAGAGAGAGAGAGAGAGAGAGAGAGAGAGAGAGAGAGAGAGAGAGAGAGAGAGAGAGAGAGAGAGAGAGAGAGAGAGAGAGAGTAGGAGAGAAAGTGTTGGTGTGTGCAAGCTTTTGTGATTTTTGTGACCCTCAGCAGGACACACAGACCTCGGTGATCAAATTCAAAGTTCCCACCAAAATTCTCACAAATTCCCAATTCTGCAGTGAAAATCACAATTTTGTGGTAAAGTCAAATTTTTATTGAGCATCGTGGTTTTCTTAGTATGAGAAGTTCCTGCGTTCATGATTTTCAGAAAGCTTTGATTTTTAGGTCATTCTCAGAAACGAGAATTTCATGTCATTCTAAAGAACACGATTTTCAGGTCATTCTCAAAAACGTGATCTTTAGGTCATTCTACACATCATGATTTTCAAGTCATTCTCAAAATTGCAATTTTCAAGATGTCTCAACATCATGATTGTCAAACAAAATCATGATTTTTGGGTTATTGAGCATCACGATTGTCACTCAAAATTGTGATTTTCAAGGTTGTTCAACATCCCAATTGTCTCTCAAAATCTTGATTTTTTGGTTGTCTTAGTATCCTGATTGTCACTCAAATTCATGATTTTTGGGATTATTCAATGTCATGATTGTCACTCAAAATCATGATTTTCAAGGTGTCTCAACATCACAATTGTCTCTCAAAATCGTGATTTTTGGGATTTTTCAGCATCACGATTGTCACTCAAAATCATGATTTTCAAGGTTTCTCAACATCACATGGTAGGTGATGCGAGCTTTGTCAAAGACCTGGACAGTGATGTGTTTATATCTATTTTTTGCTATGTTCCATAGCGGGTTGATAGGTGAGTGGAACCATCTTGGCCGGGTGATCAAGACCATGAGCTGCACCCATCTTTGCTATGGACTAGCATGTATATATGTGTGTGTATGTCATGTATATGTTTGTTGCATGCTATGTTGAGTTGGTAGACATGCAAAACAAACCTGGCCAGGTGGTCAGGGTCACGAGTTGCATACAATTGCAACATAGGCCAAGTCATGAGAAAAAATAATCAAAGGAAAAAAGAGAAGAAAAGTTCCCACTCTTGAGGGGGAGAGACAGAGAGGAGGAGGGCAGTGATTGCCCGAATGGATGTGTTTTTTTGCATGTGTGTATTTACAGGGATGAAATGTTGTTGTTGATAGATCGATCTGCTTAAGGCTAAGGCTGACAAAGGTATAATTATTATATTTGCATGACTAGTCAGTTGTAAGAAACTTATTGAATTTGGCTCTTCATATGTTATCAGTAGGTTTGTTCCAAAGGCAAGTAATGGTGTACGTGCTTCCTGGAAATTTTTCCCTCATTTTGGGGTGATCGGGTTTTTGGGACATGGGTGAGGCTGTGCTTTAGGAGGCCTTGTTTTACCTCATATGTACATAATGGATATAGAGGGAGTTATCGAAAATTGATGCACCAGTAGGATACGTGCATGATTTTTTGGATTCACCTCTTTTAATGAGTTTGTAGGTGAAAAGGATACGACAAGCGGGGAGCATTTCACCAAGGGATTAAGCGTATGCACGTGAGATTTTTAAATTACTGATAGGAATTATTGATAGAATATAGGGTTGTAAGACGACCTTCGAGGTTCAATTTTTTACTACATCATTTTTATCCTTTTTGAGCCATTGGTTTGGTTTATTGCATTTATGTCTTGGATTGAGGAAAGTGTATGGATGATATGATTTTTGTTGAGGTTTTATTGTAGGACAGAGTGAGATGAGGAAGGATTTGTGCATGAGAAGGTATGATAACCTCTGATCTATGGTGTGATGGAGGTGGGTATGTGAGGGCACTGACATAGGTAATGGTGTGGATGGTAAGATGAGTTGAATGTTTGAAGGAAATTCTTATGTAAGATAGTTATATGTGAGTAGAGTTTCAAATATGCCTATGTGATTTGTCATGGTTGAATGGGTTGAATGATTAGATTATGATGCTTTATGTATCTCCACAAAAGTGAGGTAACCATTTCAATGAGTAACATGTGAGAAGCAAGGTTGCATAGGTGGTGGAGAGGCTCTTCGGGGACAACCTCACAAGCAAGAAGGGGGGAGTATGTTACATATTAATTGGCAGGAATATGGTTGTCTATTAATGTGATTTTGATGCAACTGACAAAGACAAAGTACCCCATAGGAGGATGATTAAGTGTGTTGCATTGGACAAATGTGTGCATATGTGAGCACGAATCTGAGTTGTTCTAATTGGAAATGCTAATCTTGTTGTGGATGAAGTTGGCATCCTTTATTGGTGCAATTGCAATTGCAGATTTGGTGAAGACCCCACTAGGTCCTAAAGGAATGGATAAAATTTTGCAATCTATTGCAAGGGGAAACAGAGTTATTGTGAACAATGAGGTTTGCAACTCAATCCGGCACTGAAAGCATCTGTTGCACAACTCAGAAGGTTACCATTTCACATATATGTTATGTGTGACTGCAGAAATCTACTGTACAGTTAAGAAAGGTATTCATTCATCTCCCACCTTTGCTACTGGTGATGCAATTGATGTGGTTGCTGAAGAGCAAGAACTTGATGATGACAAGTCTAACAAAGGGACTTCTATTCAAGCCTTTGTTTAATAGGTTAAACCAATTGCATAGTATGTGTGATGAAAAGGAATTTCAAGAGGCAGTTGCTACTTTAGATAGTGAGGACCATGATCATACCTTGCTTGACATTGGATGTCATATTCCAGGCCTTTGCATCACAATACTAGTAGGTATAGTTTTGGGTGTGATGATTATTTTCGATTTGATTCAGACCTTGGACAGCTAGCCTTAGTATCTTTAGATGCCAGTAAACTTCTAGAAGATTGTCTCATGTATGGGAAAGGGCGCAGGTTATGGAGATTGATATTAATGATCATCTATGTGGCCTTCAATACTGAGAACTTCATGACGGGGGAATTCAATACTCTTGCCATAAATGAACATCTAGTGTCTACCTATGGAGCAACTGATGATAGCTTGGAAAAAGAAAAGAATTAATGCAATCGCTTTATTAATTTGCACGTTAAGCTCCCATTAAGGAAAAATCTTATAGATGATGTATTCATCCAACTTACTTTAGGATGTAACGGATGATTTCAATGCCTTAATCTGGGGGAGTGCACAAAACTAACGGGGGCAAGGTGATGGTCATCGCCCCTGAAGTGTCAGAAGGGGGTGCCCCTTGAATGCACAGGGAGAAGCTCATGCTATGGATTTATTTTGGGGGAATGCATGATGGTTGTGGTGGCATGTATGTGACATTAACCTCCTTGTCAAGGGGGGAAACAGTGGTGATTCTGATTTTAGGGAGTGGCTGAGAAAAGATTCACCATAAGGGGGACAATAGGAGGAAGAGGAGTTTTTTTCTTGGGTCTTGAGGAGTGTCTAGGGGAGCCGACAGTAGAAGGCTTTTTTTTTGGGGGGGTCTCTCTCCGTGTTGGTCTTGGGTGGTTTCTGTGTACAGGTGTACAAGGTGATTCAAGGGTGGCTAGGTGGAGGAGGGTTGGTTTTCTGCCCCTTTTGTGGAGGATGAAATGAGAAGAGGGGCTCGCTTGAACTGATGACTTGAAGAGCGGAAGCTGAAAAACCAAAAAGATGGAGAGATTCACACAATGGGGGCCTAATTTTGATGATAATGTGCATCCCTGTGGCATGAGGAGAAGTAAGCAGTGAGGTCCATATGCAGGGGCACCTCTTGTGGTGTCTATGCAGGGTACAAAGAGCATTTTAGAGATCCTGGGTATGACAAAACTGAGGGGGATGCAGATACAAGAAAAGGGGTATAAGCCATGAATGTTTTTCCTCCACCAAAGAGTGAAGTAGCTACCGTCATAGCAATCATATTTGGGATTTCTATCTATCCATAAGCATTGCTTCATATTCAACCAAGATCTTCCACAATACTGAGAGGGCATGATGTTTGACATAAGGTTCTCTACACCAGACAATTAACGTTACTTCTGTTTAGTTCTAACAACCTTCAAAAAATGGCAACTAAAGGGGTTATATTTGGTAAGCTCTATCCTTGGGTTCTGATATGATTGATACTAGGAAAAATGATATGATTGATACTAGGAAAAATGGGAAGTAAGTTATTTCGTTCTTTTCTTTCTCTCTTCTTTCTTTCTTTATTTCTTTCTCTCCTTTCTTTCTTCCTCTCTTTTCTCTTTCTCTTCTTCCTCTCTCTCTCTCTCTCTAGCTCCACATGTTGGTAGCTGTCAGATAATCTCCCCTACATCTCTCTCTCTCACTCTCTCTCTCCCTCTCCCCCTCTCTCTCCCTCTCCCTCTCTCTCTCTCTCTCTCCCTCTCTCTCTCTCTATCTCTCCCCCTCCCTCCCTCCCTCTCTCTCTCTCCACCATATCCGCCTGTGCCATTTCATGTCGAGTCTCTCTATCTCTCTCTCTCTCTCTCTTTATATATATATATATATATATATATATATATATATATATATATATATATATATATATATATATATATATATATATATATATATATATATATATATATATATATATCACGATGTTTCTCTACCCCCATAATAGCACTGCTCTGTGAATTCTCCTCTCTCTCTTCTCTCTCCTCTATCATCATAGCAGTGTCAGTCTCTCTCTTCTCAAACTTCCTCCAATTGGATTGATGTGTGGCTGTTTGCCGACGTTGCCCCTCTGTGAGCCATTTGACTGTGGTCATGTTTCGAACTCTAGATAGCACCTGCTTAGAACATCAATCTTACTTCGGTTCCTCAGAGCGTAGAACTTGGGAGTACCCACTCGTTATGCGCTCACAATTCAAGTTCTTGCATATGGTGAATCTCTCTCTCTCGTTGTCGTTCCCCCAATTGTCTGCATCGCTCTTTCTCTCTCTCTCTCTCTCTCTCTCTCTCTCTCTCTCTTTGCGTTGGCAGACATATGCCCACCTTTTAGCTGTCTCCATTCCTGCTTGATTTTCCTCATGTGCTGATTTCTTCTGTGCCACACCTCACAAGTAGCACCCGATCAGCTTTCCTCTCTTTCTTTTCAAGCCACAGAGTCTTGAGGTAATAGAAGAAAGACAGAGTGGCAATCCACCCATCATGGAATCGCTCGCTTGATAATATAAGCTCTGCCAGCATTACAGAGAACTATTCAATCGCTTCTACTGCACCATAACTAGCTTCACAGCCACTCAAATCAAATTTCATAATCGTACACACATGTATTATGTTAGTGAATACCTTGAAAGAGTTATGAAGAAGCTCCACATGCATGGACCAATGAGTCTTCTTCAAAAATAACAGATGAGGTATATATATCCATAATGTTTGCACTCGCATGAAAAGAGGAGACGATTATCTCCAATCTAGTAAAAGATTGGTACCTTCAAGAGAGTTTCACAAAGTGATTATGCATCTATGGGATATCAGAAGTAGTAAAACTTAGTCTATGACATAACTTGAGTAAAATAATGAAGTGCTCTTAAAAAAATTACAAAAGCTGATTTGAAAGGATCTTAAAGATCGGTTCCATAGAGAGCATCAATAGGTTTGTATAGGTAAAAAAACATCCAAACATTTTGAAAGATGTAATTGAAGGCCTTTTACCACAACATGCTTCTTGAGGAGATATTCCATGGAGTTCCTTTGTGTAGCATCAATTCAAAATATATTGAGCCATATTAACTACTTCTACCCAAAAAATGAATAAGACATATCTTATTCCATGAGCATTGCAATAATTGTTGAATTATGTGGATAAGAATTCGCCTCCTCAATAAGTATGAAAATTCTTTAGTTTTCTACCTGTTTCATTTTCAATAGGTTCGTGCCATATTTAAAATTTTCCAAATGCATCATCCTTCTTTCAAATAGAATACACCCACATCTTTCTACTATCATCATCCACTATTATAAAAAATTAGAGAGATCCTCCCAAAGCAAGAATGGATATTTTACCACAAAGATCAACATGTACCAACTCTAGAGGAGGTTGAGATTGAATGCTCCTCTCTTTTGGAAATGGTTTCCTTTCTTGTTTATCCATCATGAAAGCTTCATATGGTTCCTAAAAATATGAAAATGTAGGTAAATGTGCCACCATCCCTTTTCTTTACATCTCTTTGATAGCGACAAATCAAGCCACCCAAATATTGGATGCCAAAGTCTACTTGCATCTTTTTCTATTGTAGGAGTGAGGTTATGTTGGTACTCAAGGTCAAGCACAAGGCATGGGAATGAATCAAAGAAGTGGACACTGAATTAGAGGGAGCATGTAGGGAGCTCCAAGAAGTGAGTATATGTCAAATTTCAAAAGAAACCCATATAAAAACAGTGATTTTGTTCACTAAAAACCATTGTAAATATCATTTCACAGTTTTGCAATTCCATTTTGTTCAAGACAAGGAGTTCTCAAGCTTTAGGAGTATTAGGAGTATCTACATATTTTCTTTTCATGATTTTTAGATTCTGTTTGATCCCTCAAATAAGCCCTGTAACCTAATTTTTAACTACGCTACACACTAGGTCTGGACAGGGCCAAAACTAGTAAGAGAAACTATAAAAAGAGCTCGAGAGCTCATTTTTTGGGTGAGCATTTTTGAGGTTAGCAAGTTAGAGAAAAATCTTCTTGAAGAGTGTAATCGACTTATTGAGAATCAAAGCTTCTATTGTTTTTATCTTTGTCATCTTGCTTTGTGTGCATGTGTGTGTGCATGCATGTACGTGTTTCTCACTCACATTTGCTTGCCACAATTGCTCACAATCTTCTTATCCTCCTCATGTCTCTGCGGATTGATAAGTAAAGGAGGTAGTGATCAAGCTTGGGCTACACCAAGTTTTGTCACCGTTGCCAGGGAGCGTTGCTCGAGGATGATCACTATGATGGTAAGATTGTAGATTTGTGACATTGGAAGGTAAAAAATAGGCATTGTTTATTAATTTTTTGATTTTTTTCTCCACCTTCATCATCATCATCATCATCACCATCTTCTCCCATCTTCATCTTCATACAAATTTCTTGTTTTTGCAACCTTATTTCTCATTCATAGTTGTGCAAGAGAGAGTGTGAAGAGAAAGTGTTGATGTGTGCAAGTTTCTGTGATTTGTGGGACCCTCAACATGATACACAAGACTTGGCACTCAAATTCGAAGCTTGTGCCAAAATTCTAAGAAAATTGTGATTCTGTGGTGAAAATCGCGCTTTTATGGAAATTACTAAGCATCATGATTTTCTTAGTTCTCGCCTAAAACCATTCCCAAAAATGCAATTTTTAGGTCATTCTCAAAAACGCAATTTTTAGGTCATTCTTACAAATGTGATTTTTAGGTCATTCTCGAAATCACGAGTTTTATGCGATTCTCAAAATTGCAATTTCCAAGGTGTCTCAACATCGTGATTGTCACTCAAAATCATGATTTTCCGGTTGTTCAACATCACTATTGTCACTAAAAAATGTGATTTTCGAGGTTGTTAAGAATCATGATTGTCTCTCCAAATTGTAATTTTTTGGTTGTCTCACCATCGCAATAGTCACTCAAAAACGTGATTTTTGGGATTGTTTAGCATCGCAATTGTCACTCAAAATCATGATTTTCAAGGTGTCTCAACATCGTAACTATTTCTCAAAATCGTGATTTTTGGGATTGTTCAAGATCATGAATTCCACTCAAAATCGTGATTTCAAGGTGTCTCAACATCGCGATTGTCACTCAAAAGCGTGATTTTCAAGTTGTTCAAGATTGTGATTGTCAGTCCCAATTGTGATTTCAGGGTATCTCAGAATCACGATTGTCAATCAAGATCATTTTTTTAGGGTTGTTCGACATCTCAATTATCTCTCAAAATTGTGATTTTTTGGTTATCTCAGCATCATGATTGTCATTCAAAATTGTGATTTTTGGGATTGTTGAGAATCACAAATCTGTCAAATTTTAGATAGTACATTATTAGCAGCCCGTGTGGATGACCACATTTCTTTGCAAACCTATTTTGTAATGGGAAAGGGATTTTTATGGAGATCTCAATAGTTTTTGAAGTATAGAATTCTTGGTGTATTTTGTTAATTCCAAAGTATGGAATGATGTAAAGATTACAAAGATAAACGGAGTAGCTCATTACAATACATCATTTGCAACGAGGACAAAGTTCGAAAGAAGTTGATATGGAGCGGTGTAGTCTGGAAGTCTGTGTGATGATGCTTTGTATGATTGACGTGTAATCGAACTGATCATTTAGTATGATGTATAAGCAAGCCTATCAATCAAACGAGTACTTTCTATTGTTGAATACCTTTGTCTTTCCAGATTGTGTGTATGTACGAAATCTCTGAGTAATATGCAATGTTAATATATTTAAAGCCTTTGTGGTGAATTTTATAATAAGGAACGTAAATGCATGTTTATGAGCGTGCTTTGCATTCATAAATCCCCATTCCCATACTCCTTCCTTTAGAGAATTGGTGTTGTGAGTTACTGAAGTACAGTACCATATAAACATTTGGCAACCAGGATGGGATGGGGTCGATGATGAAACACATCACTGGATAGATTGATGCCATTAGGGAGTGGGAAGGAATACCTTAAATGCAATCACCATTATGACTATTTGAACAAATTTATTAAGCAGACATTAGAAACAATACACCTCGAAGATATTTCAATTGCCGAAGAAACTAGTATTCCGGAAGAGTTGTTGTATTGGGTGGAGAATGGAGTGCTATCTCCAAAACTCTTGCAAGATTCGGTCTTCGAGTGGAACAATGGAAAGTTTGCCAAGGCTTTGTGGCGAGGGGAATCCAGCAGAGCCGACAAGCAATTTGAGCAGTAGGAAGAAGAATACCTTGTGGAACTAGGTCAATGTAGTGGTAGCGAACCCTAACAAAATTGGCCTTAGCCCTAGTCCCTTTCACGCGACTCAATGTCTTGGAAGAGCTTGATGATATGATGGCATGCCAAAATCCACTCCCAAGATAAAATTACACGTACTTTTATGGAAGGACAGATGAAGATCCATATGTGCATGTGCACACATTCGAGAACAAATATGTCTGCAATCATCGAGACTTCCAAGATGATGACCATAAATCTTAGGTATTCCAAGCAACTCTGGTGGTAGATGCAGTTAAATGGCTTATCTAGCACCCTCCAAATCATTTTTCGTCGTACAATGCATTAAAAGGGGCTTTTCTAGAATGATTTCGAATTGCCAAAAGCATTTCGGAACTGTATGCTGCTCTACAGTACATGATGCAAAAAGGGATAGTAGAGCAATATGCATCAAACTTTCGATCCATGATGCGATAGTTCCCTACTGACAAATGTCCTTGAGAAGAGATGTTGTAGGATTTTTTCATGGACAGACTACAACCTGCCATCAAGGAAAACATCTACATGTATACATTGGAGCAAACATGGACATTGGATCAAATAATCGATCTGGCGACAAGGGTCAACCACAAAATATAGTTGGGCAACCTAGGCTCTGGAAAGACCAATCCAACTATGAAGAAAAGTACAAATCTGACTGAACACATGTATTGACTGAGGTGTAGAAATGTGGGCCACATCACTCTCGATGCTCCCTCAATCAGGTATATTGTGCTATATGTAATAAGAACAATCACAATATAGAAGAATGTAGATTTAATGCAAAAAAAATACACTAGTAGCCTAAGCACAAGTAGAACCTCTAGTATGGAAAGGTAACTTGGTAGGCTATAAACCTTCCGGTGAATCTGGGCAGTGGATGGAAAGTCAAGATGTAAGAGTATCCGGATAGATGCAATATGAAAGTACCTAGTAGTTTTCGGACCAGCAAGACTTCTCCCACCCAAAGTTCCAAGAATACGGACAAGGATGTAGGTTCAAACCACTTGGACTAGGTAATCTCAAAAACCGACCTGTGAAGTGTATCTATAGTATGGACACAAGAGGTTTGAGTGCAAAGAAGCCAAGGATTTTTAAAGTAATTACAGAAGGAGTATGCATCAGCCCAGATGCTAAAACGAACGGTTAGTAGAGTAAAAGATGTTCCAAATAGAATAGTGGACTATGTAGTTTCTACCATTACGATATGGTATAAAAACAAAGCCATTCCCAAGGTCCTGATCAATGGAAGATCAAGCATAAACATTGCTTCAACAATGACGTACAAATAGATGGGTTGGAGCAGCATTGAACGAGCCCCATTTTTTTGTCCAGATGGCAAACCAATTGTGAGTGTATACGGTGGGGCTGATCAAAGATATTCCTATTAGAATTTTTGAGGTGGTATTTCCGATTACATTCATAGTACTAGAGCTCAAAGGAAGGAATCTAGATTACAATTTACTACTGGGATGACCCTAGTTACGGAATGCCAAAGTACAACAGAATTGGGATGCAAAGACCATCACCTTTCGAAAAGGGCATGCTTAATTTTTGTTGCTAGTAGAAGAGCTGCTCCGGAATTCCGAATGGCACTGATCGCTCTCTTGCAGTAGTATAAAGACATGTTTGCATGGACATAGTCAGAATGGTCAAGGAGGACATTCCTAAGAGGGCAATCATTAGGAATTGGGGGGTTTTCGCATGTACCATCATATGGTTTGGTCTTCGAAATGCGCCAAGCACCTTGCAATGCTGCATGCAAGAAATTTTTGCTCTATACGTTATATCTTTTATGTGAATTTCCCTGGAGGACTTCTCAATTTTTGGAAAGATGGCCTCGCATCTTGAGCACTTATGCACATGCTTTGATTCATATAGGAAGGTACATCTCTACCTTAATCCTAACAAATCAACATTTGCAATCAAATGCAGAAAACTATTGGGACACTTTATTTCGGAAAATGGAATAGTAGTGGACCCGGATAAGGTGAAGATCATATTAGAGAACCCTGCACCATGAAACTAGAAAGACGTTCTATGTTTCCTTGGGTAAGGTATGGTGGCATGGCCGGCATCTACGAGGACTAGCACATATCACCATACCATTGAAAAAGTTAGCACATATTTGAGTGGCAGAGTTTGTGTGGATGGAGGAAGCACAACTTGTGTTTGAGTGACTACGGAAGATTTTAATAACTGTGCCAGTCTTGAAAGCATGGGACTGGAAACAACCTTTCTATGTGTTTGTAGATGTTTCAGATAAAGCCATGGGGAGTGTGCTTATGTAGAAGGAGGATCCCAACTGGTTTAGATTAGTTTATTATGCTAGTTGATGGCTAACATCCGTAGAGCAAAATTACTCAACCACAGAACATGAATGTCTCAGCTTAATCTAATCCATAAAGAAATTTCACCATTATTTAATGTGATGGTCATTCACTTTCCACATGCATCAGAGTGCCCTACTGTATTTGGTCAAACAACAAAATTTGGTGGGACGGTTAGCTAGGTGTGTGCTTTTGCTACAAGAATTTGAATATGACATTGTCCATTGCCTAGGTGCTAGCCATGCCATTGCTGATTTTTTGTCTTGCATCAATCATGGAGAACCACCAAAGGGTGTCGATGATGCTCTTCTAGATGCGAAGCTCTTTACGATGGTAGAGATAAAAAATGCTCCTCAAACTTCCCCGACGTGGTATGAAGAGATGTTAAGCTTTTTGGAGAATCAAATCGCCCCGTCTCATTTGCAGTCTGTGGCTAGAAAGAAACTTGGTCTTTGAAGTTGATGATTTACTATCATCATGGGTCAACTGTACCACAAGGATCCAATCAAAATCTCGTTATGCTGTGTACCTCCATATGACATGGCAGTGGTTATCTCTAAAGCTCATGTAGGTGATGCAGGTGGGCATTTTTATCATCTAATTACAGACCAAAAAATCCACTAAGCAAGATTGTGGTGGTTGACAATATGTGCCAATGTTCAAAATGTGGTGTGGAGTTGCAGCCTTGTTGGAAAACAATGTCCTATTAGTCCAAAAGGCCTCAGTATACACAACATGTGTAGCTCTCTTTTATACTTCCTCTACAAGAAAAACAAGAAGGCGCCTTGGTTAAGACAAGAGCCTCTCATCCAACTCGTCTGGGTTCGATCCCCCGCGTCCATAGCGGCAGCGTGAAAAGTTTTTGGGATATTTTTTAATCACGACACGATTTTTGATGACAAACAGACGACACCCACGCGAATTCGCAATCTTGCTTTAATTGGATCGTAGTTTTTTCTTTTGGAGCGACTGCTTTATTGGAGGAGCTTTTGGAGGGTACACAAAACTATATAAGAAGCCATTGGCGTATTGTCTATTCATCCTTCACCTATTTCAACACAAGCTTTGGAAGCTTGGTCCCTCAATAGAGGTGGTGCTTCTTAGCACATGGGGCAGCCATGGTGCTATCTTGGAGCATGTTGAGGAGCGGCTATGGAGTTCTTCTTGAAGAAGAAGAGTATGCTCACACTCTTGGTTATGGAGAGGACTTATCTATTAGCAGCTTGGTGATATGGATCGGCCATCCACATGATGTATTTGAAGATTGCCTTCTACATGAAGATTTCGGTTTACTTCAAAGACATTGGATGATGGTTAACATAAGATTTACATCTTATATTAAGAATTTAGGTACATATTCTCTTTATGCACACAGGTACTACTTGGAGTTTATGGAGGCAGTGGCATTCATATGAAGAGGAGTCCTATTTGGCATAGGTACAAGAGAATTAGTACATGTATGCTTTATGCATATTTGGATAAGGTGTTTGAGAAGGTATGTTCATATGAGTTTGAGGATTTCTAGCAGCAAATGTGTTAGCATTCCTTGCCACTTTTGTAAGTATGTGATCTTTGCACACACGTTTCTAACTTAGGGTCCTCCATAGCCTAAGGTTAGACGAGGGTTTGTTGATTATCAATTTCACATTGATCCTTCCTCTTTCTGTCACTCATATTCACTCTTCTACAACCTATTAGGTCACACATCTCATATATATATATTCAGATTTTTGTTCATACATCTGAATATGTTTGTTACATTTGTACATTCACTCATCCATCTATTTCTGTTCACATAGAGTGGTTGAGAGTTTTGCTCCCACATTGTACATTGAACATTGGTATATATGATAGTGTGAGTAAGCATTGGCTTACGTAACACTTTACACATGTTGTCTAGTCTCTCTTTATCTTTGTCTCATCATTTGTATGATTAAGTGTGGTATGTTCATGGTTTGTCAATATTGGAAGATTGCTAGATTCTATGTTGTATATGCTGGACCTATGGAACCTTGGACCTGTGGTATTAATAATGGGCCTACCAAATTTCCAACATTTGGTATCAAAGCTTCAGGGCTTCGATATCAGAACATTCAGGATCTTATATTCACAGGTTCCCAGACTTCCAGGTTTACAACATATGATTTAAGAGCATCTTCTAACTTTGACATTTGACATACACACAATCTAGATGAGTAGAGATTTGAGAATTAGACAATTCAGTCACATGTTTATTCATCACTGTGGAGTATGAAGTTGATGATCTGTTAGCAGTCGAATACTTTTGGAAAAGTATGAAAATACTTTACAAAAATTATTATTTGAAGACCCAGACTTGATGAAGAGAAGGCTACTTCAAATTCAAGGAAAAACAATGGTTTGGAGAAGATGAAGAAATCAAATCAACATCAAATCACAGGTATCAGTTTCTATTATCAGATTATCATTTATAGGTCATATCTTAGAAGAGTAGTTATGAAGAGATTTGAAGGATTCAAGGATTGCTTTTATACACTTTCATTATTTGAAAGTTAAAGGCTACATCAAAATATGTATCTATAGGTTTTTCTAGAGAGTTTTGAGAGAACTCTTTCATGGCAAGAAAGCTCATCTAAGAAGACAAATTTGGAGATGGAATGAGTTTTGTTTTCAGCCAATCTTGTAAGTTGGTTGGAAGGTTTTTATCTAGATACAAAATGTGATCTAGGTATCTAGAGAGGTAACTCTAGAAAGGTAATTCATCATTCACACAAAAGGTTGGTGAATTCAGTTATATCAATCATTTGAAGCAGAATTTTGATTCAGAGATATGAGGAGATGGTAAAACATGATTCTATATTCACTTCCATTGTATATCATGTTTGTTTTATCTCTTACTCTTAGCACTAGAGGAAGAGAAAAGTTCATTTGAAGAAGTTAAGAGTGCTTACTACTTCAAGATGAAGAGAACAAAAGGTATGGAAGAGAAGGTTGAAGATGTCAACATCATCATCAGGTGGAAGAAAGATGCAGAAGAAGAAAGTCCATCATTTCTAAAAGAAAAGTAAGGCTTCCTTTTCTCATATATTTTCCATATACTTTTCCTACTTTATCCTCTACATCCAAAGAAAAGTCTATGAGAACATCTTGTGTGATAGTTTAAAGAAGAAGCAATTTCTTGTTGTGCATGATACTTGGTCATGATTTAGTAGATTTGAAAAGAATTGCATTGAGAGAAAGTAAAGAAGCAGATTTTGAAGACAACTTGTATATTTTGACTCATATGTATGAGTTATATATAAGTTGAAGATTTTAAGCAAGCAGCTTATATGTTCCCTCAAAGAATTCTTGGAGTGTCAATATAGAGCTACTTGCTATATGACAAGTGGCAGAGAAGTATATTTCTTCTTTATCTAACTCTTGAGGTAAAAAGAGTCTTTTTTAGCAGATGTTGAAGATTTGGGTTGAGGTTTTGTGTTTGGAAAGGTTACCTCATATTCAGTATTTTCAGAAAACTTCAAAAAATTCAGATTTATTGATGTACAAGTCAATGGAGAATCTACTTTCTATGATTGTCTTGATTTTTGGATACATGCTTGTATTAAAAAACGTGTTCCATCAGATCCTACTACTTGATTGAGAAGTGGATTTAGCTAAAAGAAAGTCAAGTAGATACTATCACATTTCACCCGATTAGAATATGAAAAGATGAAGTATCAACTTACAGCTTTTGGAGTTCTCAAGGTGAGAAGTTTGTCCACTTATGTTTCAAGTAGGAGTTGCAGATTCTTGGGAAGGATGTATTTGAAGAAATGTTTTACAAACTTTGTAAGAAGCATGGACACTTGGAGACATTCAGGTAACAAATCAAACATTCAGTCATGAAGGTTTGATAAGAGCAAATTCTACACAAGTATTTTGTTGGAAAGATCATAGATCTTGTATGATCTTCGATGATCTTGAATGATCATCTTGAGTATTTATAAGTCAGTTTTCTATCCTTTGTTTGTGAAGATTCTTAACATTGGAAGAAGTAACTCAAAGATTCATATTCTATCAGATTTGTGTTGCAAAGAGATAGAAGAGGATACTTGTTATGTTGCAGAAACGTTATGGATCCTAAAATGCTTTCAGCAAGGTTTTTATGATAGATCAGCTAATCTTATTCTAGATTTTGGGAAGCTGAGGATTAAAAAAGTGAAAGTCATTAGCATCTTTAGTGCTAATAAAAGGGTTCAGAGACTTTTGTTTCAAATACAGGTATTGATCATTGAAGATCAGATTTATTGAAAGAAGGGAGATGTTCCAGACTTCGTAAAGTCTGATATATTTGAAGAATTCTGGATACTAGTGTTAAATCATCCAAGGAGGTGATGAAACATGAAGATTTATTTTCATCCATATGTGAAATAATGCAGGGTCATTCCTATATCAGGTATTCCTATATTTCCTTTGTCAGGTTCTCTTTATGTTCCAGCTTTGAAAGAAGAAGGAAGAAGGAGAATGTCTGGAGAAAGTTCCTATTAGGATATTCCTGTTCAGGAGAAGGTTCCAGAGTTCTATTAAAGAGTAATTTGATATTTCAGAAAGGTATGTTTCAGAGGTGCACAAATTTATGTTCATACCAGATTCTAAAGGAAAGAGGTATGAATGATTTACAGATTGAAAAGGATTAAGACATGATGATATCATAGATTTTTTGATGTTGAGTTGAGTTGATTTGAGTTGAGTTGATTTGAGTTGAGTATAGTCAGAGATGAACCAGCTAGTGTTCATAATATACTAAGTTGTGAGTTGTTAGTCATAGGTTCCAAGATTCAGTTCTTGATTTTGTTTAGTGTATCTACATGACACAGCAGAAGTACGTTGAGAAACCTTTCACAAGGTAAATGCAAATATGTGGATCCTAGTGTATGCTTTCAGGTTTGAGAAGATAAGAGATAGCAGGTTCAGAGTCAGTACATGCTATATTTGTTGTCAAGTAGTGATTGCTTGATGTGTACATAATTGGATATCTAGTTTGCATATATTCTCAGGTATTATGGTTCATATTCAGCAAGTTTAAGTTTGAAGGAAAGTCAAAATGAGTTTTGAAGAAGACTTTTGAAGAAAAGGTTTGAAGGTCAATTCGCGAGTACAAGCTTGAAGCTTGTGATAGTTTGCAGCTCTGATAGTTTGCAGATCCAGTTTAGTTTATTCCAATATGACATTGCAGGGGGGATTGTTGGAAAACAATATCCTATTAGTCCAAAAGGCCTCAGTATACATAGCATGTGTAGCTCTCTTTTACACTTCCTCTACAAGAAAAAGAAGAAGGCGCCTTGGTTAAGGCAACAACCTCTTATCCAACCTGTCTGGGTTCGATCCTCGACATCGGTAGCAGCAGCGTGAAAAGTTTCTGGGATGTTTTTTAATTATGACACGATTTTTGATGACAAACGGATGGCGCCCATGCAAATTCGCGATCTTTCTTTAATTGGATCGTAGTTTTTTCTTTTGGAGTGATTGCTTTATTGGAGGAGCTTTTGGAGGATACACAAAACTATATAAGAATCCATTGGCTTATTGTCTATTCATCCTTCACCTATTTCAACACAAGCTTTGGAAGCTTGGTCCCTCAATAGAGGTGGTGCTTCTTAGCACATGGGGCAGCCATGGTGCTATATTGGAGCATGTTTACGAGCGGCTATGGAGTTCTTCTTGAAGAAGAAGAGTGTGCTCACACTATTGCTTCTAGAGAGGACTTATCTATTAGCAGCTTGGTGGTGTGGATCGGCCATCCACATGATGTATTTGAAGATTGTCTTCTACATGAAGACTTCGGCTTACTTCAAAGACATTGGATGGTGGTTAACATAAGATTTACATCTTATGTTAAGAATTCAGGTACATATTCTCTTTATGCACATAGGTACTACTTATTGTTTATGGAGGCAGTGGCATTCATATCAGGAGGAGTCCTATTCGGCATAGGTACAAGAGAATCAATACATGTATGCTTTATGCATATTTGGATGAGGTGTTCAAGAAGGTATATTCATATGAGTTTGAGGATTTCTAGGAGTAAACTTGTTAGCATTCCTTGTTACTTTTGTAAGTATGTGATCTTTTCACACATGTGTCTAACTTAGGGTCTTCCATAACTTAGGGTTAGATGAGGGTTTGTTGATTATCAGTTTCACAATGATCCTTCCTCTTTTTGTCACTCATATTCACTCTTCTACAACCTATTAGGTCACACATCTCAAATATAAAGTCCTCTCGAAATGCAAATGTTAAAAAATAAAGAAGCAATGTTGTATATATTTTTGCAAAAAGGATTCTCTTCAAATGGAAGGAAAATACAAAAATGAAAAATGTAAGCATTTACTTCAGCAAGTAGTGGAGGTCAAAAGAGAATCAATCAAAAGAGAATCAAATCCAGAAAAGTTGAACTGGAAGAGGAGTGGCTACTTAAAGTAGTGGAAGAGTTATGGAGAAGAGCTCTCAAACTCATCATCAGAGCTCATCGTCATTTGGCTACAAAAGAGGCAAGGGAGGACACTCAAGAATAGAGAACAAAGGTGTGGAAGTCCCCTTGTAGGTAGTTAATTTGGTTTGAGTCATTTCATTCTCTTCACTCTCATAGGCTATGTCTAGCCGCATACCAATTTCAAGGTAGCTTGATTACGAGAGTCATATTTCTCAATATATGTATCCGATTTTTGAGTTTAAACATTCCTTGGAAAGCTTATCTTGAGTATTTTCTTTAATGAAAACAATTTTATCAAGTCTTTATGCTCTGTGAGTTATTCAGTTTTTAGTGAAGTCCAGTTTTCAGCCTAACTGAGTAAATAGGTAGCCTATATTGAGGCAAAGAGTTTCCAAGCTAAAACTACTCCAAATTGAGTGTTCGATAGCTCATTTGAAAGCTATAAGTGTCTAGTTGGAGTGACCAAAGTTTCACGTTCATTGGATTTTTTACTTGATACAACTTTTCATTTGAAGGTTCAGCTATTAGTAAAAGTCTTGATCCTGAGAAAGTCTTCTACACTTTCCGCTAGCATTACAAAGTTGCATAGATATTTCCATGGATTTTCCCTTCAGAGAAGAGGATTGAAATATTGTTACCTTCAAGATAGTGTCACAAAGTGAGTATGCGACTATGGGATATCAGATGAAGTTGTAAAACTTAGTCTATGACATAACTTGAGTAGGATTTGAAAGCTATATTTGAAGGCCTTTTACCATAGTATGCTTCTTGAGGAGCAACTCCATGAAGTTCCTTTGTGTAGCATCTATTCAAAATATACAAGGCCATATAAACTACTTCTATCCAAAATGAATAAGCCATATCTTTAGTGTTCTGTATGCAATGGGCCTCGTCAACTATTATCCTTTTTTGTATCTCAAAAAAACTATTCTGTTGAGGTGTGTGGGTTGTATTGAGTTGCATCTTTATTCCATGAGTAGTACAATAATTGTTGAATTATGTGGATAAGAATTCTCGTCCTCGATAAGTATGAAACTTCTGTAGTTTTCTATCTATTTCATTCTCAATAAGTTTGTGCCATATTTAAAATTTTTCAAATGCATCATCCTTCTTTCGAATAAAATACACCCGAATCTTTCTAATATCATCATGGACTAGTATAAAAAATTAGAGAGATCCTCCCAAAGCAAGAGTGGACATTTTACCACAAAGATCAACATGTACCAACTCTAGAGGAGCTTGAGCTTGAATGCTCCTTTCTTTTGGAAATGGCTTCCTTTCTTGTTTAGCCATCATGCAAGCTTCATATGATTCCTAGAAATATGAAATTCTAGATAAATATGCTACCATCCCTTTTCTTTGCATTTGTTTGATAGCCAAAAATCAAGCCACCCAAAAATTGGATGCCAAAGTCCACTTGCATCTTTTACTTTTGCAATATTGAGATTATGTAAGCACTCAAGATCAAGCACAAGGTTTTAGAATGTTGCAAAGAAGTGGACACTCAAGAAGAAGATGCATGTAGGGAGATCAAAGAAGTATATGTCAAATTTTCAGAAGAAACCGCTATAAAAACAATATTTTTTATCATTAAAAGAATTATAAATATTATTCCACATTTTTGCAACTCCATTTTGTTCAAGGAAAAGAGTCATCAGCCTTAAAGATTATTAGAAGTATCTATGTATCAATTTTCATGATTTTGAGATTCTGTTTGAGCCCTAAAATATGCCCTATAACTTTTTCTTAACTAAGCTACAACAATAGGTCTGGATAGGGCCAAAACTAATAAAAAAGAACTATAAAAAAAGCTAGAGAGCTCGCTTTTGGGGTGAGCATTTTTTAGTTTAGCAAGTTAGAGAAAGATCTTTTTGAAGAGTGTAATCGAGTTATTGAGAAGCAAAGCTTCAATTGTTCCTATCTTTGTTATCTTGCCTTGTGTGCATGTGTGTGTGCATGCATGTATGTGTTTGTCACTCACATTTGTCTACCACAATTCCTTACAATTTTCATATCCTTCTCATGTCTCTGTAGATTGACAAGTAAAGGACGTGGTGCTCACACTTGAGCTACACCAAATTTTGGCACCATTGCCAAGGAGCGTTGCTCAAGGATGTGTTGTGATGCTAAGATCGTAGATTTGTGATATTGAAAGGTAAAAAATAGTCATTTTTTGTTAATTTGCTAACTTTTTTTCTCCACTTTTATCATCATCATCATCACCATCTTCTCCCATCTTCATCTGCATAGAATTTTTTTGTTTTTGATTGTATATTGCCCATTTCCCCCCGATTTCTCATTCATGGTTGTGTGACAGAGAGATAGAGAGTGGAAGAGAAAGTGTTGGTGTGTGCAAGTTTCTATGATGTTCATACCCTCAGCAGGACACATAGGCCTCAGTGCTCAAATTTGAAGTTCCTGCCAAAATTCTCAGAAGATCACGATTATATGGTGAAAATCTCGATTTTGTGGAAAATTTACATTTTTACTAAGCATCACGATTTTTGTAGGATTGGAAGTTCCCGCCTAAAATCATTCTCAAAAATGCAATTTTTAGGTGATTCTCCAAAACACAATTTTGAGGTCATTCTCAAAATCGGGATTTTATGGTCATTCTAAAAAAAAAACAATTTTCAAGTCATTCTCAAAAACTTGATTCTCAAGTCATTCTCAAAATCACGATTTTCAATTCATTCTCAAAATTGAGATTTTCAAGGTGTCTCGACATCGCAATTGTCACTCAAAATTATGATTTTCTAATTGTTCAACATCACGATTGTCAGTCAAAATTGTGATTTTCAAGGTTGTTTAGCATCGCAATTATCTCTAAAATCGTGATTTCTTGGTTGTCTAAGCATTGTCATTGTCAAATCTTGATTTTTGGGATTGTTCAGCATCACAATTGTCACTCAAAATCGTGATTTTCTCTCAGAATTATGATTTTGGGGTTGTTCAACATCACGTTTATCACTCAAAATCGTGATTTTCAAGGTGTCTCAACATCACGTTTATCACTTAAAATCATGATTTTTGGGTTGTTTAGCATCACAATTGTTAGTCAAAATCGTGATTTTCAAGGTGTCTCAACATCATGATTGTTAGTCAAAATCGTGATTCTGAGGTTTGTTCAATTGCCTCTCAAAATTGTGATTTTTTGGTTGCCTCAGCATCGCGATTGTCACTCAAAATCATGATTTTTGGGATTGTTCAGCATCACAATTGTCTATCAAAATCATGATTTTTGGGATTGTTCAACATCACGATTGTCTGTCCAAATTTCAATTTTCTCATCATAACATCTTGTTTGCCTGTTTTCACCCTTAGGAGCATAAATTGACAAATCTTTTTCATCCAAAATCTATTTTTTGAGATCTAGAGTGTGTTTGAAAGCTCATTTTGAATTCTACATTTAAAGTCTAGGTTTATGGCTAAGGTTTCAAGACTTATGTTTTGGGATATACTATTTAGGATTTATGATTTAGGATTTATAGTTAAGGATTAAGAATTTTTGTTTTAGGATTTAAAGTTTATGGTTTGAGGTTTTATTTTTATGGTTTATGATTAGTGTTTAGAGTTTAGGAGTTGGGTTCTAGGTTTTGGGTTTTAGGATTTAGGGTTTAAGATATGAGGTTGAGGTTTTAGGGTTTAAATTTTAGGGTTTAGGGTCTAGGCTTTAGGGTTTAGCATTTAGCATTTAGGATCTAGGGTTTAAGGTTTAGGCTTTGAAGTTTAGGTTTAAGGGTTAAGGTTTAGGGTTTAGGAATTATTTTTTAGGATTTAGGCTATAGGATTTGTGTTTAAGGTATACTGTTTAAGGCTTAGGGTTCAAGCCTTAGGATTCTAGGTTTAGACTTTAGGATTTAGGGTTAAGGAATAAGGGTTAAGGATTTAGGGATTAGGATTTAAGTTAAATTGTTTAGTGTTTATGGTTTAGGGCTTAAGGTTTAGGATTTCGGACTAAGAGTTTCGGATAAAGAGGCGACGTTTTAGTGTTTTAGTGTTTATGTTTATGGTTGTTGGAGTTTGAGGTCTTCAAAAGTAGACGAACAACACAAGGAAGAAGAAGAAGCTTGGAGCACAACAAACAATGCTGAATGTATTACCACTAGAATGTACAAAGATAAGTAACCCGTTAGGGCTATAGGTGTATATACAAGCCAAGGAAAAAACCTCCTAAAGAGGGAAAAAGTGCTCCCGTGGTCCTAGTGTGTCTATACACATCACTACCTAAATATATCAACAAATCCCCCCTGGGAGTGATGTGGTGAACAAGGAGGTGGCACTCATGTATAAGAAGTGCCAAGCTATGTGGAACCAATCCACAAAAGGATGTAAGCCCAAAGCTTTGCGGAAAGCTTCAAACTTCTCCCTAGGTAGAGCCTTCATGAAAAGGCCTGCAATGTATTCCTGCGTGGGCACATATGCCAAGCTCATCTCTCTAGTAGAGAACCTCTCCCTAACATTATGATAATGCACCTCAATGTGCTTATTGTGAGCACGGAACACAGGGTTCCTTGCAACTACCAATGTGCTCTAACTGTCAGTGAAGATGGTGGTGGCAGAAGACTGACCAACACCTAAATCAGCCATAACGCGTCTGAGCCACACACACTCAACAGTCGCTATGAAACTTGCCCTATACTCAGCCTCACAACTGGAATTGGCCATAGTAGACTACTTCTTGCTCAACGAATATATGCACGAGCTACCAAGCATGAAGCAAAAACCATTGATAGATACACTAGTGTCATAGCAACCAGACTAGTCAGAATCAAAAAAAGCACGTAAATATGGCAGTAGTGATGCCCTCTTGGGATAAAACAATCCAAGTATTCGGGTACCACTCAAGTAGTGAAAGATGCACTTAACGGCCTGCCAATTCTTGACACATGGGCAATGCATAAACTTGCTCATCTATGAGACAACAAACTAAATATCTAGCTCAGTAATGCATAAGTAAGTCAAACATCCAACAACCTGCTGATAGAGAATGGCATCAAATGCATCTCCACCATCATGAAGACTCAATCATAAACATGTCTCCATAGGAGTGGCAATAGGTTTATACTCTTCAAGGCCAAAATGCTCCAATAATGTGTCAATAAATTTTGTTTGGTACAAAACTATTCAATCATCAACTTTCATAATCTAAATGCCCATATAATGATGCAAATGCCCCAAATCTGACATCTCAAATGAGGCATGCAGATCAGCCTTAAAATGAGCAATATGCTTCTCATGAGGTCTTGTGAGCAGCAATTTAGGATTTAGAGTTAAGGGTTAAGAATTTAGGTTTAGGTTTTAAATTTTATGGTTTAAGGTTTGATTTTTATGGTTTGTTATTTAGCAGTTAGAGTTAAGGACTTGGATTCCAGGGTTTGGGTTTTAGCATCCAAGGTTTAGGATTTAGGGTTTAACCTTTAGGGTTGAGGGTCTAGGTTTTAGAGTTTAGGTTTTAAAGTTTAGGTTTTAGGTTTTAGGGTTTAGGAATTATTATTTAGGATTTAGGGCATAGGATTTGTGTTTAGGGTGTAGTGTTTAAGGCTTAGGGTTTAGGGCTTAGGCTTTAGGGTTTAGGGTTTAGGGTTTAGGATTTAGGGCTTAGGATTTAGGGTATATTGTTTAGTGTTTAGGGTTTAAGGTTTAGGATTTGGTACTAAGAGTTTCGAGATAAAGGTGGATGGTTTAGGTTTTTGTTGTTTGCATTTTATGATTTAGAGTTTAGGATTTAGGATTATGAGCTTAGGGTTTAAGATTTAGGGTTCAAGGTTTATGGTTTAGGGTTTATGGCTTAGAGGTTATGGCTTAGGGTTATGGGTTAGGAATTATAGTTTATGGTTTAGGGTTTAGGGTTTAAATTTTGATTTAGGATTATGTTTTAGGGTTTATGGTTTAGGGTTTAGTGCTTAGGAATTGGGGTATAGGATTTAAGGTTTATGATTTATGGTTTAGGATTTATGATTTAGGGTTCAGGATTTAGTGCTCCATATTTTACTATTTTACTATTTGTATGATGATTCTCGCAAAAAAGAATTAGTGTTCCACTTCTACTTTATTTGATACTCTCCAAAACTTGCATAAAAAAGGGAGCAAAGGAATTCTTGTAAATACTTTCTTAGATGCATATTTATTTTCCTACAATCTATAAAACTCAAGAACTTAAACTATCAGATAAAAAAATTGAATATAATTAGTCTTTTATACACCACTAGAGAAGCAATTATCAAAGAACTAAAATATCATAGATAGATAGATAGATAATTAAACACATGCACAAATTTCACCATCTATGTTATTGATCCCATTCAAATTATATTCATGATGATGCATATAAACACTTACATGTGTCACTTGGAATAACAAAAGATACTACAAGATTGAAAAGGAACAAATCGACTCATAATAGGATACTGAATAAAAGATCAAGATATAGTTTCATGAAACTCAAAGATTTTCAAGACACTGAACTTGAAGTCTCTAGTAAGATGCAGAGAAGAACAAATAGAAAAGAGTAAGTTCATTATGCAAGTAAACTTCCATGGAATTGTGAAGGATAAGGATATAGTCATTCATTAAGAAAAGTATGGGTGCAAATCTATGTGTATTAGAAATTTCCATAGAGATTTATAGGAGATATCCCATAGTTTTGGCATAAGTACAAAAAGAGAAAATGAATATCCCCATACTAGGGATGGATTGTTATTTCAAAAGAGTTTTGAAAAGTGAATATGAGACTATGGGATATCACAAGAAGTAGTAAAGCTTAGTCTATGACATAACTTGATTAAAATTGTGAAACAATCTTTAAACATTACCCAAACGGATTAGAAAGGATCCTTGATATGGTTTCATAAATAGCGTAAATGGCTTTGTATAAGTTCCAAGTGACAATTATGAAGGTCTTAGTAATTGGAGCGAACTCTATGACTTGGAATGAACTCTAGGGAAGAAATAAAAAATAGAGTACTAGAAGATATAATTATCAAAGATGTGAAAGGGCATTTAAGGAAGTATGAACATATAAAAGGGGCCTTAAAGAGTACTTCAATTCAATCTGTCAACTTCACAATGACATTTTGATAGTACATGAAAGGAATTGCAAGAATAATACAATATCTTCTTTAGTGGTCACCACTAACAACAAAGATAATCAAGAAAGTGAAAGCTCCATCATCAGATCTACGTTTCCCAAGAAGGTTCTAGGTTCTTTTTCAAGGGGCGACTCACAAAGGGAAACAATTGATGGAGATTCCATGGAAGAGCCCACTTAAGGCAAGCTACTTTGTCGAGATTCCTCCAGTTTGAAGAAAAAAGACAAAGAGAAAAACAAGAAGAAAAGGGACAAGGCCCCTCCCCGCAAAGAAACTAACCTTCGATAATGATTTTCATATCGCTAAATATGAGGGGGTTGTCTAACCCCTCAAGAGTGGCTATTATTGGCCAATGGGTTCAGGATAGTAGCCTAAACCTGGACTTCATTTATATTTTGAATGACAAACGTATTTCTTTGTCTCATGTATGGATCTCCACTACACACCCTAGGGGGTTGGTGGTGTAGCTATCGAAATCCACAACATTTGGTTTGATAGACTTTTCAACACCCTTGAACATCAGAATCATCACTAGATTGGTGCTTCTTTCAGGGACTAGTGCATGTCACCATTTATTGAGCCCATATAAGTCATATTGGTTAAAGTCAATTGTAGTCAAAGTCAACTATAGTCAAAGTTAAACCGATCAAAGTCAACATGGTCAAGGTCAAAGTACAACATGGAAAAAGTCAAAGTGTTCGAAGTTCAAATGTCAAAGTGCATAGGTAGTGCACAATTAATTGTCCACAAAGGGTAAATTGGAGATAGTGGGTTGCAGGTTGCAGAGGTATTTCTCTAATTTCACTAAGGTTCAAAGTGTTTTGAAAGGTTCAGGTGAACCCCTCCTTATGTGCACAAGTGAAGAATTAAAAGGCAAAATGTGAAGGTCTGTGAAGCGACAGCGTACGCGGAAGTGAAAGTATGGCCCCCCCAATTAAAATTTTGTTTTAGTCTAAAGTCACTACAGGACAAAATAGGGATTTGTTGGCTGCCACTTGTAAAGATAATCTTGAGACATCAAAGTGAGCACCAAGATACTCTTGCAGTTAGGAGCGTACGTGAATCGACACTCAAATCAAGGCAAGGACTATTCTTCGACCAAGCAAGCGTAAGCAAGACTAAGCAAAGAGAGCATAGTCTAAGTTAGGCAAGAGAGACAAGTGCAAGAGACACACAGTGTGCGACGCAGAGAAGTGAAGTGCAAGGTGTGCATGAAGAGTGACTAAGGAAGTGTGTAGAGAAGTGCTAAGCTAGTTCCCCAAGGATTCCAAGGTCTCATTGCAGTGTGCGCGTGCCAACAAAAGGTGTCCATCCCTCTCCCTTATTGGAAGCTTGGTGCAAGGTGTGCACAAGTGCAGGATTGGAGAAGGTGGAGGTCTAGTGCAGAGGAGGCAGGCAGCAACAAGACCTTGGGTATTTGGTATTTTGTAATTGAGCACTCTTCCTCTCCGGTAGCAACAAGACCTTGGGTATTTGGTATTTTGTAATTGAGCACTCTATGGGATTTTGCACAGAAGCATTGGATTGTATTGTGCATCACCATTGTATTTGTCTTATGATAATCAATCGACAGAGGCTTCCAGTGTGTATCTTTCTTCTTGTCTTTCCCTTTTCTCCTACAAACAATCAAATCCCTTCTTGTCCAAGAAGCCCCCAACAAAATTTGGCACGCCCGGTGGGACACCAAGGAGATTTGAGCATAGGAGAAGACATATCGCAGTGTGGAGAAGCACTATTCAAGTGCCGACATTATTACTTCATTGGGCTAAGAGGTACATATTCTTATCAATTATCTCATACTAAGAGGATTTTGAACAGCTCATGACCACAACCCGGTCCCAAACATTGAGGGCCACCTGCAAGCAAACAAGGAGGAAGGTTGTTAGAAGATCCTCCAGTCCACTTTCGTCAACTTCATCAGTAAACAGCATGGCATGTAAGGTAGACTTGGAAACCCTATTATCAAGATTAAAAATAAAATTTCCTTCTTTCAAAGGCCTAGCTTAGGAAGATCTAGACGAGCATATTAGAAGGTTTTTAGCACTATGCAAAACTAGAGGCTTAATGGGAAGAGAGGGTGCCTTTTTTATACTCTTCTCGGCCACGTTAGAAGGGTTAGCAGATAAGTTTAGCCAGTTTGTTGAGAACCATTTTACAACTTGGGACTTAATGAAAGATGCATTCAAAACTCAATTTCAGCATGGAAATACTATAGAGATCATCATAGAGGAATTAAAAAACTTGAGATTGGTTCCAGGTGAAAAATTTCCAGAATTTGTAACTAGGGCTAAGGCACTAATGGCTAAGTTGCCAGATCCTCCACATGATTTTTTTGTTAAGAAATGGTTACCTAAGCCACTTCTAGCAACCACAGTAAAGCCTATGGGAGTTGTCCCTCGAGTCCCAGTCAAGATACAAGGTACCATTTTTAACTTTGACTTTGTTGTTTTACGGCTACCACAGGTAGAAGGAAGTTTCCCTCTGTTAATTGGGAGACCTTGGTTAAGGCATGCCAATGTATTACATGACTCAGGCAGGGACACAATGTGGGTAAAGCAAGAGGGAAAAGATTTGCAGCAAATAATTTTAGAAGAAGGACGAGACAATCAAAGACATACCAGCATGATGCGGACAATTGGTATCTGTATGGAAGAAGAATATTTGGACAACCCAGAAGCAGATCTATTTGAAGGAAGAAATTTATATGAAGATGAAAACATGTTGGCTTGGCTCCATGTAGAAGATCCATCTTCGTGCTATGGAATTTTTCCAAACTCAAGTAGAGAGGAAGCATATGAGGAAAAAGAGGACATCATTCAGGTCACTGACTCGAGTGAGACAGTCTCAGTCAAAGGCCATAAAAGAGAAAAGAAAAGAGAAGCCCTTAAGTGCAGAAGTGATGAAGAGCCTTCAAATCATATGGCAATGGCCACTTTTTTATGGATACTGGTATGGGTATTATTTGTTATGTCCATTTTTATGATAGTAAGTGCAGGGCTTTACAAGGATGTGGAAAGAGGACCTGCAAGTCTTTGGAAACAGAGGGTTCCATTTGATGAAGAAGCTGGAATAGTGAAAAAATGAAATTTTGCAGATTAAGCTATAAAGTTGCTGATACAAAGATACAAAAGTTGCAGTATGGAGGAGGCAATATTTTACTGAAGAATTTAGGGTACCCCTATCAGATGACCAGTGTGCCCAATAAGAAGACAAAAACAATGAAGTGTAGTAAAATTGGAGATTATGGAGGAGTTTCTCGGGGTCAACATATCAAGATCATAGCTCAAGGCCTATCATCAAGCCAACGGAAGAATTATGGATCACTTGGAAACTGCAAAATTTGTCCAGGTTGTACATAGCCCTCTCATTTCATTTTGCTCAAGTTTAGTAGTTTTTATCCTTTTTCATGCTGGTTCTTTGAGTTTTTAGCAAATTTAGCAACCCTTTCATAGTCCTTGGCGTAAGTACAATTTTTGAAAATTTTTGGAAATTTTTGGGAATTTTTCAAGCATTTTCTAGACTTTTCTACTACTTTTCATCCTTATAAAGTGTCATTTTCTTGCCAAATTTGAGGAATAAAGGAAGCTCTCTATGGTTTTGAGTGAGCAAATTGGCCTAGACCTGTAGGGAATTTTTTGAGAATTTTTTTGGATTTTTTTTGCATTTTTTGGATTTTTTTGGTATTTTTTCCATTTTGGGATATTTTCACTTCAAAGAAAAAAGCCCCTTGAATTGATTTTTCGGAAAAAAAACTATAAAAAAATAATAAATAAAAATTATATATATATATATATATATATATATATATATATATATATATATATATATATATATATATATATATATATATATATATATATATATATATATATATATAACAAAAAAAACTCCCTCTCTCTCTCTCTCCCATCCCCTCCCCCCCAATTTTTAATTTCCCAATTTTTAATTTTTATTATATATATTTTTTATTTTATTGTTTTTGTTTTAATTATTTTTATTTATTATTTTATTTTTCATCTATTTGTTATTTTTTATTTTTTAGTTTACTGTTTTTTTATTTTCATACCCGTCAACATGCGTTCATTAAAAAAATAAAAAAAAAAGAGGAGAAAACTTTTATCTTTTATTTTTTATTTTTAAATAAATAAATAAATAAATAAATAAATAAATAAATAAATAAATAAATAAATAAATAAATAAATAAATATATATATATATATATATATATATATATATATATATATATATATATATATATATATATATATATCTATTTATTTATTTTATTTTATTTTTTTCTTTTTTTTACTTTCATGGTTCAACACTTTTGGCTCTGGATCGCACCTTGGATGGCCATTTTTTTCAAAAGTGGGGCCATTTTCATGTATTTTGGCCCCTCTGAATTCATTTTTTGCATTAATTTTTCCAAAGTCCAAATGTTTCTCTGACTTTTGGTCAAAAACCACATGTTTTAAGTCAATTTATCACATGTTTTTCTTTAACCACATGGTCCACATGGTCTATTCTCACTTTGTTTTCCCTTATGTTTCACAATTTCCCATATGCACCCTCTGTTATTCTACTATTTGCTCATTTTGGCCATCTCCAGACCCCATAAACCTACTCCCTGACCCTCCCTTTACCCTTCTGCCCAGCCCAATCCTTACCCATTCGTTCCCTATCCATCTCAGCCCCCTCAGCCCTCCCTTCCCTCTCCCTTCTACCCTCCCATTACCCTCCTTTGCTTTTCCCTCCCTTTCCCCTTCCTTCTACCCTCGCGTTGCCCTCCTTTCCTTTTCCCAGCAAAAATATTCCACTTTCGGGTTCTTCTCTGGTGCTTGTTCTCTCCTGCTTCTGGTGGACTTGGTAGATGCTCAGGTGTCATTTTGAAGATTTTGCAACAAAGTATCATGGTGTCCTATCTGCTCAGAGTTTTGGCTGTAGCTCTCCGAGATGGAGAACACATTAGGTGGTGGGCAACTGTTGAGCCCATATAAGTCATATTGTTCAAAGTCAACTACAATCAAAGTCAACCATAGTCAAAGTCAAATCGATAAGTCAACATGGTCAAGGTCAAAGTCAACATAGGAAAAGTCAAAGTGTTCGAAGTTCAAATGTCAAAGTGCACAGGTAGTGCACAATTAATTCTCCACAAAGGGTAAATTGGAGAAAGTGGGTTGCAGGTTGCAGAGGTTTTCTTCTAATTTCCCTAAGGTTCAAAGTGTTTTGAAAGGTTGAGGTGAACCTCCCTTATGTGCACAAGTGAAGAATTAAAAGGCAAAAATGTGAAGGTATGTGAAGCAGTAGCGTACGTAGAAGTGAAAGTATAGCCCCCCAATTAAAATTTTGTTTTAGTCTAAAGTCACTACAGGACAAAACAGGGATTCGTTGGCTGCCACTTGTAAAGACAATCTTGGGACATCAAAGTGAGCGCCAAGATACTCTTGCAGTTAGGAGCGTACGTGAATCGACACTCAAATCAAGGCAAGGACTATTCTTGGACCAAGCAAGTGTAAGCAAGACTAAGCAAAGAGAGCATAGTCTAAGTTGGGCAAGAGAGAGAAGTGCAAGAGACACACAATGTGCGATGCAGAGAAGTGAAGTGCAAGGTGTGCATGAAGAGTGACTAAGGAAGTGTGCAGAGAAGTGCTAAGCTAGTTCCCCAAGGATTCCAAGGTCTCATTGCAGTGTGTGCGTGCCGACAGAAGGTGTCCATCCCTCCCCCTTATTGGAAGCTTGGTGCAAGGTATGCACAAGTGCAGGCTTGGAGAAGGTGGAGGTCTGGTGCAGAGGAGGCAGGCAGCAACAAGACCTTGGGTATTTGGTATTTTGTAATTGAGCATCCTTCCTCTCCGGCAGCAACAAGGCCTTGGGTATTTGGTATTTTGTAATTGAGCACTCTGTGGGATTTTGCACAGAAGCATTGGATTGTATTGTGCATCACCATTGTATTTGTCTTATTATAATCAATCGACAGATGCTTCCAGTGTGTATCTTTCTTTTTTTCTTTCCCTTTTCTCCTACAAACACTCAAATCGCTTCTTGTCCAAGAATCCCTCAACACCATTGTCTCCATGTATGATCCCAACTAGGAGTTGGAGAGGATTACCACTTGGGGCTGTTTGGTCTCTTTTTCCTACAACGTTGTGATTTGTGGGGATTTCAACATGGTGGAGGATCCTTCAGATAGATGTGGAAATAAGGGGAGAATTATAGATGGTTAGGAGAAAAATATCTAGGATAAAATCATACTCCACCTAGATCTTCTGGAGATTAAAGATAAGACTAGTGTCTCTTGGTCAAACCTCAAATTTATAGATGATTTGAGAAAAGCGAGACTTGATAGAAGCTACATTATGCAGAAGATAATCCATAAGTGGGGCCAACCCTCCCTCTCCCAACATACTGACCTTTGTGTCTCGGATCACTACCCTATTATTCTCACCTTCAAGTCGTTCGTCAAACTAAAGAAAGCATTGTGGTTTCATGCTAACTCGACGTCTTTCTGTTTCCCATCCATCCAACAAGAGATTATTGAGGCTTGGAATTTTTCCTTCACCAATCTCTCATTGCAAGCCAAAAGCTGGAGGATTGTGGTTATGAAGAGTCCTGATATCCTGATCATGACCTAGAAGACTCTGCAAAATGTTCGTCACATACGAAGAGAAAAGATCTTATGGAGACTAAGGCATCTTGAGGAGGAAGCGAAAAAAGGAAACTCTCAATACTAGATGGGGATACCAAAAGTCAGAGGCATGTTGAGATATGAGGAAGAAATTCAAAGGAAAAATCTACAAGTATACTTTAAAGAGTGGTGGGCTAGTAAGTTGACAAACCTACTAAAGAGATGTGTGGACTCTTAAAGAGGGAACAATCTAAGGATGCTATCCCCTTCTTGGTGGAAATCAATGGGGTAGAATGCAAGATGGTAGGAGAAAATAGCTGAGTGATTGTCAACCACTCTTCCCAACTCCTTCGGGTTTCGATGCCTCTTTGTCCCCACAGGCATGATTGCATGGCAACCATTTCTAGAGTTAATTCAACAAGAATCCCACATAAAATGAAGACTCTTCTTGAAGCTCCCACTTCAAATATTGAGATTCTAGAAGTTATCAATTCGCTACCTAATGGGAAAGCTCAGGTCCTAACCGCCTCACCAATGAGTTTTTCAAGGCCTTCTGACAGGTGATGGCCACTCCACTATGCTTGGTGTGGCAAGAGGCATTGTCTTTCGGTGCGCTAACCGAATGTCTAAAGAAGGGTGTCATGAAGCTTATTCACAGAAAAGGAAACAAAAACAAGATTGAAAATTGGTGCCCAAATATGATGCTAAAAAATGGGTACGAGATCATTGCTAAAGTCATTACCAACAGAATTTTCAAGCCACCTACAAAGCTGGTTAAGTGAGGACCAAAAAGGCTTCATCAAGGGTATCCATCCTAGAAGCTATTATTAATATTTGGGAATGTCTTGACTTCACTAAAGATTCTACCCAAGATTCTATCTTCCTTAAGATTGACTTTGACAAAGCTTATGATAGGCTTGAATGGGAATTCATTTTCCAATCTCTTGAAGACCTCAGTTATAGTAAAAAAACTCATTAAGATGATCTCTACCCTGCTGGGAAATGCATCCATGTAGATAAATATCAATGGCCAGTTGTTGAAGGCTATCAGATTAAAATGCTTCATCACACAAGGATGCCATTTGACTCCTTTGCTTTTTGCTATTGCTACGGAGGGGCTCAGCTACCTTGTGAAGCACCACATGTACTTAGGCCATATTAAGGTCTCTCGCTTTCTCTTAGTCAAGGCCAAATGATCATGAGACTATTTGCAGATGACATGAATGCCTTTGTGCATATTGATATGACCAGCCTTGATACCTTTTGGGGATGCCTAGACACATTCTGCGTGGCATCAAGATCCAAAATAAACCACTATAAAATCGATTTCAAAGCCATTATCAGACTTCTACCTTGATTTCTTGCTGACCAGGACTATGAGATGATCCCAAAGGACAAATCTTCTACCTATTAGATATTCTAATAGGATTTGGCATTTTGATGGACCGACCATGGAATTGGGTCCTCTTTAAGCTCGATAACAAGCTGGCCTACTAGAAGGATATGCACATCGAGCTCATAGGGCATGCCATGGTAATTAATACATTCCTTATCTCATCAACTATTTACTTTCTCTCCTCATGGATACAAAAGGATCAAGAGATTATAAAATTGGAAAGAATCTGTAGAAACTTTCTTTGGAGGAACGACCCCAACAGAAGCGGTGTCCCAAAAATTAAATGGACTACTTGTATTATCCAAGAGGATCACAGGGATATGGGCATTCTAGACATCGAATTCATGGCAAATAAGTTGGAAACTAAATGGCTTATCAAAGCTTGGTGCAACAGTGAGGCCTCTTGGGCCATGCTTATCTTCAGGAATAAGAGTGCTCTTACGCTGGTGGGACTCTTAGGTTGGAAGGATCTGGGCCTTCTCATCCTTTTGTTCTTCCTGCTTTTGGTGTCTCCTAAAAGCTCACTTTTTGCTCTCTATGGAAGAGTTGGAACAAGGTCAAACAGTTTGTTAGAATTAGTGAAGATTGGAAATGGGTGTTGGCTATTTGATAGAACAATTCGATCTAGTTCCCTATGAAGGGCATCATAGGTGCAAAGTCCTAGAGTCTCCAAAAAGTGAAGAAGCTCTAGAACAAGGGATTTTGGTATTGGAAACACCTCTAGAACCAATAAACTAGATAACGGATTAGATTTGAGGATATCGATCCAAAAATAAGAGTGAACTATGAAGAATGGATCCTTTTGAAGAATAGATGCATTGTTTGGGAACACTCACTAGATTTGAGGATATCGATCCAAAAATAAGAGTGAACTATGGAGAATGGATCCTTTTGCAGAGCTGATGCATCCCTTGGGAACAGTCAAAGACCCGCCTCCTCATCGGGTAGGACCCTCCGCACCATGAGGGCCTCAAATGGCACAATGGCAATAGACTGAACAAAATTCCCATAATCAAGGAGAATTTGGACTAATATATCATGGTTAATAAGAAGTGGTGTCTTACTTGGACGGGCTTGCAATGGGATCTAAAGTTCATGTCTCTCTGGCACCCCCTCATCGAGATAGAAAAGTTGGTGCTCATGTGGCAAATCCTCCATCGGGGAATTTGCACCAATGTAAAGGCTAGCAAAATTTATGGGGCTCCATTGTGGTGCAAGTTGTGCACTCACATCAATGAGGATTTGGGACACATTTTCTTCTTGTGCCCCAAATCTATCTCAATCTAGTGAATCCTTGAAAAAATCTTGCTGCTATAGGAACAAAGCAATTGAAGCAAGCATTATTAGGTGAGGCGATTGGCTGGTTCTCATCATTATGGAATGCTATAAGAGGTCAGACCCTTTGGAAGATTTGGAGAGAGAGGAGTTCTTCCAGTTTTGGAAACCCTCCTAAATAATGGTCTATTGTGAAATCTGCTTTCCTCCTAGGCAAAAGAATTTCCAATTGTAAGAAGATCACACCCTTTAGGCATCATAGAGTGTTTTTCCTCGAGAAAAACAAGAATAAATCCAAGTGGGCTCCACATGAGGGGGGACGAGAGGGTTATCAACTTCTTATGTAAAACCTTGTAACTTTGTATGTTCTTCCCCTACTTTATGGGATTTCGAGCATCCCAAGGGTGCTAGACCATTCACCTGTATAGTTGTTTCCTTTGTTTTAATCAAAATCTGGGAGAGTAGGCCCTTTCTTTTTTAACCATCATGCAAACTTCATATAGTTCTTGGATATATGAAAATATAGGTAAATGTGCTACACCCAAAAATACGAAAATACACTAAAAAATTGGATGCCAAAGTCTCTTGCATCTTTTTCTTTTGCAGGAGTGAGGTTATGTTGGCACTTAAGGTAAAGAACAAGGCAACGGAATGAATCAAAGAAGTGGACACTCAAGAAGAAGGAGCATGTAGGGAGCTCCAAGAAGTATATGTCATAATTTCAGAAGAAACTCCTATATAAATAGTGATTTTGATCACTAAACACCATCGTAAATATCTTTTTCCAAATCCATTTTGTTCAAGTGGAGGTGTCCTCAAGCTTGATGAGTATTAGAAGTATCAGCTTATCAATTTTCATGATTTTTAGATTCACTTTGAGTCATCAAATAAGCCATGTAACCTAATTTTTAACTAGGGTGGACACTAGGTCTAGACATGGCCAAATGTAGTCAAAAGAACTATAAAAAGAGCTAGAGATCTCAATTTTGGGGTGAGAATTTTTTAGGTTAGTAAATTAGAGAAAGAGCTTCTTGAAGAGTGTAATCTAGTTATTGAGAAGCAAAGCTTCCATTGTTCCTATCTTTGTTATCTTGCCTTTTGTGCATGTGTGTGTGCATGCATGTACGTGTTTGTCACTCACATTTGTTTGCCACAATTGCTCACGATCTTCATATCCTCCTCACATCTCCTAACAATTACTTGTCTCCCCGAATTGACAAGTAAAGGAGGCGGTGCTCATGCTTGGGTTACACCAAATTTTGGTGTCATTGCTGGGGAGCATTGCTCGAGGACAAGCATTGTGATGGTAAGTTCGTATATTTCTGATGTTGGAAGGTTAAAAATAGTCATTTTTTGTTAATTTTCTAATTTCTTTTTTGCACCTTGCTCATCGTCATCATCATCACCATCTTGTATCATCTTTATCTTGATGGAAAGTTTTTGTTTTTTACTATATATTCCCCATTTTCACCTCATTTTTCGTTCATGGCTGTGCGAGAGAGAGAGTGGGAGAGAAAGTATTGGTGTGTGCAAGTTTCTATGAGTTTTGCAACCCTCAGCATGACACAGAGGCCTCGACACTCAAACTCAAAGTAATTGCCAAAATTCTCAGAAAATCAAGATTCTATGAAAATTGCAATTTTGTTGAAAATTCAAATTTTTACTAAGCATCACGATTTTCTTAGTATTGGAAGTTTTTGTGTAAAATCATTTTCAAAAATGAGTTTTCAGGTCATTCTCAACAATGCAATTTTTAGCTCATTCTTAAAAATGCAATTTTCAGGTCATTCTAAAAAACGTGATTTTTTCGTAATTCTCCAAAATGCAATTTTCAAGTCATTCTCAAAAATCTGATTTTCAAGTCATTCTCGAAATCATGATTTTCAAGTCATTCTCAAAATCGAGATTTTCAAGGTCTCTCAACATCGCGATTGTTTCTCAAAATCGTGATTTTTCAGTTGTTCAACATCGGGATTGTCACTCAAATTATGATTTTTGGGGTTGTTCACCATAGTGATTCTCTCTCAAAATCGTGATTTTCTAGTTTTCTTAGCATTTACAATTGTCACTCAAGATTGTGATTTTTGGGATTGTTTAATATTGTGATTCTCATTCAAAATTCTGATTTTCAAGGTGTCTCAACATCTCGATTATATCTTAAAATCATGATTTTTGGGCTTATCCAACATCGCAATTTTCACTCAAAATCGTGATTTTCAAGGTTTCTCAACATCCTGACTATCACTCAAAATCGTGATTTATGAGTTGTTCGACATCGTGATTGTGACTCAAAATCGTGATTTTGTTGGTTGTAATTATGTGATCATTTACCATTTGTAAATGGTTAACTCATTAAAGAATCTTGTAAAAGGCTACAAACTTGTGGAGTTAGATAAAGCACTAGTTATGAATTGGGATTGAGATAATATCTCCTAGATGAATGGGATCACTATTGTGGAAGCCTTGGGCATATTGCAATTAATTGTTCCAACAAGAGAAGAAACTCCAGAGTTGCAACCGCCCTTGTAGAGCAAGCAAACAAGGAATTCCAGTTGTAAAAGAGACCGTACAGTTGGACCATGATGTAAGAAAGGGTTACACCCATAGAAACATGTCTTGCACCTGTCAAGTTAATCATGCCCAAGAAGACCCTTTCCCTTACAACTCTAGTAGATTCAGGATCCTCCTCATGTTTCATTGATTAAGGATTGGTTAAGAAATATCGAATTCTTGTACTTCAAAAGAACAAACTAGTAGTAGCTGAAGAAGTAGATGGATGACCTCTAGCATCTGGGAATATAACCATGGAAACCACATCATATCAAGGGATTTTTGATTGCCTCAAATGCGGAAGGAAGTCAAATAATATATTTGAACCTGTGATACTTGCAATGGATCTAAGGTACCCCGACATTGACCTCATGGCCTCTTGCAATCTTTACCTATTCCAGAAAGGCCATGGGCTTCATTGTCTATGGATTTCATCACAGATCTACCAAAGTCAGATGAGTATGATGCCATTCTTGTTATTGTGGATAGATTTACAAAGATGTCACACTTCATTCCAATCACCAAGGCAATTACAGGTGTAGCCACTACTAGACTTTTTCTCACATACATCTTTAAGCTTCATGGATTGCCTGATGATATTGTCAAAGATCAAGGTCCACAGTTCATATCCAACTTTTGGAACAGTCTTTGCAAGCTCCTTGGTCTTCAAGTCAAACTATCTATAGCAAATCATCCATAGGTTGATGGACAAACAAAATGGATGAATCAAGTCCTAGAGCAATATCTCTGTTGCATCAGCAACTATCACCAAAATGATTAGTTTGAGTTGTTACCCTTTGCAGAGTTTGCTTATAACAATAATGTTCATGCATCTACTAAGAAAACTCCATTCTTTGCAAATTATGGACAACATCCAAGGATGGATATACAGCTCTCAAATCATATCAAGAACCCAGCTGCCAGAGATAAGGCCTAGTACCTCATGGAAATTCACAACGAGCTTAAGGAAGAGATCCATAAAGCTCAAGAACATTATAAGTACTATGTTCAAAATCCATCGTATCGAATTGGGGATAAAGTATGGTTACTCAGAAACAATTTGAAAACTTCAAGGCCTTGTGCAAAGTTAGATCATCAAAGATTTGTTCCTTTCACCATCTTGGCCACGATTAATCCAATCACCTTCAAGCTCGAGCTACCAAGTACCATGAGAATACATCCAATTTTCCATGTGTCCATGTTGGAACCATATCAGCTTTGCCATTGGGGGGGGGGATGAAGTCCTTCACCATATATCGAGATTGATGATCATGAAGAATTCGAGGTCGAGCATGTCCTAGATTCAAGAATATCTCGAGGAAGATTGTAGTATCTTGTTCATTGGAAAGGGTATGACATCAAAGATTGTACTTGGGAACCTACAGAGAACCTTCAGAGAGCACCAATCAAGGTTTGAGAATTTCATAAGAAAAATTCAATGAAGCCGAGACCAGAGACCATGATCGCTCCTCGTGGAACTCGTCACTTGAGGGGGAGATGATGTCATGGACAAGGAAACCATCCGGAACCTCAGATTCCATGTGACTTCTATATCTCATGATTGGCTCAAAATTTTATCTAACCAATGCTTCCATTGCATCTGACCATGCCAAAACCCTAAGATCAACTGTGTATTTACCTCATTTGGATATCCAGGGCTCATGTTTTGAATTGATGACATCATCGATGACATCATCAATTCCTAACTGCCATTCATGAACCACCCTTGAAACCTATATAAGAAGGGGTTGGCCACATTCATAATTAGTCTTTCCAATACCAGTCTAGGGAGCTCAAGGAGTCGTGATCGCCAAGTAAGTACTCTCCAAGTTGGAGTTCCAGTTCTTGTCTTGTTGCTTGTTCCAATCTTGTCTAGTCTAGTTCTTGGACATCCTATCTTGTCCTCTTGTAATATCATAGTACGAGATCTTGTCTAGTCCTTTCTTGTATCTAGTTCATCTCTAGAAGAGAGTTCTTGTAATCCATATATCTTGTTTCATACTTACGATCCCAGGTTGTGGGATCTCCTGTTTCATCTCCAGTCGAGTTCTTCATACCTATCAGTCTTGGGTTGGGGGATGTCCTATTGGAGCAATTGGACAAGCCTTCACATTTGGCTTTACTTGAAGAATCATATGAAGAAACATGTGATGAGTCACATGAACCATTGGTTGTAATTATGTGATCATTTACCATTTGTAAATGGTTAACTCATTAAAGAATCTTGTAAAAGGCTACAAACTTGTGGAGTTAGATAAAGCACTAGTTACGAATTTGGATTGAGATAATATCTCCTAGATGAATGGGATCACTTTTTTTAATGAGAGCCAAATTTGAATTTCAAATTCAAATTTGAAGAAAGTCATTATAAAAGATACTTGTAAACTTGGAGTCCATGAGGCATCCTATTGAACCTCTTCCACTCATCACTTATTGGATTTGAGTAGCTTAGTTCATAGACGACTCATATCACTATCATTTGGCATCAATTGCTTGCCAATGATATTGCAAAATCTTGTTTCATAATACATATACATCATTGAGTATCTCTATTGATTTCTCTGTTATGTCCACTCAGTGTAGTGTACTTTGAATGCTCATATCTTAGTGATTCTCCATCAATTTCCATTATCTATAGCTTGTTGGAGCCAGCAAAAATTAAATCAAGTTTTCAAAAGATTTGCTTCAGCCAATTGAGAGAAATCTATGTCGAAGTGGTCTCTAGTCATTCTCTGCATAGTCCCTAAAATATCGAGGATAAGCTATTGATTGTTAAATTGATTGCTCAGTACATAGTGCATCATTTTAAGTGATTTCACTTGGAATCATTAGCTATCTAAGTTAGTTTGATTCCCACAAAAGGAATTTTCTTAATTGCTACTATATTGTGAGCACTGACCAAAACATTCAGCAAGTATCAAGACCAAAATAACAAGTTTTTGGTCACTAGCTAGTTGCAAAGTTATGAGTCTTGATCTAATTTTTTGAAACATCATCTCCAAAGTACATAGGTACTTATTTGGTATCATTTGAAAGCTAAGAGGGCCTACTACACAAGCTTGAAGTAAAATAGGGCAAGTACAAAGCAGGTTTTGGCAGTACCACCTCACGTCCTAGAGGTATCCATCCATCTCTTCCAACATTGGTATCAGAGAAAGTTGAGGTAAAATGGGAGATAGTTTCCCTTCTTTTATTGTTAAATTGGAGAGGAACAACTATCAAGCATGGTCCTTGAGGATGAAGAAATATTTACAAGTAAGGAGTCTCTATGGATACATATCACGAGATGAGGAGATGCCCATTTTCAGAAGCAAAGGACAACCTACAAGAGAGGAGCTTGAAAGACTCAACTCATCGTGTTCCAAGCAAGGTCGTATCTACTTGACTCTATTTTTGACTTCCTTCTTCCACACACTAGGAATTGTAAAACTTCCCAAGAAACTTGGGATACATTGTCTTCATAATTTTCTTCCAATACAAGAGCTAGAAAGAATCAATTGTGGATTGAGTTTACCACTCAAAGGAAGCAACCCAAGCAAAGTGTTTCAGAGTATGTGACCAAAGTCAAAGATGTGGTTGACCAATTGGCAAGCATAGGAGAGGAGATTAAAGGCGAGCAAATAGTGAGACAAGTAATCAATGGCATAAGTGAGAAGCTTTCACAATTGCTACGGACCTTTACATGGATATGCAAATTCCAGACCTTACCACACTCATGGGACAACTCTTTACCCATGAAGCCAAGCTGAAAAAAAATGGAGAACCATCAAGAGGTAACCATTCTTCTGCCCTATACACAGATAAAGGAAAGTCTAAAGACAAAGGAAAAAGCAAGAAAGCAGAGGATGAAGGTACTACTTCTCAAGCTAACTATGCAAGGAGAGGTCAGAACTCAAGAGGAAGGGCAGAGGAGGTAAGCAAGGTAGGGGGAGACCTTTCAACTATTCCCCATGCAACATATGTGGGGTGTCTAATCACACTTTCAGATGAGTGCTATAGGAACTTCAAGAATTAGAGAGGAAGAGGATATCAAAGAGGTGGCTACTCACAATCAAGAGGAAGATTCAACCATAATCAAGGCTACAACAACAACTACAACAACAATTATCAAGGAGGATACAAATCAAGAAAGGACTTCAACAATTACACAGAGGATCAAGAGGATTCACTTCTCATTATGAATATGACATCAAAACAAGGTATGAATGATGAGCACCTCTTCTGTATTGACTCAAGTTCTTCAAACCATGTAGCAGGCAATGTAGCTCTTCTTTCTGATCTTGAGGAGCCCAAGGGAAAGCACCAAGTACAGACAGGTGATGACACCAAGCATTCAGTGGTCAAGGTAGGAAATGTCAAAACTTCTGGTGGGAATAGAAATCTGTTGAGCAAGGTTCTTTAGGTACCTACAATCACCAAGAATTTGATGAGTGTTGGACAGATAGTGGAAAAAGGTTTGGAGGTTAGGTTCAACAAATATGGAGCTTTTGCGGAGGATCCCCAACATGGATTCAAGAGAATTTCCAAGGGAGAGAAAACAAGTAGACTATTTATATTTGAACTTGAGGATAGTAGAAATATTGCACTTTATAATTACAAGGATCAAACATTGTCAGAGCTTGAGATTTGGCATAAAAGATTAGGGCACATTGGTGAAAGAACCATGAAGCAAATATGTAGAGATCAATGTGTGCTTGGGATACCTAATGTATCCAACCAACACATCATCTATAAATGTGGCACATGTCAGTTTGGTAAATCACACAGGTTACCTTTTACAAAGAAACACTACAAGGAATATGGGCATATAGCGATGGTTAAGGCGGCACAATTTTGTCGCTATAAAATTGCAAAATGCATCGTAATGAGCGTCACATGCGCCCCGTCGATTAAATGATAAGCCAAACGATGTTTTTTGCAACTTGTGGCACGATGGGGTCTGCGATGCTCGCATAGAGCATCGCCAACATGACGGTTTTAAATAGCATCGCATAAGCGACACTTTTTTGCATCGCATAAGCGACACTTTTTGTGTCGCATAAGCGACACTTTTTGTGTCGCATAAGCGACACTTTTTGTGTCGCATAAGCGACACTATAACATGTCGCTCATAGCATCGCTTACACGACGGTCTGTTGAAGGAAAAAAATTAAAATGTTGGAGGCTCTTCGATCGGCATTTTCATGCATCTAATCAAAGAGCTCTCCAACATTCGCAATTGCGTTGCGCTTACGTGCTGAAGCAAGTATATGTAGAATTGTTGTTTTGCCTAAGCTCTCTCTTATTGTCTCCCTCTATCTTTGTTTCTCTCTTTCTACATCTTTCTCTCTTTGAATTTTCTCTCTCTCTCTCTCTCTCCTTTCTCTCTTTATAGTAGGTTATTCAAGAAGCTAATCAAGCAAAAAGTATGGCTAACTATTGTAAGTACAATTTCTATTCTTTGTATATCATTTGAATTGTGTTATTTTCATTAGATAGCATACTCACACTTATTGATATGCACTTATACATGATGAAGATGCACTTTCACACATATACACATATACACATGCACATACACACACATATATACACACAGATACATGTGCACATACACTTAGACATACACACATATACACATGCATATGCACAAACATTTCTACAACGACATAAAAAGACTTACATGCATGCATTATTGCATATATATATATATATATATATATATATATATATATATATATATATATATATATATATATATATATATATATATATATATATATATATATATATATATATATATATATATATATATATATATATATATATATATATATATATATATATATATATATATATATATATATATATATATATATATATACACACACACACACACACACACACATTAACATATACACAAATACATGTATATGCACATCCACATGCATGCACATTCACATGCATGCACATGGATGCAAGTGGAAATGCATCCACATACACATGCATATACATACATTATACACATGTATACACATATATATGCACATACATACACACACATATACACATGCACATACCTACATATACACATATACATGCACATACACACCTATACACATAGAGCTACACATATACATGCACATACATATACACACACATACACATGCACATGCACATACTCATACACACATATACACTTACACATGCACATGCACATACATACATATGCACACACATACACATGCACATACATACATATGCACACACATACATATACACTTAGGTACAGACATATGAATGAATTATATAATTAAAGTATTAAAACACATATACACATGCACACACACATGCACATACCTACATATACACATATACATGCACATACACACATATACACATAGAGTTACACATATACATGCACATACATATACACACACATACACATGCACATGCACATACTCGTACACACATATACACTTACACATGCACATGCACATACATACATATACACACACATACACATGCACATACATACATATACACACACATACATATACACTTAGGTTCACACAGATGAATGAATTATATAATTAAAGTATTAAAACACATGCTTAATATAAACAATAATAACAATCAATAGAACAAAATTCTTCATTACTGAATACCATACACACAATTCAAAACATAACTGAAATGAAAAATATATAGATAATATATATATATATATATATATATATATATATATATATATATATATATATATATATATATATATATATATATATATATATATATATATATATATATATATATATATATATATATATATATGTAAATACATATAATCCAATGTCATAATCAACTAAAATCCTAATCATCATCATCATGATCATCATCATGATCATCATCATCATCATCATGATCATGATCATCATCATCATCAACAGTATCATGATCATCCTGATCATCCTCATCCTCCTCGTCATGATCACCCTGTGATAATTGAGATCGTCCCTCCTGTGTCTGTCTCTCCACCTCATCCATATATGTCTCTCCATAATATTCCTGTATTACATATAACAAACATAAATAAATAAAACAATTAAACCATTCATAAAAATAAAATATTTATATAAAATTGAATAATACTCACAAAGGCATCAGTATGATCTCACATATACTCGCTCAAATGCCGATATCCAAAATGTGTAGCATACTCGATCTCATGTTTCGTAGGATATTGGCCATAATCCTTCCGCTACATTGAAACAAATAAAAAAGATAAGTTGCTTGCATTTTAACTAAAATAAAAAATATACTCACAATAACACATATACTTACAAATGTAGCTACAAAACCATTATGTCCCATTTAGCCTAGGTGCAATGTGTGGCCCGACTCCACTCTCTTCTTTGCAGCAACCTGTTTATTTAAGAAAAAAAAATACATAAATTAAATGTAAAAAATTAGTAAAATATATAAAAGTTATAAATATAAACTATTAATTTGTGTACCTTCTACTGAGTAAATGACTCCTGAAGACGTAGTTGTCTACGAAAAAACTGCCACGTCTCAGGTGGTATGTTAGGTCGCCTCTTATTTTTTTCCACCATACAATATCTCCTGTTAATTTAATCTCAAATAGAAAAAAATCAGAATTCATACACATATATACACACACATACACATACACATACCCACATACACATATACATGCAAACATATACGCATACGTATATGTATACATATACACATATACATACATATAATATAAACACACATATACATATCCACATATATATGTACACACACACTCATTCATACAAAATACATGCATTTATCCCACAATAATGTGTTGTTGTGTATATGTGAATATGTGTGTATGTGTAAATGTGTATATGTGTGTATGTGTAAATTTGTATATGTGAATTTTTTGTGTATGTAGATAATCAGATTATTAATATCAAATACCATTATTTGTAAACTCTAATCAATCAGATGGAACTCCACCACCGTCTCCTCATCGTGCAACGACTATATACTGTAAGTATATCAAACATTTAATTTTAAATATATTTGATGGATACATAACTTATATTTTTTTTTGTTTCTTATTATATGCAGATTCTGATCAATCAGAGGGTACTCCACCATCTCCTACCCATGCAACGACTTCACATTTGTCCTCCGATAGAAATTATGATGAATTTTACTATCAAGAACATATTATATGTTGGTGTAACTCTTGTTATGGCATGTATCGAAGACCATGATTGGAATGTATTGAACATGAGGCAAAGTATGGTACTTTTGAGCATGCACCATCACTTGGTCAACGAGATAAAGCTTGGGTATGTATTTTCTATATATTTTAATGTCATTATTTTATTTAAAAACCATATACAAAATCAAATTACTATTGATATACAGGAATATTTACTCGATGATGATGATGATGATAATTTTTCTCATAATGTTAATATACCTCGTACACGTCATGGACTTGTTGTTCATCAATTACAAGCAAAGGTTTCTAGAAATCCTCTACCTCCTGGTTTAGAGACTGAAATGGCTAGAGATTATCCATTGCCAGCTCGTGATTGTTCTTTAGTACAAACATACGATAGAAGAAGATATGGAGGATGGAATAGAGGACCACTTCCTTTAGATGGAGAGGTTTTCAACTTTTGGGGTAATCGCTATATGATTGCTCCATCCACTATTACTAATGCTGGTCGTGGTCTCTTTATTGTAGAGGATTTGTATGTGCCTCCGAACTCTCAAGTCACTCTTATGTCATTTTGTGGTCCTATATATGGATGAGGAGATTGGCATCGACTTTCACATTATGTTCAAAGCATGAGTACTTATGGAATATGCTTGAACGCAGCATCCCTTACTAGTAGAAGGATTTTACATGCAGAAAATGAAAGATAATATATTGATGGAAGACCTTACGCACATGGAAATATAGCAGGCTTAATAAATAGTAGTCGAGGGTCACATAATAGTTGAATGACTAATTGCACATTTGAGGAGCGTGAAAATAGTCATGAATCACCATACATGAGTAGAGATGTATCAAGATACATAGTTGTCAATGCTATTACTACATTACATGCCGGTGATGAACTATTAGTGAATTATGGATGGCGTAGACCTCCAAAAGCACCTTTTAGCTAGAGAGAATAAAAATTTTCTATCCATATTTAATAAGTTATATACTTAATTTTATATTTAAAGTTTACTTTTTATTCATTTATGGAATACTAATGAATTTTATTTATATGTGTAGATTCCAATGTATGATGTTGATTATATTCCTCCACAACATTCACAATTGCCAGTAAGACCTCATTTATCAGAAGCTTCTATGAGGAGGCTGTGCAAAAGTAATCCTGTGGAATATGCAAGGTTGAAAGATCTATATTCAAAAGACGATAAAGTACAAGATTTATGTGACAATGATGAAGATGATGGCATGGTAGATTTTATTGAGGATTGGTATCAAAATGACAGTGAGAGCATTGATATTTCTAAAAATGAGAAATATCTTCGAGAGGAATGTCTAAAGCATGTATACGAAGGAAGTCGTTTGACACGACTAAGTGCGAGCTTACTTATTCTCAATCTTCAAAATCATTTTGGATGGAGTAATGTATCCGTTTCGACACTATTAAGGTATAATTTTCAATTTTCTATCTATTTATATATATATATATATGCATAAATATATATATATATGTATATATAAATACATGCATATATAAACATACACATAATATACATGAATGCATACACACATATAAACATACACACACATATACACACATTTTGAAGGATGGAAAAATAATTTTAAAGATGGGCGAACAAAAAGTGTCCATTCAATGCAAGTTTTTATTCTTACTTTAGATAAGGTAAGAACAAGAACTTGAATTGAATGGACACTTTTTGTCCGCGCATCTTTTAAAACTATTAATGCATCTTTCAAAATATTCGCAAAAAATTTGATTGTTTGGATGGCTGGATACGATTGTTTGTTTTGGAGGATATGAAGTATGTACCTTCATTGAATGATTTGTTGATTCTATCATATGTTCAGTTTGAAAGTGTGAGAAGCGGATTTATAATTGCTATTCAAAGAATTTGGCACTATTTATAGGCCATACAATGGTGACCTGGATGAATCGCATGCACAGAGGTTACTCAAGATAGAGCAACCTGATTATAATGGACTAGTGCTAGTAGGATTCCTGGGGTATGTAGTAAACCTCTTGCATGTCAATGATGAGCATCTGAACTTTAGGATACAAAGTGGAGATCATGGTGGCTTGAGAGGATCACTTTTATACAGCTTGTTCAAAGAACTTCAGTGTCATAAACCTGAAGTTCTTTGAACATACTATATAAAAGTGATCCTCTCAAGCCACCATGATTTCCACTTTGTATCCTAAAGTTGAGATGCTCATCATTGACATGCAAGAGGTTTACTGCATACCCCAGGAATCTTGCTGGCACTAGTCCATTATAATCAGGTTGCTCTATCTTGAGTGACCTCTGTGCATGCGATTCATCCATGCAATTATAAACCCGCTTCTCACACTTTCAAACTGAACATATGATAGAATCAACAAATCATTCAATGAAGGTACATACTTCATATCCTCCAAAACAAACAATCGTATCCTGCCATCCAAAATAATCAAATTTATCGCGAATATTTTGAAAGATGCACATAGGCATACACATGTATAAAATTATATGCATATATATATATATATATATATATATATATATATATATATATATATATATATATATATATATATATATATATATATATATATATATGTGTATATTTATTTATTTACTTTTTTTAAAGTGTTTTCGCTTAACCTATTGATGAACTTACAGGTTATTATCTGAAAAGTTTTTACCAAGTCAGAATATTCTTCCTACCTCACATGATGAAATGAAGAAGATAATCAACAATCTTGGTATAGATTATCAATGTATACATGCATGTCCTAACGATTGTATTTTATATAGAGCTGAATATGTAGACTCTTTCACATGTCCCAAATGTCAATCTAGGTTATTATCTGAAAAGTTTTTACCAAGTCAGAGTATTCTTCCTACCTCACATGATGAAATGAAGAAGATAATCAACAATGTTGGTATAGATTATCAATGTATACATGCATGTCCTAACGATTGTATTTTATATAGAGCTGAATATGTAGACTCTTTGACATGTCCCAAATGTCAATCTCCTCGATATAAGGGCGAAGAAGGTAAAATCCCAAAAAAGGTATTGAGACATTTTCCATCGGCTCCACGAATTAGACATATGTTTCAAAGCCCCGAATTATCAAAGCTTCTGACTTGGGAACATGATCACAAAAGTACTAATGGAATAATCAGAATTCCTCATGATAGTGTTGCTTTTGAGCATATTGATTTTACATGGCCTGAATTTGCACAAAATCCACAGAATCTAAAGTTAGGAGTTGCATTAGATGGGGTGAATCCATTCTCCATTAAATCCAGTAAATGGTCAACATGGCAAGTGGTAGTTATAAACTACAATCTTTCGCCATATCTTAGCATTAAAAAGGAGCATTTAATGCTTTCACTTTTAATCCCATGCAAAAGACAAGTTAAAGATATGAATATATATCTTGCTCCTCTCATTGATGATCTCCAAGAGTTATGGAGAGGTATTAATGTCATTGATGTATCAAAAAGCATCAATGAAAGACATATTAGGGTTCGTGGTATTGTGGCTTGGACTATTCAAGATTTTCCAGGATATGGTGTTTGTTCAGGTATTGATGTAATTTTTTAATTTAATATGCATCTAAATAAATATGATTTAATCTAATTATATTTTTATCATTTTCATGATGCATGAATATCTGCTAAGGGTTATAAAGCTTGTCCATATTGTGGTGATTGGTTGAGATCAACCTATAGTAAGAATCTCAACAAAAATATTTATCTTTGACATTGATGATTCTTGCCTGATGATCATCCATTAAGATCTAAAAGAGAAGCGATACATTTTAATGGAAAGATTGGAACAGGTTAGTGTCCAAAACCTATGACGCCTATGGATTGGTATAAAAAATGGACAGATGGACCTCTGATAGATCCAAAATCAGAAATCTTCAGTGATGATTCAGATAATGAGTATGTGAAGAGAGGTAAAAGAAAATTCGCACCCGCAGAGAACATATCAATATGGTATTCTTTGGAGTATTGGAAAGAGTTAAAAGTATGTCATATTCTTGATCCTATGCATATATTCAAAAATATTGGTTATTCACTATGGCAGCATCTTCTTGGACTAAAAGATACCATAGCATCAAGGAATGATTTGAAAGATCAAAAATCCAAACCAAACTTATGGCCAGTTTTTGATAGACATTGACAAGATATGACTTATGCACCTGCTCCTTGGGTACTTACAACAAAAGAGATACAGACTATCAACAATAGAATTCAATTGATTAAGACTCCTACAGGATATGGAGCATCTTTTCAAAACATGTTTACTATGGATGATAAGAGCTTATCTAGGTTAAAGATCCATGACTGGCATAACTTTTTGAAACATATTTTACCTTTAGTTATCGATGGATGTACAACGAAAGGAGTACGAGACGTGATCTATCCTCTTGGATCACTTATAAGGTAATTATGATACTTTTATATTTAATATGTATGAATATTGGATATCTTTTATTTTTTAATTAACTTCTTTATAATTGTTTTTATGATATGTATAGGTGGATTACATCCAAAGAGATTGACAAAAACTCGATCCCACAAAAAAAAAGTGAATGCAAAGAGGTACTATGTTTGATGGAGAAAGAACTTCCTACTTCATTTTTTGATATTTAGGTTCATTTATTAGTCCATCTTGTAGATGAAATAGAGATTGCAGGTGTTGTCAACACTCGATGGATGTTTTGGGTCGAGCGATTTATGGGAATATTAAAAGGTTATGTGTGACAAAGAGCGAAACCAGAAGGATCCATTTCAAAGGGTTGGATGCTTGAAGAGTGCATGTATTACGTTAGTGAGTACCTTGAAAGAGTTCATGAAGAAGCTCCACGTGCATGGACCAACGAGTCCTCTTCAAAAATAACAGATGAGGTATTATCAGGTAAGGGAGTTCCATTCTTATTTACATTTCAAGAAAAAAATGATGTTTCTACTTTTGTAGCATATAATAGCGAATGCATGCAAGCATTCCTTAGCGAGTACGAAGAACTTCAAAATCTCTAAAGTAAAAGGCGAAAAAACAAAAGATATAGACGTAATCTCGATAATAATGAGATTACAGATATATCTTCTTTCACGCATTGGCTATATAGTCGTTTGCAACGTGCCAATGCAAATAATGAAGAAATCTCAGATGAGCAAAGAGAGTTAATGATAGGTTGTGAATGAAAGGTAATTTTATTAAAATAATATTTTATATTTTTCATATATGTATATTAATTTCTATTTACTAATTGAATTTATTTTGCAGGCTTGAATGCTCACTAATATGTGGGCTTTTGGAGAACATATTAGAATAAAAGCCATTAATTCTTTACGTAAAACAGAGGATTCTAGTATTGTTGCTTCTTTCAAGCAACTATCACATGCTAGCTCAAACATCATGAACCAAATAGATAGCGAACTTGGTTACGTAGGAACTATTGTTGGTATCTACGAAATTTCATTTCGTACATTCAAACAGGTAGAAAAAAGTTTATATTTTTTATGATAGAGTTACTTATTTTTTTAAGCACCTAATAATGGGTTTTTGTTGTTATATATTTTGATAGGTCATTTTGAAGGTTGACTGGTTTTGAGCCGAGCATAAAGGTAGTAATTCCACATTAAGAAAGGAATTATCTGGGTTTTTGGCAATTGATTCTTCCAAGGTTATGCGATCTACTAAAGAACCATATATTCTTCCTAGGCATATTGAACAAGCATTTTTTTATAAAAACCCAGATGCTCATCCTTGGTGGCAAGTCATTCATGTACAACCTAGAGGTAGGTCATTGTTTGAACAGTTTATTGCTAGAGAGATCGAAGAAAGTCCTCTTGATGATTCAACATCAGATACTGATACATCAACATCTGAAAGAGAAATTAGAATCATTATACGTGATAATGATACTAATCTTTTTGATGAAGAGGATAATTCTCTACATGCTAATTCTACTGATGAGGAAGAGGAATTACCAGAAATAGATATTAATCCATCAATAAATGATGTGTTTCATGAGAACATAGATTTAACAATACAAGAAATAAATGAAATCAATAAGGATAATGAAGATGAGACTATATTGATGTCTTACCAAAATGATGGCAATAATGAAAAACATATGAGCAGATTAGATAGTAAATTCTACTCTAGTTATCGATCAATAACTTGAAGCTTCTGAATGGAATGAGATAATAGATTTTTTTATGAACTTGAATAACGATGTGTAGCACCCCTCCTCCTTTTCCTCTCTCTCTCTCTCTCTCTCTCCTCCCCGCCACCCCACCTCACTACCCCACTTCCCTCCCCCACCTCACTACCCCACTTCACTCCCCCACCCCACTACCCCACTTCGATCCCCCACCCCACTACCCCACCATGCGCCCACTCCCGCCACCCCACTGCGCCTTTCCCCCCTCTCTCTCTCTCTCTCTCTCTCTCTCTCTCCTCCCCGCTACCCCACCTCACTACCCCACTTCCCTCCCCCACCTCACTACCCCACTTCACTCCCCCACCCCACTACCCCACTTCGATCCCCCACCCCACTACCCCACCATGCACCCACTCCCAGCACCCCATTGCGCCTTTCCCCCCCCCCTCTCTCTCTCTCTCTCTCTCTCTCTCTCTCTCTCTCCTCCCCGCCACCCCACCTCACTACCCCACTTCGCTCCCCCACCTCACTACCCCACTTCACTCCCCCACCCCACTGCCCCACTTCGATCCCCCTCCCCACTACCCCACCATCCGCCCACTCCCGCCACCCCACTGTGCCTTTCCCCCCTCTCTCTCTCTCTCTCTCTCTCTCTCTCTCTCTCTCTCTCTCCTCCCCGCCACCCCACCTCACTACCCCACTTCCCTCCCCCACCTCACTACCCCACTTCACTCCCCCATCCCACTACCCCACTTCGATCCCCCACCCCACTACCCCACCATGCGCCCACTCCCGCCACCCCACTGCGCCTTTCCCCCCTCTCTCTCTCTCTCTCTCTCTCTCTCTCTCTCTCTCTCTCTCCCCCCCCCCCCCCGCCACCCCACCTCACTACCCCACTTCCCTCCCCCACCTCACTACCCCACTTCACTCCCCCACCCCACTACCCCACTTCGATCCCCCACCCCACTACCCCACCATGCACCCACTCCCGCCACCCCACTGCGCCTTTCCCCCCTCTCTCTCTCTCTCTCTCTCTCTCTCTCTCTCTCTCCTCCCCGCCACCCCACCTCACTACCCCACTTCCCTCCCCCACCTCACTACCCCACTTCACTCCCCCACCCCACTGCCCCACTTCGATCCCCCTCCCCACTACCCCACCATGCGCCCACTCCCACCACCCCACTGCGCCTTTCCCCTCTCTCTCTCTCTCTCTCTCTCTCTCTCTCTCTCTCTCTCCTCCCCGCCACCCCACCTCACTACCCCACTTCCCTCACCCCACCTCACTACCCCACTTCACTCCCCCACCCCACTACCCCACTTCGATCCCCCACCCCACTACCCCACCATGCGCCCACTCCCGCCACCCCACTACGCCTTTCCCCCCTCTCTCTCTCTCTCTCTGCCACCCCACCTCACTACCCCACTTCCCTCCCCCACCTCACTACCCCACTTCACTCCCCCAATTCACCCCGCACACCCGCTACCCCCCCGCCCCCTCACACTTCCCCTCTCACACCTGCCGCCCACTCCGGCCACCTGCACACATGCACCCCCCACACACCACATACATACCCTCACGCACATGCACACCACACATGCACAACCACACATATGCACACACACACTTCCATACATACACACACATCCGCACATACTCACTCACACAGATCACACACATGCACTCCCTCACACACATGCACCACACCCCCACACAATCACACACACACACCCATGTGACATACACACCCCCCCCCCCACCCACATACACACACATACACCCGCACCATTACACATCCACCCCCGCACCATTCTGGAGACAATTCCTCCTTCCAAGCCATCTCCGGAGATGCCAGATATAGAGCTTGATGAATGTGAGGAAATCATCCTGCAAAATGATAATATGGAAGAAGAAATGAGAAGGAAACAACAACAACCCATGCATGAGGCTTAGGAAGAGGAGGAAGAAGCTGCTTCTGGTCCGAGAGTTCAGTGTGCTCAACATTTATCAGTCATCATCGGAGATAGTTAGGACTTGAAATTAAAGTGGAATGGTGGAAAGTGAAGGTAGTCGCCGCCAACTCTTCACGGCCACTACCTATTTTTGTGGACTCAATTCAAACCAAGGGAATATTTGACCTACCCCCTAATTTTGGGAGATCAACCGGTGCGTGATCAGTGGACGTGAGGATTCGGCAAGGCCCTCTTGACCTATTGAGGCCTATAAAAGCAATGGATTTTTGCTCATTTGGGTACAACAATTTTAGAGATACAGTGGTTCGTGCGTACGTGCAGAAGTCCTCTCTTACACTCGGTGGTTTCAAGTCTATTGTAGGAGCTACTCTGTAGTGTGTATACAGAGGGTAGGCTTCTCAGTGGAGGGCTATGAGCACTATAGTGTAAGAGAGTAGCTTGGATTTATTTTCTTTTCTGTGAGTCAGTGTGTTGATTAATCTCTATTCTCTTGATAAATTCTACCATTTATATTGCTCTGAGTTAGCCTGCATATCAGTGGCCCCTTATGCTGATCTGTTGTATTGGAGTTAATACTTTTAGGGTGGCTTGTCAGCCCTAAGCTTGCACTTTTGAGCATCACTCTGCCCAACCTTGTAATCGTCTGATTCGAATCAAGAAGTGTATGGTCTTCCTTGGTCATTGGCTGTCCATATTTTCTGAAGTATTTACCACTCTGTGCAATCCGTGTTATCTACCTGCTCACAGAAATGTTAAAGGGTATACTTCCCTAAAGAGAACCCCCCTTGAGTAGGTGATGTACTGGACGTGTTTAATTTTCATTCTCTACTTTTGTTAAAAGCGGATACCCCAGTACCTCCTCTACAGTTTGGCACGCCCGGTGGGACCTTTGCATTTCTGTGAGAGGTGTTTTGCCCTATTGCAATTGCGAATAGGTACATGACCCATACACGAGTAGATAAGGAGTCTCTTCGTGTTCGGAGGAGTCTTAACAAGTTAGCAATAACCACGGCTGGTGAGTCTACTTCCCCTCTACCCTCCCTAAATTTATCTATTGATTTGGGTGGGACACCATTGTCAAAAGAGAGGTATAGGAGAACCCTAGACTTCTCTTCAGATACGTCCGAAGAAACACCAGTACAAATGGAGGACCTCTCTCATTTGCTCTCCAGATTAAACATCAAATTCCCTACCTTCAAGGGACAAGCTTATGAGGATGCTGATGATCATGTGAGGAGATTCATCTCTTTATGCCGTGGAAGAGGTCTACAAAATAGAGAGGATGCAATGTTGGCACTTTTTCCATCCACATTGGAGGGTCTTGCAGATAAATGGTATAGTCAATATGCAGATGGCCATTTCACTACATGGGAGGCTTTGAAGGCGGCGTTCTCACAGACATTCCGACCAAGTGATTCCTCGGAAAGAGCTCTAGATCAGCTAGAGAATTTGAAGCTAAGATCAGGTGAATCTTTTCATGAACTTCATACTAGAACAAAAGCACTTGTTGCCCGTCTGCCACATGCTCTAGGTGACTTTTTGGTTAAAAAGTGGATAGAGAAGGCTCTGCCCAGGTCATCTCAGCAGAAGCTTCGTGAGTCTCTTAGATTGGATGCTACCCTCAATGATTTTGTTGCAGCGGCATCGCGCATTGAAGAAGAAAGGCCACATTTTGAAGGAGATACACACTCAAAGTATGCTGCAGACTTGGATCCTGTTGAGCAACTGAGGAAGGAATTGGAAGCATTGAAAATGCAACAAACTCAACAAGAAGAGAAGGTCTTGCCACCACTACGTCGCACTGATGATGAAGTAGCTCAACTTCGCCGAGAGTTAGAAGATTTGAAGACCACTCAGGATATAAGGAGACAAATTTGGTGTACAATCTGTAACAACAATGGACACTCCAATGCTAATTGCCCTATTAAGGTAAGCTGTCAATTTTGTGGAAAGGATGGTCATGAAGCTAGAGATTGCTACTACCTCAAGGGTACACAGCAGAGAGGTAACCCTCAAAATTTGGATTCATATTATGCTAGTACTTCAAATACATCTAATAGGGAGGAGAATCGGCCCGCAAAGCCTAGATACAATAGACCTTTGATGTGCTATCTTTGTGGTGAGTATGGCCACATGCAAAATTGGTGTTCCCTCCTAGAAGATGCACCTCCTTGTCAACATTGTCCAGAGGCCAAGGATCATTATACTAAAGATTGCCCAAGAGGTCGTCCTGCTCCAATCCACATGATTGCAGTCTCTCCACATGAAGAAGTGAAAACCACTCAGACTTATGCAGTTTCATCCTCTACTATGCCCATAATGACTAGAGCTAGGCAAGCAGCTGTAACCCAGAGAGATGAACAACAAGGATTTCAGGATAAAGAGGAGGAAAAGAAGTCTGGATGGAAGGATCAAGTAGAAATTGAAGGAGCTTATGATAAAATGACTACTTCTCTAAAGGGTCAACCATCAAGTCTGCAAGAAAACACTCAGGAGGTAAACATTGAACAAATCTTGAAAGGTATTCATCACAAGGTTAGTCTATATGAACTTATAAGGATGGATTCAAAAATAAGAAGTGACTTACTGAAGATTATACACTCTGCTCTCTTAGTCCAATCACCTAGTATAGATGGATTCATGGTTGACTTTCCCCCTGCACCCTTAGCAGACTACCAAAGTTCAAGATTATCGGTTTGTATAAAGAATGAAGCTCTTACAGGTGTGATCATAGATGGAGGCTCTGGTATCAATTTGATGCCAGATTTTACAATGAAGAAGCTAAATTTGAACCCCACCAAAATGGCACCATTTACAGTTACACTAGCAGATCAACATCGGGTTACGCCTCTTGGCATTATTGAAAAGGTACGGATGATAGTACAGGGTTGCCACTTTGTGTTGGATTTTGTTGTTATTGCACTTCCACAGGAGACTTCCTATCCTTTGCTCCTGGGGAGACCTTGGCTGAGACAAGCAAAAGCTTTGCAAGATTGGGGAAAAAATAAACTATGGATTTCAACAAGCACCAATAGCCAACTGCAACTACACTTGGAAGAAGGATTTGATTCAGGAAAAACCACTGGATATACTGTGGATACTCAGGTAATGCCCTCTCTACCCCAAGAAGATGATACATTGTTAAATTGGATGAAAGGAAGTGTAGAGTGTTGCACAGTGGAGATCAATGAAATTGAGGAAGAAGTTGCAGATAAGGAAATTACAGAAAAGGGCAATGAAGACCACAAGGTGTTGGAGAATGAGCAACTGAAGGAAAATACAAGCTTTGAGGAGGCAACCAATATAAAAGTATCAGAGAGGGAAAATTATGAACCTAAGAGCAGAGAAGATCTTCCTTTTGCAGATATACCTCAAGGATGGATGAAAGAACAGGTTGCAGAATATAAATTAAAATCCACTCCTGCATATAGTGGAGATGATTTCTCAAGCAAGACCAGTCCTGAAACATTGGTTCAAGAAGTAAATTTGGGGGATGAAGAGAACCCTCAAATGGTCCGTTTGGCATCTTGGTTGTGGCATTATCCTCTCTTGCTACAGAAGGTAACTTCTTTGCTTTTTACTTATAAAAGTGTCTTCGCATGGTCCTACAAAGATCTAACAGGGATACCAGAAGAGCTTGGGTTACATCGGATACCCTTAGTTGAGGGAGCTGCACCTGTAAGAAGTAGACCATATCGACTCAATCCGAAGTATGCAGAGGCAGTAAAAGCAGAGATTACAAAATTAGAAGAAGCGGGTATAATTGTTCTAGTAGAACATTCCAGGTGGCTTTCCTCTATGGTTATTGTGCCCAAGAAAAATAGTGGAAAAATAAGAGTATGTGTTGATTTCCGTGCTTTGAATAAAGTGACTATTTAAGATGGATTTCCTCAGCCCTTCACGGAGCAAGTGCTTGAGGAAGTAGCTGGTCACACTTTGTATAGTTTCTTGGATGGTTTTAGTGGCTACAACTAGATAGTAATTCACCCTGATGATAGGGACAAAACAGCCTTTGTTACTCCCTAGGGCACTTATGTCTATACTCGTATGGCTTTTGGTTTGAAGAATGCGCCAGCTTCATTTAATAGAACGATGTATCTGATATTGGGCAAATGGTTAATAACATTTCTACGCATTTTCATGGATGACTTTTCAGTATTTTCAGGTACAGATAAAAGAGCAGTAGTTCAAGATTTCCATGACCATTTGGAAAATTTAAAAGAAATTTTTGAGCAATGTCTCAAAACAGGTTTGAAATTGAATCCTGATAAATGTCACTTTTTGGTCACCAAGGGTACTCTTCTTGGTCACATAGTATCTGCTGAAGGTATAACCGTCGACCCTGCAAAGGTTACTGCTATTCTTTCCATGCCAATTCCACAAAGCCCAAAGGAAGTGCAAAGTTTCTTGGGCCATGCGGGGTATCACAGAAGATTCATTAGGATGTATTCAGAAATTGCTATGCCCTTGTCAAGGCTTACTAGTAAAAATATCCCTTTCTCATGGGGTGCTGAAGCCGACAAAGCATTTTGTGAACTAAAGATGAGGCTATGTACTGCTCCACTTTTAAGTGTTCCTAATTGGTCATTGGAATTTCATGTGCATACAGATGCTAGTCTTCATGCTGTTGGTGCAGTTCTAACTCAACCATCATCTCACAAAGTGGATAGACCTATCTCTTATGCAAGCAGACTACTCAACCAAGCTGAAATAAATTACAGTACAACGGAAAGAGAAGGAAAAGAGCACTTCATGGCAGATCAAGTGTCCAAGACGGCCATGAGCAAAAAGGCAACAGGTATTAATGATGAACTAGCGGATAGCAATCTTTTCCTAGTAGCAATTCGGACAGGTTGGTATGATGAAATTCTTCATGTTCTCACTACCGGAAAGATCCCAGAACACTTGACACCTGTAGAAAAGAGAAGACTGCTCCTGAAAACCAAAGCATATTCTCTTATAAATGGAAATTTATATAAATACTGTCAGGATGATATATTGAGAAGGTGTGTCTATCCAGAAGAAGTAAATCTTTTGCTGGAGGCTGCACACAATGAAGGACACCTAAAGGGGGAAGAATTGGCTCATAGAATCATCCACAAAGGGTTATGGTGGCCTCATATTTTCAAGGATGCAATAAAGTTTGCAAAAGAATGCCACATCTGTCAGAGATGTGCTCCCACGCCAACCAGATTGAATTTCCAACCATTAGTCATATCTATCGGATGGCTTCCATTTGAACGATGGGGTCTTGATTTCATAGGGCCAATTAGCCCAACTGGGCAACCAGGAGGTAAAAAGTATATTTTGATGGCCACATGTTATGCCACGAAATGGATAGAGGCTAAAGCTACTGTGGACTGCACGGCTCAGACAGTAGCTAAATTTGTGTATAAACGTATTTTCTCAAGATTTGGTTGCCCACTGGAGATTACTAGTGATAGGGGCACACATTTTGTAAATCAATTGCTCCAGTTTATATTTGACAAGTACAAAATCTTCCATAAAAAGTCTTGTGCATATTATCCAAGGGCAAATGGCCAAGCAGAGAGTTCCAATAAGATTTTGATTGGACTACTTCGCAAACTATCTTTTGATCATCAAAGCTCTTGGCCACTAGCACTAATTGGTGCAATTTGGGCTTTCAGAACTACGAAGAGGGGAACCACATGCGAGACTCCATTTCGCTTAGTTTATGGGAAAGAGGCATTGGCACCATTTGAGTTTATCATCAGAAAGGAAATAGGAATCAAAACCATTGGAATTGAACCCCCCATTCAGAGATTGGTGGCATTAGAAGAGTACAGAGAAGGGGCAATGCAGAAACTTCTGGAGACACAAGAGGAGCGCAAGAGATTGCATGACAGGTATCTGAGATCCAACGAAGTTTAGGAAGGGTCTATGGTTTTAGTGCATCAGGTTCCACCAATTCAAACTAAATTGGCACCCAAATGGGTAGGACCATATAAGGTTATCGGGGTATTGCCACATGGCGCTGTGCATCTGGAAAATCTGCAAGGTAAAAGGATTCCTTTGGTCAATATCTCCAGAGTGAAGAAGTATCTAAACTAAGTCGACGTGGAAGAATTTCAACCACTGTACATACCACGTGTCATTCGAGTATTAGGGTATTTCGTGGTTGAGTATTTGCAGTTATTCTGTCATTCAAATATTAGCAGTATTTCATTCAATAAGAAGAAGTTGCACCAGGGACGGTGCAAAAGCTTGATGTGGGGGTCTGTAGCACCCCTCCTCCTTTTCCCCTCCCTCTCTCTCTCTCTCTCTCTCTCTCTCTCTCCTCCCCGCCACCCCACCTCACTACCCCACTTCCCTCCCCCACCTCACTACCCCACTTCACTCCCCCACCCCACTACCCCACTTCGATCCCCCACCCCACTACCCCACCATGCGCCCACTCCCGCCACCCCACTGCACCTTTCCCCTCTCTCTCTCTCTCTCTCTCTCTCTCTCTCTCTCCTCCCCGCCACCCCACCTCACTACCCCACTTCCCTCCCCCACCTCACTACCCCACTTCACTCCCCCACCCCACTACCCCACTTTGATCCCCCACCCCACTACCCCACCATGCACCCACTCCCGCCACCCCACTGCGCCTTTCCCCTCTCTCTCTCTCTCTCTCTCTCTCTCTCCTCCCCGCCACCCCACCTCACTACCCCACTTCCCTCCCCCACCTCACTACCCCACTTCACTCCCCCACCCCACTGCCCCACTTCGATCCCCCTCCCCACTACCCCACCATGCGCCCACTCCCGCCACCCCACTGCGCCTTTCCCCCCTCTCTCTCTCTCTCTCTCTCTCTCTCTCTCTCTCTCTCCTCCCCGCCACCCCACCTCACTACCCCACTTCCCTCCCCCACCTCACTACCCCACTTCACTCCCCCACCCCACTACCCCACTTCGATCCCCCACCCCACTACCCCACCATGCGCCCACTCCCGCCACCCCACTGCGCCTTTCCCCCCTCTCTCTCTCTCTCTCTCTCTCTCTCTCTCCCCCCCGCCACCCCACCTCACTACCCCACTTCCCTCCCCCACCTCACTACCCCACTTCACTCCCCCACCCCACTACCCCACTTCGATCCCCCACCCCACTACCCCACCATGCACCCACTCCCGCCACCCCACTGCGCCTTTCCCCCCTCTCTCTCTCTCTCTCTCTCTCTCTCTCCTCCCCGCCACCCCACCTCACTACCCCACTTCCCTCCCCCACCTCACTACCCCACTTCACTCCCCCACCCCACTGCCCCACTTCGATCCCCCTCCCCACTACCCCACCATGCGCCCACTCCCGCCACCCCACTGCGCCTTTCCCATCTCTCTCTCTCTCTCTCTCTCTCCTCCCCGCCACCCCACCTCACTACCCCACTTCCCTCACCCCACCTCACTACCCCACTTCACTCCCCCATCCCACTACCCCACTTCGATCCCCCACCCCACTACCCCACCATGCGCCCACTCCCGCCACCCCACTCCGCCTTTCCCCCCCCTCTCTCTCTCTCTCTCTCTCTCCTCCCCGCCACCCCACCTCACTACCCCACTTCCCTCCCCCACCTCACTACCCCACTTCACTCCCCCACCCCACTACCCCACTTCGATCCCCCACCCCACTACCCCACCATGCACCCACTCCCGGCACCCCACTGCGCCTTTCCCCTCTCTCTCTCTCTCTCTCTCTCTCTCTCCTCCCTGCCACCCCACCTCACTACCCCACTTCCCTCCCCCACCTCACTACCCCACTTCACTCCCCCACCCCACTGCCCCACTTCGATCCCCCTCCCCACTACCCCACCATCCGCCCACTCTCGCCACCCCACTGTGCCTTTCCCCCCCCCTCTCTCTCTCTCTCTCTCTCTCTCTCTCCTCCCCGCCACCCCACCTCACTACCCCACTTCCCTCCCCCACCTCACTACCCCACTTCACTCCCCCACCCCACTACCCCACTTCGATCCCCCACCCCACTACCCCACCATGCGCCCACTCCCGCCACCCCACTGCGCCTTTCCCCCCTCTCTCTCTCTCTCTCTCTCTCTCTCTCTCTCTCTCCCCCCCGCCACCCCACCTCACTACCCCACTTCCCTCCGCCACCTCACTACCCCACTTCACTCCCCCAATTCACCCCGCACACCCGCTACCCCCCCGCCCCCTCACACTTCCCCTCTCACACCTGCCGCCCACTCCCGCCACCTGCACACATGCACCCCCCACACACCACATACATACCCTCACGCACATGCACACCACACATGCACAACCACACATATGCATACACACACTTCCATACATACACACACATCCGCACATACTCACTCACACAGATCACACACATGCACTCCCTCACACACATGCACCACACCCCCACACAATCACACACACACACCCATGTGACATACACACACCCCCCCCCTCACCCACATACACACACATACACCCGCACCATTACACATCCAGCCCCGCACCATTCTGGAGACAATTCCTCCTTCCAAGCCATCTTCGGAGATGCCAGATATAGAGCTTGATGAATGTGAGGAAATCATCCTGCAAAATGATAATATGGAAGAAGAAATGAGAAGGAAACAACAGCAACCCATGCATGAGGCTTAGGAAGAGGAGGAAGAAGCTGCTTCTGGTATGAGAGTTCAGTGTGCTCAACATTTATCAGTCATCATCGGAGATAGTTAGGACTTGAAATTAAAGTGGAATGGTGGAAAGTGAAGGTAGTCGCCTCCAACTCTTCACGGACACTACCTATTTTTGTGGACTCAATTCAAACCAAGGGAATATTTGACCTACCCCTTAATTTTGGGGGATCAACCGGTGCGTGATCAGTGGACGTGAGGATTCGGCAAGGCCCTCTTGACCTATTGAGGCCTATAAAAGCAATGGATTTTTGCTCATTTGGGTACAACAATTTTAGAGATACAGTAGTTCGTGCGTACGTGCAGAAGTCCTCTCTTACACTCAGTGGTTTCAAGTCTATTGTAGGAGCTACTCTGTAGTGTGTATACAGAGGGTAGGCTTCTCAGTGGAGGGCTATGAGCACTATAGTGTAAGAGAGTAGCTTGGATTTATTTTCTTTTCTGTGAGTCAGTGTGTTGATTAATCTCTATTCTCTTGATAAATTCTACCATTTATATTGCTCTGAGTTAGCCTGCATATTAGTGGCCCCTTATGCTGATCTGTTGTATTGGAGTTAATACTTTTAGGGTGGCTTGTCAGCCCTAAGCTTGCACTTTTGAGCATCACTCTGCCCAACCTTGTAATCGTCTGATTCGAATCAAGAAGTGTATGGTCTTCCTTGGTCATTGGCTGTCCATATTTTCTGAAGTATTTACCACTCTGTGCAATCCGTGTTATCTACCTGCTCACAGAAATGTTAAAGGGTATACTTCCCTAAAGAGAACCCCCCTTGAGTAGGTGATGTACTGGACGTGTTTAATTTTCATTCTCTACTTTTGTTAAAAGCGGATACCCGAGTACCTCCTCTACACGATGAATCCTACTAGAGAGATGAAATCATGTTCTTTTAAGTTAGAACATGAAGCTTGGGGGTATGCCTAATTATTTTATATATAGCTTTATCTTCGAGGAGCAATTTTTTATCATGTATGTATGCACATGTGTGTGTATTCATGTGTATTATATGTATACATATGTTAGTATGCATATACATGTATTTCATGTATATGTATGTGTTTGCATGTGTGTGATATATGTATACATGTGTTCGTATGCATATGTGTATATATGCATATGCATTTATGTAAAATATTCATGTATTCATGTAATATATGCAAGTGTTTATAATTGTGTACATGTATATATGTATATATGTCTATGTGTAAATATGTACATGTAAATATGTATGCATGTATATATATGTTTATGTGTGCATGTAGGCATGTATATATGATGTGTACATGTATATATGTATATATGTCTATGTATAAATGTGTACATGTAAATATGTATGCATGTTTATATATATATTTATGTGTGCATTTAGGCATGTATGTGTGATGCATAATATATCTACTCCATTTTATATTTATGTATGTGTATCTACATGATGTGTATATATCTTTATATATATTATGATCCTCGTTGATTCGAGTAGCTATATATAGAGGCATAAGGTTGGGAGGAGAGACATCTCTCTAGTAGGACGTCGGAGGAATAGATGCAATGTGTACATATACTTCAAACATATGGCTAAAATGTTGAATTATAGTTTTTAAATTAGGGGTTTTAAAACCCTAATATCGAAATTAGTGTTTTCAATTTAGGATTTTTGAAATAGGATTTATTTATTTATTTATGCATATGCATGTGTTGTGTATGCATGTGTATCTATATGTGCATATGCATGTGTTGTGTGTGTGTGTATATATATATGCATGTGTATATGTATATATGCATGTAAATATGATTATATGAGTCTATGTGTGTGTACATATGATTATGCATGTGTATGTCTATTTTAGTATGTGTACCTGTATGTGAGTATGTGTATGTGTCTATGTGTATTCATTATATGTGTGTAACTGCATGCATGTGTATGTGTGTGTAAAAATGTGCATGTATGTGTGTGTATGTATAAATGTGCATGTATGTGTATATGTGTGTAAATGTGCATGTATGATGCATATGTGTGTGTATGCATGTATTTGTACCTCTAGTCTCACTTTTTTTTCTCTCTCTCTCTCTCATATATATACATACATAAACACACGTACTCATATCCACATATATATACATAAAAGGAGTGCATACCGTGCATTATCGCGACGATGAGCCATAAGTGTTTGCATCTCTTTTAGACAGCACTTAAGCGACCATCCTGTCCCAAACTCTGTCTCAAGTGAACTAAGTACGTATTTTTTATCCATCTCATCATGCTCACTACAAAAATAAAAAAAATAATGTAAATAAAACATAAGATATTTATTTCAATTTATATGTAAAATTTTTACTTACTTCCACGATAAGTGGACAAGGCGCAGGTAAGAGTCGCATAATGCCTGCATTCTTCTCTTGAACTCCAATCCATTCCCTATGTACACAATGTTCCCCTCTAGCTCTATATCGCACTCTAGTCCTAAGGTGCATATGAATCTGGATTGTATAGTCCAGCTCATCATCAGACATCTCTGAGCAATCACGCATGATGGCCCCTAGAGTATCAGACGAAACTCTTGCTCTCATAAGACTTATTATGAGAGTGAGTTTCACCTTTCTCTCTCTACTAGGATCCATAATACCTAACATATAAAACAAAATGGATTAGAAATCAATATATATACGTGTACATATGTATGTGTGTATGCATTAAGTATGTGTATGTATGCATGTGTGTATGTATGTGCGTGTATGTGTGTGTGTATGTGTGTATGCATGTGCATGTGTGTGTATGCATCATTATGTGTGTATGTGTGTGTGTATGTGTGTGTGTATGTGTGTGTCTATGTGTATGTGTGTGCGTCTATGTGTGTGTATGTGTTTATGTGTGTGTATATGTGTCTATGTCTGTGTATGTGTCTATGTGTATATGTGTATGCATGTATGTATGCATATGTGTGTATGTGTGTGTATGCATTATGTATGCATATGTGTGTATGCATTATGTATGTGTATGTATGCATGTAAGTATGTATGTATGCATATGCATATGCATTATGTATGCATATGTATGCATGCATGTGTATGTGTGTTTATGTCTCTCTATGTGTGTGTATGTGTGTGTATATATGTGTTTGTATGTGTGTATGCATGTGTATGTGTGTGTATGCATCATTATGTGTGTATGTGTGTGTATATGTGTATGTGTGTGTGTGTCTATGTGTATGTGTGTGTGTCTATGAGTGTGTATGTGTTTATGTGTGTGTATGTGTCTATGTGTGTATGTGTATGCATGTATGTATGCATATGTGTGTGTATGCATGTGTATGTGTGTGTATGTGTCTATGTGTGTATGTTTGTGTGTGTGTATATGTGTGTATGTATGTGTATGTGTCGCTACGCGTCTATGAGTGTGTATGTGTTTATGTGTGTGTATGTGTCTATGTGTGTGTATGTGTCTATGTGTGTATGTGTATGCATGTATGTATGCATATGTGTGTATGTGTGTGTATGCATTATGTATGCATATGTTTGTGTATGCATTATGTATGTGTATGTATGCATGTGCATTATGTATGCATGTAAGTATGTATGTATGCATATGCATATGCATTATGTATGCATATGTATGCATATATGTGTATGTGTGTGTATGTCTCTCTATGTGTGTGTGTATGCATATATGTGTGTGTATATGTGTATGTGTGTGTATATGTGTCTGTATGTGTGTATGCATGTGTATGTGTGTGTATGCATCATTATGTGTGTGTGTCTATGTGTGTGTGTCTATGTGTGTATGTGTGTGTGTATATGTGTGTGTATGTGTGTGTGTCTATGTGTATGTGTGTGTATCTATGAGTGTGTATGTGTTTATGTGTGTGTATGTGTCTATGTGTGTGTATGTGTGTATGTGTGTATGTGTATGCATGTATGTATGCATATGTATGTGTATGCATGTGTATGTGTGTGTATGCATCATTATGTGTGTATGTGTCTATGTATGTATGTGTGTGTGTATGTGTGTGTGTCTATGTGTATCTGTGTGCGTCTATGAGTGTGTATGTGTTTATGTGTGTGTATGTGTCTATGTGTGTGTATGTTTCTATGTGTGTATGTGTATGCATGTATGTATGCATATGTGTGTGTATGGGTGTGTATGCATTATGTATGCATATGTGTGTGTGTATGCATTATGTATGTGTATGTATGCATGTAATTATGTATTTATGCATATGCATATGCATTATGTATGCATATGCATATGCATTATGTATGCATATGTATGTGTGTCTATGTCTCTCTATGTGTGTGTGTATGCATATATGTGTGTGTATGTGTGTGTGTATATGTGTATGTATGTGTGTATGCATGTGTATGTGTGTGTATGCATCATTATGTGTATGTGTCTATGTGTGTGTGTATATGTGTGTGTGTGTCTATGTGTATGTGTGTGTGTGTCTATGAGTGTGTATATGTTTATGTGTGTGTATGTGTCTACGTGTGTGTATGTGTCTATGTGTGTATGTGTATGCATGTATGTATGCATATGTGTGTGTATGCATGTGTATGTGTGTGTGTGCATCATTATGTGTGTATGTGTCTATGTGTGTATGTTTGTGTGTGTTTATATGTGTGTGTGTATGTGTATGTGTCTATGTGTATGTGTCTATGTGTATGTGTCGCTACACGTCTATGAGTGAGTATGTGTTTATGTGTGTGTATGAGTCTATGTGTGTGTATGTGTCTATGTGTGTATGTGTATGCATGTATGTATGCATATGTGTGTATGTGTGTGTATGCATTATGTATGCATATGTGTGTGTATGCATTATGTATGTGTATGTATGCATGTGCATTATGTATGCATGTAAGTATGTATGTATGCATATGCATTATGTGTGCATATGTATGCATGTATGTGTATCTATGTGTATGTCTCTCTATGTGTGTGTGTATGCATATATGTGTGTGTATGTGTGTATGTGTGTGTATATGCGTCTGTATGTGTGTATGCATGTGTATGTGCGTGTATGCATCATTATGTGTGTATGTGTCTATGTGTGTGTGTATATGTGTGTGTATGTGTGTGTGTGTCTATGTGCATTATGTATACATGTAAGTATGTATGTACGCATATGCATATGCATTATGTATGCATATGTATGCATGTATGTGTATGTGTGTGTATGTCTCTCTATGTGTGTGTGTATGCATATATGTGTGTGTATGTGTGTATGTGTGTGTGTATATGTTTCTGTATGTGTGTATGCATGTGTATGTGTGTGAATGCATCATTATGTGTGTATGTGTCTATGTGTGTATTTGTGCGTATGTGTGTGCACGTCTATGTGTATGTGTGTGTGTCTATGAGTCTGTATTTGTTTATGTGTGTGTATGTGTCTATGTGTGTGTATGTATGTATGTGTATGTGTATGCATGTATGTATGCATATGTGTGTGTATGCATTATGTATGCATATGTGTGTGTATGCATTATGTATGTGTGTATGTATGCATGTGCATTATGTATGTGTATGTATGCATGTGCATTATGTATGCATGTGTGTGTATGCATGTAAGTATGTATGTATGTACGCATATGCATATGCATTATGTATGCATATGTATGCATGTATGTGTATGTGTGTGAATGTCTCCTATGTGTGTGTATGCATATATATGTGTGTATGTGTGTGTATGTGTGTGTGTATGTGTGTGTGTGTATGTGTGTGTGTATGTGTGTGTGTATGTGTGTATGTGTATGTGTGTATGTGTGTATGTGTGTGTACGTGTATGTGTATATGTGTGTGCATGTGTATGCATTATGTGTGCATGTGTGTATACAACATTATGTGTGTATGTGTGTATTTGTGTATGTATGTGTGTGTGTCTATGTGTATATGTGTGTGTATCTATGTGTGTATATGTGTGTGTATGCATATGTATGTGTGTGTAAGTGTGTGTGTGTGCGCATACCTAGCTTCAACGAGATGCATGTCTCCCTCTCTCTCGTGCTCTCTCTCTCTCTCTCGCGCGCTCTCTCTCTCTCTCTCGTTCACTTCTTGCTTTCGCGTCCAAATCCCGGCACAAATGTGCCGAAAGAAATCGAATTTTCTTTTTAACATTCCAGAGCATCGCTTATGCGATGCTCTGGAACACAGGACATCGCATATGCAACACTATCCAGTTTGCCAATGTCACAAATAATGTCGCTAGTTAGCAATGCTATTTGTGACACAGACATTTAGTGTCGCATAAGTGACGCAGGCATCGCTTATGGGACGAAGGCCCGCAAAAAAAAAATCCATAAACAGCACCATCGCTTATGCGATTTTTTTTCAATTCGGGGGCGTCGCTACGCCCCCCTATTTCTTGTAGTGAAAGGCTACATGCATGAGGATTACTTAGAACTTGTCCACACAGATGTGTGGGGACCAAGCAAGGACCCTTCAATTTCAGGCTCAAGGTACTGTGTCATTCATTGATGATTTTAGTAGGTGGACTATCTTGTATTTCATGAAGCACAAAGATGAAGTGTTCAGTTGTTTCAGAAAATATCTTGCACTTGTGGAAAATCAAACAGGGAGAAGTCTAAAGAGAATAAGGTTAGATGGAGGAGGTGAGTACTTCTCCAATGAATTTGATGCATTCTTGCAGGAGAGAGGTATCAAAAGAGAGATTACTGCAAGGTATACCCCTAAGAAAAATTGGGTATCAGAGAGGAGAAATAGATTGATTGTGGAAGCAGCTAAATCAATGCTTAATGAAAAGAAATTGCCTAATTATTTGTGGGCAGAGAGTGTTTCTACTGCCACCTATCTTATTAACAGGTTGCCATCCAAATCACTTGACGGGATGACCCCATATGAAGCATGGCATGGTAGGAGCCCATCACTTGATCATTGGATGTGTTTCTTATGTGCATGTTCCATCTCAAATCAGAGGTAAGCCAGACCCTAAGGCAAAGAAGTGCATCTTCATAGGATATGATTTAAATCAGAAAAGGATATAGGTTTTATAATCCATCCAACAAAGGATTTATGGTCAATAAAGATGTTGTGTTTGATGAGAATGATTCTTGGTTTGAAAGTCAGTAAAGTCAAATTGCCGTATGATTTGGAAGAGGAGTTTCCAAGCCTCACCAAAGAGAAGCCAAGCCAAATTGAGCCAAATTGAAGACATCAAATTAGATGATGAGGAAATCATCAACTTAGAAGAATTCAAAGCATGTAAATCAAAAGGCAAGGCCAAGATGAAGAGGTTGGAAGACTTACCTGAATCATCCAACCTATGGGTATGACACTTCATTAGTTACTAAGCATTCCATTTATCTTGCTAAGGATTTATCACTTGAAGAACCTACTTCATATGAAGAGGCAAAGACCAAGGCATAATGGAAGGAAGCTATGGATAAAGAAATAGAAGCACTCCAAGAGAATGATACTTGGGAGCTAGTACCCAAGAAGGCATCAATTTAAGCAATTGGTTTTAGGTGGATTTACAAAATCAAGAGAAAGTCAAATGGATCCATAAATAGGTATAAAGCTAGACTTGTGGCTAAGGGTTTAACAATTGGAATATGTATCAATTGGATGTGAAAAATGATTTTCTAAATGGCTGGATTTCAGAGGAGGTTTAGATGGCTCAACCTCCTGGCTATGAAGACCCAAGCAGGGTAAATTATGTGTGCAAATTGAACAAATCTCTTTATGGTTTGAAGCAGGCACTTAGGGCATGGAATCATAGGTTAACTACCTATCTTCAAGATCAAGGATTCACAATGAGCAAGGCAAATCCTTCTCTGTTTGTCAAGAGAAGCAACTCATAACTGATATATTTATGTGTGTATGTTGATGGCATCATCCTGACAGGTAGTGATGCCAATGAAATCGAACAAATCAAGAACCAAATGATGCAGGAGTTCAAAATCAGTGAAGTAGGGTTTTTGAAGTATTTTCTTGGACTTGAATTGGTCTACACAATTCTGATATTTACATTACTCAAAGGAAATATGTGCAGGACATGTTAAAGAAGTTCAAATTGGAGAATGCAAAGGTAGCTAGCACCCCTATGGAGGTAAATCATAAATCGAGTGCTCATGAAGGTGATTTGCTTGAAGACATTGCAGGATATCAAAGCATAGTTGGAAGCCTAAACTATTCAACATTGACAAGGATAGACATAACTTATGAAGTAAGTGTGTTAAGTCAATACATGCATAAACCTAGAGCACCTCACTTGGAAGCTACCAAAAGGATTTTGAAGTATCTCAAGGGTACTCAAAATCAAGGTTTATACTTCCCATACACATCAGATTTAGACATCAAGCTATACTCAAATGTAGATTGGGCAGGTTGTAAGGATGACAGGAGGAGTACTTCTGGTTATCTTTCTTTTGCAGGTGATAAGACCATTTCATGGTCTTCAAAGAAGCAACCTAGTGTTGCTCTATCTTCAATAGAGGCTGAATACACATCCAACAAGTGTCAAGACCAAAATAGCAAGTTTTTGGTCACTAGCTAGTTGCAAAGTTATCTGTTTTGGTCTAATTGTTTGAAGCATCATTTGCAAAGTACATAGCTACTTATTTGGTGTCATTTTCAAGCTAAGAGGGCCTACTACACAACCTTGAAGTAAAATAAGGTAGGTACAAAGCATGTTTTGGCAGTACCACCTCACTTCATAGAGTTATCCATCCATCTCTTCCAACACATCCTATATCACTCAGGTATTCTTGTATCATTTTCCCTTCGTGGGTCTTCTTGTAATTAGAAGTGTATTTCCGAAATCTTGTCTACTATAGTCAGAGAGCACAATCTAGTGCTTCCCTGACAAGTGAGTCCAATTAGGTAGCCAAGGGAGCTCTAAAGGATTTTTGAGCAATACAAGGGGAAAAATGGGTCTTCAAAATAGCTTGAATCAAATTTTCTATCAAATAAATTAGAGTTAAAGCTTGCTCTAAAATTGGGACTTTTACAAGTCCACTGAGAGCAATTCAAGGATGTCAAAGGAAGGTGGCAAGTGCATTGCAAGTTTTTGAATGCATGCCTTGAGCATTCAAGTGTGATCAAGGGAGAAGCGACTTAAGGTTGTAAGCATTCTTAACCCCCTCGGTCAATTTGTAGCCTAGGCTAAGCATGACTAGTTGTAGTAACTAATTAGGGTGATGATACATAAGTATAAGAACCCCTAATTACCCAACTTCAAGCATAAGTTAGGATATTTTTGTGAAAAACCATAAAGGAGAGAGACTTAAGCGGATCGATCACATCTGTGCGATAAAGCTCAATTGTCAGACAAGATTACACCGAGGATATCTATAAAAGAACAAGTAATTGAGTCAAAAGAACATTGCAAATCTGCTTCCAATCACCAAACATTTATTGGAGCATGTTACAAAGAAGGAATTTTATGGCTTCCTTGATGGATTTTCAAGTTACAACCAAGTAGGCATTGCCCCAAAAGAGCAACACAAAACAAACTTTGCCATAGAGTGTGGAGTCTTTGCATTTTGTGTGATGCCATTTGGGATCACCAATGCACTTGCAACATTCCAAAGGCTCATGTGTCATGTCATCAAAGAGCCCTTGCCAAAGAGCTTAGAAGTATATGTGGGTGATTTATGTGCTCATTCCCAAGAAAGAAGACACCACATCCCAGAGCTTAGATAGATCTCCAATAACTGTAGAGAATATCCAATGTGTTTAAACCTAGAAATGTGTGTTTTCATGGTACGTCAAGGTAAGATCTTAGGTCATATTGTTTCTAAGAACGGAATATCAACAGATGAGGACAAAGTAAGAGCCATAATAGAGTTGCACATGCCAAGGAACATGAAACAAGTACAAGCCTTGATGGCCATTGCGGATATTATTGTAGGTTTATCGACATGCGTGTGATCGTAACTAAACCTCTTTATGCTCTATTAAAAAAATTTGAGTGGAATGATGAATGCGAAAATTCCTTCAATGAGCTAAAGAGACATTTGTGCACAACACCAATACTAACCACTCTTGATTGGAATAAATAATTCCATGTCCATGTAGATGCATCCAATTATGCAATAGGATGTGCACTAGCACAACCCGCAAGTGAAGGAAATCTAGATTTTCTTATATTATATGTTAGTAGACAACTAAACACAATTGAATGAAACTATACCAAAAGAGAAGGCTTAGGCATTGTATACGATGTGAAGAAGTTTAAGTTTGTCACTGATCATGAATATTTATTATATTTGGTCAATAAACCTTGCAATACAGGATGCTTAGTAAGATGGTGCCTCTTACTAATGGATGACTTTGAAGTGGTTGTTAGGAAAGGTAGGACCCACCTTAGGGCAGATCACCTTTCTCATATCATTTTACGAGAGTCACTGTACGAAGTGTGTGATGAATTGCTGGACGCTTATCTATTCAATTTAGAGGTTGTTTCTTAATGGGCTAATAAGTTGGTACCTGTCCTAACCTTTCGAGCTACAAATAAGAATGTGGAAATGAACAAAGATGAAATTATAAAATCACAAAAATATCAAATATTGGTAAGTATGTATAAAAAAGATATAAAGGGTGTATTAGCTTTTTGTATCGAGGAGGATGAACATAGCAGTTGGTTCCAACAAGCCCATGAAGGATTGCTAGGAAGTCACTATTCTAGACAACAAACATTGCAGAATCTAAACTGTTTTGGAGTGTATTGGCCTTGTATGATCAAAGAAATACATGAGAGGACTAAGAATCGTCCAGTGTGCTAGAAGAGGCCCTAGTGGATTATGCTACCCTTTATTGGTACAATTTATGAGACCACATATTACCCTATAAAGTGGCTAGAAGTAAAAGCCATGACAAAGAAATATGCTCAAACAATGGCTAAGTTCTTGTGTTAGAATGTGTTCATTAGATACGAGTTAACAATAGAGTTAGTAAGTAGAGGTACACACACAAAATTGGTAAATATAAAATGCTCTGATCGGGATAAACAACTTCATCATGCTGTTTGGGCTTACTTACTAAGTTGCCTACAAAATAGTACTCAATGCCATCCCATTTTAGATGATCTTTGAAAAAAATGTTATGTTAACATTAGGTTTCTTGATCCCAAATTTAAAAGTAGCACAAGAGCATGAGTGGAATGTACATGACTTGTCTGCAAGGATATTTAATTTAGAAGTCTTAGGTGAAAATAGCTTATGAGCAGAAGCAAGCATCTACGTTGCAAAGAAAAGACAAATGGCATACTTCGATGCACACATCAAGGATAAAGGATTGAAAGAGGGAGACCTAGTGTTGGTTTATACACTAAAGCAACATGCCCAAAAATTGGAAAAATGAGGATATGGAAAAAATGGTCATTAATAGAATTTCCTCTAGCTATGCGATTCAATTGTCACTCTAGAAGGTCACATCTTGTGAAGCTATCTTATTGGATGTTGATTCAAACTATATCAAGAACCTCTTACAGAGGATATGCTAATGAGACTTAACACTACTAAGAAGTGAACAAAAGAAGAGTTAAGGGCTAGAGAATAAGCACAAGTAGAGGCTAGAGAGCACATTAGGTGAAATAAGCTAAGGTGACAAGGCCTAGATGTGATTCCCAATGCCCCAAGATATCACATGGCTATGTGCACCAAAAAGAGTACATATCCTAGCATCATAGATAGACAAACATTCATCACGGTTGAGTTAGGGCACGACACTGCAAATAAGGTGATCAAAGCTCTAATCGATTCTGGAGCAGCCACTAGTGCAATTAGGTACTCATGTCATAAAGGATTGGGCATGGAATTCAAGCAATTTGAAGCTTATTTAGTGGGCATAAGAGGCATGGAAACCCCTTGTATCAGCAAGGCAGACATTCCTATCCTCTTAAATGATGTCCCTTTGAGAGAAATTTCTAGTTTGCCATGATGAGGACATCATAGAACATATGATATTAGGGCAAGATTGGTTGTACAATCATGCAACTGACTTAAACTTACGAGAGCGATCACTTCAGGTCTAGGTGAACAAGCAATGTCTATTAGTTAAATTGGAAGGTAGGGGCCCTTTTGATTCTTGTAAGCCACATTTTGCATGCACTACAGAATCCAATGTGCAATGTTCCTCACCTATTGATGGGAAAATCATGAAAGTGCTAGAACCCCTTTCTCTTCAAAAAGCATCAACATCACAATTGGAACAATCAATTTTGCAGAGCAGAGGAGGACAAGTGCAACCAGATGGCAAGAAGGAGGCCACCTCGATGACAAAAGCTACTACACAACCTCACTCGTCATGCACAAAGACAAAACATGAACCAAATTTCAAGATGAAACAAATATGGGTGATAAAAGGCAAGCAACCACCAACCTTGCCCCAACAATTCCCATCTAGCCAAGCCAACTGTGCCAAAAGAAGAACCAAGAAACTAGGACAAGCTCAACCACAAGGTATTGACAAATTTGGGTGCCTAAAGAGTTAGCTATAGCTCAACAAGGGCACTTGCACATGTGGGTACCCAAGGAACTCTTACATACACAAAATCCTATGATCTCCCTAGTAAGAAAAGTCTCAACAAAGGATCCAAGGAGAGGCAAGGGTCAGGACCAAGCACAAAGATCAAAAGAAGATCAATTCACCTCTTTGGCAATAATATGAATATAGGCAACAAGGGTATGGGTTCAGAAGCCAAAAGCACTAGTGGTCCTGACAAAACCAAAGAGACAACCACAAGAGATATAAAATTTAAGAAACCATCCACAGATGAAGAGTCAAAAAGTGATGTATACGCAACAAAACACTGTTCTAAAATGGATCTCTATAAGGAGGAATGATCAGTTGTCATTCAACCATTGATTGATTGCAATATTTCAAGATCCAATGGATATGTCCAAAGAAAGATTGCACCAATATCTACAAGTAACATCCAAAGCCTCAACATGTGAAAACCATGTGCCCTTGGCATCACCCTATCTTTTGAACCATTCAGGTCATGCACTTCCATAGTATGCATTAATATAGGGCCACATTACAAGTCCATGCATAGACACAGTTGAGAATCCAAGACACATGAGACACATTTGACATATGTAAACTATTTTATTGACACTAACCTCTTTCTTCTTGTTTTGTGACACTGTTCCAAAAAAAAAGATAGGAACAAAGAAAAAAGAAAAAGAAGAAAAAAAGAAAAAAGAAAAAAGAAACAAAACAAAACAAAGAAAAGGGACAGGACTATGTGCTCTAAGAATCTCATCATTGAACCATAAATAGAGACTTCCAACTTCTCATCATGTGTGTGTGCGTGTGTGTGTTTGTGTAGATACGTTTGCTCATCATCTCGAATCGGAGTAGAGGATTCAATAATGGCACAATAGAGTTGCAAGAGGACTAAACCAAAAATTCAAACGTATAGTATTCTAACAATATTGAAATCACTAGTAACCAAATTGAGAAGTAAAATATTGAAACAATGGTAAAAAAGGTTAAATGCAAAGAGATAGACATTGAAAGATCTATCTATGCATCATTAATTCACATATGGAAGGAGACAGGGGCTAGAGGCGAATCAAGTGATGTGGATTAGGTCATGAGAGCATAAGTAGAATAACATCTGATACATTTTCTTTCCTATGAGCCTTCTATACCTTACTCTGATAGAAAATAAGGTAACAAAAAATAAAGCTAAAGAACAAGATACGTTTGCAAGATCTGATCCATTTTCGTTTCTTTTCATATAACTCGCGAGATTGTTATAATGCTTCCTTGTATGCTTGAATCAAACATGGTGATCGGGACACAGAAGACATCCATAATTATCATGACAAAATAAACAATTCTCATTGAACATGCCAATAATGCCAATGGATGAGTTAATCTGTTGTTTTAGAGCCCTCATATGATCTGTTACATAAATATGATCTAGACTCCTATTGGGAAGACTTAGACATTGAGCTTGAAGATTAATATCGATCATCATGTTTGTAGCATAATAAATATACATACATATATACATACAAATCTCTCTCTCTCTCTCTCTCTCTCTCTCTCTCTCTCTCTATATATATATATATATATATATATATATATATATATATATATATATATATATATATATATATATATATATATATATATATATATATATATATATATATATATATACATATATATATATATATATATATACATGAGCAGGACCTAGACAAGTAATGAAGACCGTGATGATCTGCATGCATGGTTGTGTTACATAAAGATCGTTGAAGCCCAATTATAACTCCAATGCTGATTGATTTAATTTGTTTGTATGGATAATGCAATTTGGAGCAGGAATTATGAGGTGAACGCTTGCAACTTTCTTTAATTTTGATGTGCAGAGCTCATAACATGAATATGGAAGAAGAAAGCATTGGAATGAACATAACATAACATACGGCTCACTGACTTATTCGAGTTAACTAGTTGTCATTATTTTTTATTTTTTTTGTGTGTCCCTCCAACCCCTTTTCTTCCAATTTAATTATAAAGCCCATAATCTAATACCGTTCGTTCAATGCAAACAAATAAACATTGAAACCTTCATGAAAATGAAACTAAATAAACAATATTGGCATTTGTATGAGAGATCAGAAACATCCTAAATTCTTTGATTCTTCAGGGTGAAGCCTTCCCCTTCCACTTCAAATCATAGTAATGTCTTTTACCTGAAATTCGTTTGCGTACACTACAGTGATAGCCTTCGGCAAAAGTGGTGCCTCTCCACTCCATCATTATACAAAGATATTGATCTCCACTAATTGGATGAATTAGTTATATAGATATCCGTTTGCATACACTACAGTGATAGCCTTCGGCAAAAGTGGCGCCTCTCCACTCCATCATTATACAAAGATATTGATCTCCAGTAATTGGATTAATTAGTTATATAGATCAGTCATATTGCCAGCAAACAGGAGGCATATTATTTGAAAAATGGTGAAATACGAATTAGAAATAGACAATTGAATCCTTAATCTCGGATTGAATTGAATTGATCTAAGCATGTTAGTACGTCGGCATTGTATTGTGATTTTTTAATTTTGATATGTGTGTCTTACATTACCTTGGCCGAGAGCGATCAATCAGTACAGCTTACAATGCTAATATTTTGGCAATACAATTCAATTGCATCCTCTCTCTTAGATGCATATTTTGAACAAAGCTAGTGAAGGATTGGCCATGCATAGCTCATAGTAGCATCATAACTACTACTGGTTGCAGTCTGTACATGTTGCGAGCTCTTTTCATGATTTGGTCAGGTCTTTGAAGTAATGTGACGGTTTCAAATGTTCCCGACAAATGATGTGGTTTTTGAAAAACTGCTTGGTCGGATCCACAAATTGGATGACTTGTTTCACACATTGATATTTGCTTTTTTGTGAACGTATACAACCAAAACATTTTGCTAATGAACCGTAGAAAATAATGGACAAAAGGCTTAGACTTTACACAATATAAAACTCCACTATCATCCAAAAATGTATACATATCAGTGCGTAACTTGCTCAAGGTGTGGATATTATTGTGTGATGCTACAACCTTTTGCACATCCTTTTTTGCAGTTTGTCATCCAAATGTTTTGTCTGTACGCATTGACAAAAAGAAAATCTGAATATTCGAAGCAATTCATCCAATTTCTTGTCCCGATCAATAAGTTTTTGGAAAACTGAATTATCTCTCAAGCACATTGAAACCGTCCCATTATCTCAAACATCTCAGTTTAATCCCTTTTTTCTGCATCTTGGATTGTCATTGTTGACGATAACATTTCTGTTTGGCTCCATGATACTAAGAACTTGATTCACTTATAAAATTAGAATTCCTTTAGAAAAGGAAACTCACATGCTCTACTCGATGAGCTTTGAAAGATACCACAATCTGAAAGGACTTGAGGCAGTCCTTAGAGACCCTCCTCAATTTCCTTGCCTCCATAAATCAAGCTTTCGTAACCATCGATAATGAAACCTTGAATTTGTTTGAACACAAACACAAGCATTAGATAATCGTAACGTAATGGCTCAACAAGGTACAAGATGATGGAGGAAAAGACAACAAATTCAGAGTTTCAGCTCCTATTTCCGTGCAGCATTGAGTCAACGATGACTAGATGACCATGGCATTACAAAAGCATGAAAAGCGTAAACATGTTGCAACAAGAATCGAAGACAAGTCGGAGCATCAAAAAGTTGCAACAAGTAGTCCTCATATGCTTTGTTACATAAATATAATCTAGACTCCTATTGGGAAGACTTAGACATTGAGCTTGAAGACTAATATCCATCATCATGTTTGCAGCATAATATTTATACATGCATACATACAACAAGTAGTCCTGATACAACTTGTCTAGGTGTTAGAGCCCTCATATGCTTTGTTACATAAATATAATCTAGACTCCTATTGGGAAGACTTAGACATTGAGCTTGAAGATTAATATCCATAATCATGTTTGCAGCATAATATATATACATGCATACATACATACACATCTCTCTCTCTCTCTCTCTCTCTCTCTCTCTCTATATATATATATATATATATATATATATATATATATATATATATATATATATATATATATATATATATATATATATATATATATATATATATATATATATATATATATATATATATGAGCAGGTTCTAGACAAGTAATGAAGACCGTGATGATCTGCATGCATGGTTGTGCTACATAAAGATTGTTGAAGCCCAATTATAACGTCAATGCTGATTGATTTAATCTCTTTGTACGGATAATGTAATTTGGAGCAGGAATTATGAGGTGAACGCCTGCAACTTTCTTTAATTTTGATGTGCAGAGCTCATAACATGAATAGAAAAGAAGGAAGCACTGGAATGAACATAGCATAACATACGGCTGACAGACTTATTCGATTTAACTAATTGTCATCATTTTTTATTTTTTTGTATGTCCCTCTAACCCATTTTAATCCAATTTAATTATAGAGACCACGAATCTAATACCGTTCGTTCAATGCAAACAAGTAAACATTGAAACCTTCATGAAAATGAAACTAAATAAACAATATTGGCATTTCTATGAGAGATCAGAAACATCCTAAATTCTTTGATTCTTCAGGGTGAAGCCTTCCCTTTCCACTTCAAATCATAGTAATGTCTTTTACCTGAAATCCGTTTGCGTACACTACAGTGATAGCCTTCGGCAAAAGTGGTGCCTCTCCACTCCATCATTATACAAAGATAATGATCTCCATTAATTGGATTAATTAGTTATATAGCTATCCATTTGCATACACTACAGTGATAGCCTTCGGCAAAAGTGGCGCCTCTCCACTCCATCATTATACAAAGATATTGATCTCCACTAATTGGATTAATTAGTTATATGGATCAGTCATACCGCAACCAAACAGGAGGCATATTATTTGAATAATGGCGAAATGCGAATTAGAAATAGACAATTGAATCCTTTATCTCGAATTGAATTGAATTGATCCAAGCACGTTAGTACGTCGGCATTGTATTGTGATTTGTTAATTTTGATATGTGTGTCTTACATTACCTTGGTCGAGAGTGATCAATCAGTACAGCTTACAATGCTACTATTTTGGCAATATATTATAGTTGCATCCTCTATCTTAGACACATATTTTGAACAAAGGTAGTGAACGATTGGCCATGCACAGTTCGTAGTAGTATCATGACTACTACTGGTTGCAGTCTTTACATGTTGTGAACTGTTTTCATGATTTCCTACTGTTGCTGCATATTTATGTTTTTCATGCTTTTGTGAGGTCATGGTCACGGCCTTCATATTGTTGACTCAATTTTTCTCAGTAGTGGAAGGAGTAGCAGCTACAACTCTGAATTTGTTGTTCTTTTCTCTATCATCTTGTTACACAGCGTTGAGCTACTGCATTACCATTATCTAATGTACTTCATTGTGCCCAAGATGATTCAAGGTTTCCATCTTATCATCATTACCTATTGTTATTTCTTTGTGGAAGAAAAAAGCTTCATGTATAGAGGTGAGTAACTTGAGAAGGTGCATATGCGGACCGCTGTTCGCTTTTTCCGATTCGGGTATCTTCCAAAGCTTGAGCACATGAATTTTCATTCGCAAAGAAATTGTATTTTTGTATGACAATCAAGTTTTTCTTATCGCGGATCAAACAAAAATGCTATTGTCAACAATGATAATTTGAGATGCGAGAAATGTTGGGATTTGGGTCAGGTCTTTGAAGTAATGTGACGGTTTCAAATGTTCCCGACAAATGATGCGGTTTTTGAAAATCTACTTGGTCGAATGAGAAATTGGATTACTTGCTTCACATATTGAGATTTGCTTTTTTGTGAATGTATACAAACAAAACAATTTACTAACGAACCGCAAAAAATAATGGACAAAAATCCTAGGCTTTACGCAATATAAAACTCCACTATCAACTAAAAACGTATACATATGAGTGCGTAACTTGCTCAGGGTGTGGATATTATTGCGTGATGCTACGGCCTTTTGCGCGTCCTTTTTTACGGTTTGTCATTTAAATGTTTTGTCTATACGTATTGACAAAAAGAAAATCTGAATATTTGAAACGATTCATCCAACTAATTGTCCTGATCAATAAGTTTTTGGAAAGCCGCATTATTTCTCGAGCACATTTGAAACCTTCCCATTATCTCAAACATCTCAGTTTAATCTCTTTTTCGATCTTGCATCTCAGATTGTCATTGTTGACAACGTTTTTGTTTGGCTTCATGATAGTAAGAACTTGATTCACATATAAAATTACAATTTCTTTAAAAAAGAAAACTCACATGCTCTATTCGACGAGCTTTCGAAGATACCACAATGTGAAATCGCTTAAGGTGATGCCTTAGAGACCCTCCTCAATTTCCTCGCCTCCATAAATCAAACTTTCATAACAACCGGTAATGAAACGTTCAATTTTTTTGAGCACAAAGACAAGCATTTAATAATAATAATGTACAAGATGATGAAGAAAAGAACAACAAATTCAGAGTTTCAGCTGCTCCTCTCGTGGAGCATTGAGTGAACGATGACTTGATAACCATGTCTTTGCAAAAACATGAAAAACATAAACATGATGCAACAGGAATCGAAGACAAGTTGGAACATCAAGAAGCTGCAACGAGTAGTCCTCATACGACTTGTCTAGGTTTACGTATTCCTTGTGCAATTCCTTCTCTATCTTCGTTCAAAATGTATTGCATCTAAGACAGATAGGATGCCACTTATATGCCAAGGTAGCATTGTAAGAGATTAGCAAGACATGATGCAACTTATATGCCAAAGTAGCCATTGTATAAAGATACGTACTTGAATGTTCAAAATATCGAGTAGAAGGTGGAGAAGTTTAAGATTGGTGACCCATTACATCCTTTTAGGACATTTCAATGTGAACGGGAAAGTATTTCCATGGAAATTACTATGGATAACTTTGAGTCCAATAAGGACATGATCTAGTAAATTTTGTTATAGTAGATCAGTTGACTATGATGGATTGCTTCATTTCTACTCATTGTACAATCGAAATTCCAAAATTAACAAAGTCATTTGTTGAAAAGATTTATCAAATCTATGGTCTACCTCAAGACATAGTAAAGGATTTACCTCTTTTCAATATGAGAGACTTTAAACCAGAAGTGAATCTTAGAGAGTGATTCCATGATCAAACTTAACGGGGGAAGAATGTTGTATAATCATGGGTTTGAGTTCAAGATCCTTTGGAAACACCTTTGATTTTATTGATCGGTTGAATGGTTTGAAGCTTAGGTATTTTATCTAGCATTTAAAGCCTTATTGCTTGAGGCAAAATCCTTTATAGAATCCTTGGAGGTTAAAGTTGTCATAATGGAAGGCAATCCAGGTAGGTGGATCGTCTAGTTGTATGGATGTGCCTACATTGAACCGAATGCAGGGTGCTCTACGCCTAGGTATTTGGATGAACAAAGAGGAAAGGGGTAGATAAAAAATACATTTCACATAAAGAAAAAAATTGGATGAGATCATTTATTATGCAAAGGATATAAATTGACATTCATTTGGGCTTCGAAGTATCTACTTTTGGTTGCTTCTTAGAAAGTAAATTATCTAGTTTTATAGTATACACACACATACTCATAGACTTAGATGCACACATTCATGACCACATGGATGCACACACACAAGCCCATACCAATGCATGCCGCATGAGACAAAAACAATCACATGCCACATAGAGCACAAAGGCACTATTGCTGTAACATTTTCACAGATAAACACACATATATGAATGCACACATATATACAAACGCATACACACACACCCAAGTGCCCACAATTAAACTTATTCCCACATACACATATACCCATATATACTCATGTACTCACATATGTATGTCCTCGCACACTCACATACACACACAAAGCACATGCATACATATGAACACACATTCGTACACACACATACATACACCCTCTTGCCTCGCATAACTATAAACTAGACAAGCTTCTGAGCGGGTTAGCCTCTTGGGTACCCATCCCCGACTCAGAAAATAAAAAAAATACAAACTAGACAAGTTCCATGACGGAAACTACCAGCCATGGAAGCTTACTATGCAGATGATTCTACGCAAGATGTCTTTGCTTAATGTGGGTGGTTGATGGCACCGAAGTTTGCCCATCCCGAACGGATCCTCAACAAGCTGCTGCAGTTAAAGTCTGGGAAGACAAAGATCTCAGCGCCAAACTGGAGTTGATGCTGCATATGACCGACTCCCTGAAGCAAGCCTTGCGCACCCATGAGACAGCACATGGTGTTTGGAAGGCGCTCGAGCAAATGTTTGAAGTCAAAAGTGTCGCACAATAGGTGCATTGTCTCCGACAACTCCTTTCCATGACAGTGAAAGAGACGGATTCTCCGGAGACTTTTCTACAACAATGGCACGTCAAGATGGATGATCTTCTGCTGTCCGGTCTCGACCTCCGAGCAGATATACAAGCGGTTGTACTCCTTTCAACCTTGCCTCTTTCATTTCAGTCGTTTGTATCAACTTTAAGCACGAATGCACAACTCTCTGTTGCATCTCTCATTCCGTTGATACTCCAAGAAGTTGAAATGCGTCGCACATCGTCGTCTACTCAAAGTCATGCATCAACACTCGAACGGCTTGTTTTTCTGATCTATGGGCTATTGCTGCTCTTTCGTTAATGGCCTCTCAGTAATCTAGAGTTTATGTCTATCTCGAATGTGAATTGCATCAGGTTTAAAGTTACAGCTGATTGAAATTTTGCCTCATTCTCGTCGTTTATCTATCAAAAACTAAAAGTACTTAGCCGCTGTGATAAAGTGAATTCTTCATTTTCATTGTGATTATATTCGAAGCGTAGATTTGAGAATGGAGCTTTACAGTAGGCGCATTACTGTCGATGATCTTATGGCTTATCAGCTAGCTGGATGAGCGTGGCTGTTCTTGGCATTATACATGTACGTCAGTTTACCTGTTTTTAATATCCCGGTCTAAGGATTAAACTTATCTTGTCCTTTAGATAGTGGCACATGAAATTTCAAATTTGCTTTTGTTTGATAGGGGTTATGAGCGCCAAAAGGGCATCGAAAAAGTTTAAACACAGTGCCACTGTTCTTAGCAAATTTAAACATTTCTGCTCTATGATTGAAAACCTACATCATTCCAAATTCCGTGCCTTACAGACTTATAATGGAGGGGAATATACTTCGCATATTTTCCAGCAATTTCTTCGTCAAAAAGGTATTCAACATTGTGTTACGGTTCCGGACACTCCCCAACATGATGGCATTGCTCAACGACGAAACCGTACACTACTTGATATGAGCCGTTGCATGCTTAGGACAGCGTCTAATTGATTTCTTTTGGGAGGAAGCAGTTATGACTGCATGTTATTTAATCAACTGCACCTATTGCAAGCTTTGTTTGTTGGTTATGGAGAACCTTTTGGTGTCAAAGGCTATCGCCTTTACGACCCTGAATCTCATCGCTTTTTCTTCAGCCATGCTGTTGTGTGCGATGAAGGTGCCCTCCTTGGCAAACCAATGTCTTCCATTGATGCGACTTCTATGTGTCCCTCTGACAGTTTGTCTAAATCCCTTGAGCCCTTGCATGTTTCAATACCTTTAAACCTTTCATCTCACAAAACCCCTATGGCTGTAAACATCTGGCAATCGTACCCATCTATCCTCTTGAAGAGCCTCTTTTTCTTTACTTATAAGCATTTTAACAAGGCACTTGTTCGCATTCAAATGTTTGCTTCTCTTTACGTTTCATTTATTTCCCTTTTGCATCGAGCTTGTAAACTATGTTTATAAGCATTTTAACAAGGCACTTGTTCGCATTCAAATGTTTGCTTCTCTTTACGTTTCATTTATTTCCCTTTTGCATCGAGCTTGTAAACTATGTTCACTAGAGCTTGTTTGTCCCCATGACTTCTTGATAACTTCCACCATATGTAAGGGATTGTCATTCCTTTGAAATTTATTGGGATCTTGAGTTGGCAATCTCTGTAATAATGATCGCCCCAATCACGAGCTTAAGAAAGTTACCATAGGGATGCATTAGTTGAAGGTTTAGTTGGTGGCCATGAAAGATGTTTTATAAAGATCTTGAATACGTCATCTATAGCAGGCTCGTCCTGGTTGTACTATCTTAGGCTTATCTGTAGTTTGTGAGATTGGGCCCTTTTGCCGTATACCTCGAATTTGTATTCCGGGGTCATAGTACTAATTACTTGCCTACTCCAAACGAGAGAATGTGGGCTCCGGATCGAGAGCATATACATCAGAAGTCTCTCTAAAGAATTTTCCCATGTAATTAATTTTTCTCGGTTCTTTTAATATATTGTTAGGGATGGGTTCACATTCTAGGTTTACATTCGCATATATTTTCAGGCTAAAATATTAATTCATGATGGTCGCTATTGTTTTAGTACACGTCTTTGATGATGTTCTTGAGCTCATATGTATTAAGTGTCGTTCGGCAGTGTAATTGGGTACGCTGTTCTTGGAAATTACTTTCAAAAGCAGGAAAAAAAAAGGAAAAAGAGGAAAAAAGACCCAATGGAAAATTCACTGATTTCTTCAACTTCTCGTCATGTTTGTGTGTGTCTGTGTAGATACGTTTGCTGATCATCTCGAATCGGAGTAAAGCATTCAGTAATGGCACAATAGAGTTGCAAGAGAACTAAACCAAAAATTCAAACGTACAGTATTCTAACAATATTGAAATCACTAGTAACCAAACTGAGAAGTAAAATATTGAAACAATGGTAAAAAAGGTTAAATGCGAAGAGATAGACATTGAAAGATCTACCTATGCATCATTAATTCACATATGGAAGGAGAGAGGGGCTAGAGGCGAATCAAGTGATGTGGATTAGGTCATGAGAGCATAAGTAGAATAACATCTGATAGATTTTCTTTCCTATGAGCCTTCTATACCTTACTCTGATAGAAAATAAGGTAACAAAAAATAAAGCTAAAAAGCAAGATAGGTTTGCAAGATCTGATCCATTTGTTTCTTTTCATATAACTCGCGAGATTGTTATAATGCTTCCTTGTATGCTTGAATCAAACATGGTGATCGGGACACAGAAGACATCCATAATTATAATGGTAAAATAAACAATTCTCATGGAACATGCCAATAATGCCAATGGCTGAGTTAATCTGTTCCTTTAGAGCTCTCGTATGATCTCTTACATAAATATAATCTAGACTCCTATTGGGAAGACTTAGACATTGAGCTTAAAGATTAATATCCATCATCATGTTTGTAGCATAATAAATATACATACATCTCTCTCTCTCTCTCTCTCTCTATATATATATATATATATATATATATATATATATATATATATATATATATATATATATATATGAGCAGGACTTAGACAAGTAATGAAGACCGTGATGATCTGCATGCATGGTTGTGCTACATAAAGATTGTTGAAGCCCAATTATAACGTCAATGCTGATTGACTTAATTTGTTTGTACGGATAATGTAATTTGGAGCAGGAATTATGAGGTGAACGCTTGCAACTTTCTTTAATTTTGATGTGCAGAGCTCATAACATGAATATGTAAGAAGAAAGCATTGGAATGAACATAACATAACATACGGCTCACTGACGTATTCGAGTTCGAGTTAACTAATTGTCAGTATTTTTTATTTTTTTTGTGTGTCCCTCCAACCCCTTTTCTTCCAATTTAATTATAAAGCCCACGAATCTAATACCGTTCGTTCAATGCAAACAAATAAACATTGAAACCTTCTTGAAAATGAAACTAAATAAACAATATTTGCATTTCTATGAGAGATCAGAAACATCCTAAATTCTTTGATTCTTCAGAGTGAAGGCTTCCCTTTTCACTTCAAATCATAGTAATGTCTTTTACCTGAAATCCGTTTGTGTACACTATAGTGATAGCCTTCGGAAAACTGCATCATTATACAAAGATATTGATCTCCACTATTTGGTTTAATTAGTTGTATAGATCAGTCATATTGCCACCAAACAGGAGGCATATTATTTGAAAAATGGTGAAATGAATTAGAAATAGACAAATGAATCCTTAATCTCGGATTGAATTGAATTGATCTAAGCATGTTAGTACGTCGGCATTGCATTGTGATTTGTTATTTTTGATATGTGTGTCTTACATTACCTTTGTCGAGAGCGATCAATCAGTACAGCTTACAATGCTAATATTTTGGCAATACAGTTCAGTTGCATCCTCTCTCTTAGATGCATATTTTGAACAAAGGTAGTTAACGATTGGCCATGCATAGCTCATAGTAGCATCATAACTACTATTGGTTGTAGTCTTTACATGTTGCGATCTCTTTTCATAATTTCGTACTGTTGTAGCATATTTATGTTTTTGATGCTTTTGTGAGGCCATGGTCACGGCTTCCTCATCGTTGACTTCTTTTTTCTCAGTGGTGGATGGAGCAACAGTTGCAACTCTGAATTTGCTGTTTTTTTCTCCATCGTCTTGTTACACCGTGTCGAGCCACTGCATTGTTAATTATTTTATGTACTTTGTTGTGTCGAAGATGATTCAAGGTTTCCATTTTATTATCATTACTCGTTATTTTCTTGTGGAAGAAAAAAAGCTTGATGTATAGAGGTGAGTAACTTGAGGAGGTGCGTCAACGGACCGCCGTCTGTTCTTTTTGATTCTGGTATCTTTCAAAATTTAAACACATGAATTTTCATTCTCAAAGAAATTGTATTTTTGTATGACAATCAAGTTTTTCCTATCGCGGAATCAAACAAAAATGCTATGGTCAACAATGACAATTCGAGATGTAGGAAATGTTGGGATTAACGTCAGGTCTTTGAAGTAATGTGACGGTTTCAAATGTTCTCGACAAATGATGTGGTTTTTGAAAAACTGCTTGGTCGGATCCACAAATTGGATGACTTGTTTCACATATTGATATTTGCTTTTTTGTGAACGTATACAACCAAAACATTTTGCCGATGAACCTCAGAAAATAATGGACAAAAGGCCTGGGCTTTATGCAATATAAAACTCCACTATCATCCGAAAATGTATACATATCAGTGCCTAACTTGCTCAGGGTGTGCATATTATTGCGTGATGCTACGGCCTTTTGCGCATCCTTTTTTGCGGTTTGTCATCCAAATGTTTTGTCTATACGCATTCACAAAAAGAAAATCTGAATATTCGAAGCGATTCATCCAATTTCTCGTCCCGATCAATAAGTTTTTGGAAAACCGAATTATCTCTTAAGCACATTTGAAACCTTCCCATTATCTCAAACATCTCAGTTTAATCCCTTGTTTCTGCATCTTGGATTGTCATTGTTGACGACAACATGTTTGGCCCCATGACAGTAAGAACTTGATTCACTTATAAAACTAGAATTCCTTTAGAAAAGGAAACTCACATGCTCTACTCGATGAGCTTTGAAACATACCACAATGTGAATGCTTAAGGCGGTCCCTTAGAGACCCTCCTCAATTTCCTTGCCTCCATAAATCAAGCTTTCTCAACAATGGATAATGAAACCTTGAACTTTTTTGAACACAAACACAAGCACTAGATTATGGTAACGCAATGGCTCAACAAGGTACACGATGATGGAGGAAAACACAACAAATTTAGACTTTCAGCTGCTATTTCCGTGCAGCATTGAGTCAGCAATGACTAAATGACCATGGCATTACAAAAGCATGAAAAGCGTAAACATGCTACAACAAGAATCGACGACAAGTCGGAACATCAAAAAGTTGCAAGAAGTAGTCCTCATACGACTTGTCTAGGTGTTAGAGCCCTCATATGCTTTGTTACATAAACATAATCTAGACTCCTATTGGGAAAACTTAGACATTCCGCTTGAAGATTAATATCCATCATCATGTTTGCAGCATAATATATATACATGCATACATACATACACATCTATCTCTCTCTCTCTCTCTCTCTATATATATATATATATATATATATATATATATATATATGTGTGTGTGTGTGTGTGTGTGAGTAGGTTCTAGACAAGTTATGAAGACCGTGATGATCTGCATGCATGGTTGTGGTACATAAAGATTGTTGAAGCCCAATTATAACGTCAATAATGATTGATTTAATCTGTTTGTACGAATAATGTAATTTGGAGAAGGAATTATGAGGTGAACGCCTGCAACTTTCTTTAATTTTGATGTGCAGAGCTCATAACATGAATATAAAAGAAGGAAGCACTGGAATGAACATAACATAACATACGGCTCACAGACTTATTCGACTTAACTAATTGTCATCATTTTTTATTTTTTTTGTGTGTCCCTCTAACCCCTTTTCTTCCAATTTAATTATAGAGACCACGAATCTAATACCGTTCGTTCAATGCAAACAAATAAACATTGAAACCTTCATGAAAATGAAACTAAATAAACAATATTGGCATTTCTATGAGAGATCAGAAACATCATAAATTCTTTGATTCTTTAGGGTGAAGCCTTCCCTTTCCACTTCAAATCATAGTAATGTCTTTTACCTGAAATCCGTTTGCGTACACTACAGTGATAGCCTTCGGCAAAAGTGGTGCCTCTCCACTCCATCATTATAAAAAGATATTGATCTCCACTAATTGGATTAATTAGTTATATAGATATCCGTTTGCATACACTACAGTGATAGCCTTCGGCAAAAGTGGCGCCTCTCCACTCCATCATTATACAAAGATATTGATCTCCACAAATTGGATTAATTAGTTATATAGATCAGTCATACCGCAACCAAACAGGAGGCATATTATTTGAATAATGGCGAAAGGCCAATTAGAAATAGACAATTGAATTCTTAATCTCGAATAGAATTGAATTGATCCAAGCACGTTAGTACGTCGGCATTGTATTGTGATTTGTTAATTTTAATATGTGTGTCTTACATTACCTTGGTCGAGAGTGATCAATCAGTACATCTTACAATGCTACTATTTTGGCAATACATTATAGTTGCATCCTCTATCTTATACACATATTTTGAACAAAGGTAGTAAACGATTGGCCATGCACAGTTCGTAGTAGTATCATGATTACTACTGGTTGCAGTCTTTACATGTTGTGACCTATTTTCATGATTTCCTACTGTTGCTGCATATTTATGTTTTTCATGCTTTTGTGAGGTCATGGTCACGGCCTTCATATTGTTGACTCCATTTTTCTCAGTGGTGGAAGGAGTAGTAGCTACAACTCTGAATTTGCTGTTCTTTTCTCTATCATTTTGTTACACCGCATTGAGCCACTGCATTACCATTATCTAACGTACTTCGTTGTGCCCAAGATGATTCAAGGTTTCCATCTTATCATCATTATTTGTTGTTATTTCTTTGTGGAAGAAAAAAGCTTCATGTATAGAGGTGAGTAACTTGAGAAGGTGCGTATGCAGACCGCCGTTCGCTCTTTCCGATTCGGGTATCTTCCAAAGCTTGAGTACATGAATTTTCAATCACAAAGAAATTGTATTTTTGTATGAGAATCAAGTTTTTCTTATCACGGACCAAAGAAAAATGCTGTCGTCAACAATGATTATTCGAGATGCGGGAAATGTTGAGATTTGGGTCAGGTCTTTGAAGTAATGTGACGGTTTCAAATGTTCCCAACAAATGATGCGGTTTTTGAAAATATGCTTGATCGGATGAGAAATTGGATTACTTGCTTCACATATTGAGATTTGCTTTTTTGTGAACGTATACAAACAAAACAATTTATTGACGAACCGCAAAGAATGATTGACAAAAAGCCTAGGCTTTACGCAATATAAAACTCCACTATCAACTAAAAACGTATACATATCAGTGCGTAACTTGCTCAAGGTGTGGATATTATTGCCTGACGCTACGGCCTTTTGCTGGTCCTTTTTTACGGTTTGTCATCTAAATGTTTTGTCTGTACGTATTGACAAAAAGAAAATTTGAATATTCGAAACGATTCATTCAACTAATTGTGCTGATCAATAAATTTTTTGAAAGCCGCATTATTTCTCGAGCACATTTGAAACCTTCCCATTATCTTAAACATCTCAGTTTAATCCCTTTTTCTTGCATCTCAGATTGTCATTGTTGACAACATTTTTGTTTGGCTTAATGATAGTAAGAACTTGATTCATATATAAAATTACAATTTCTTTAAAAAATAAAACTCACATGCTCATTCGAAGATACCACAATCTGAAATCGCTTAAGGCGATGCCTTAGAGACCCTCCTCAATTTCCTCGCCTCCATAAATCAAACTTTCTTAACAACCGGTAATGAAACCTTGAATTTTTTTGAGCACAAAGACAAGCATTTAGTAATGGTAATGCAATGGCTGAACAAGGTACAAGATGATGAAGAAAAGAACAACAAATTCAGAGTTTGAGCTACTCCTCTCGTGGAGCATTGAGTCAACGATGACTTGATAACCATGTCTTTGCAAAAGCATGAAAAACGTAAACATGATGGAACAAGAATCGAAGACAAGCTGGAACATCAAGAAGCTGCGGCGAGTAGTCCTCATACGACTTGTCTAGGTTTACGTATTCCTTCTGCAATTCCTTCTCTATCTTCGTTCAAAATGTATTGCATCTAAGACAGATAGGATGCAACTTATATGCCAAAGTAGCATTGTAACAGATTAGCAAGACATGATTCAACTTATATGCCAAAGTAGCATTGTATAAAGATACGTACTTAAATGTTCAAAATATCAAGTAGAAGGTGGAGAAGTTTAAGATTGATGACCCATTACATCTTTTAGGACATTTCAATGTGAACGGGAAAGTATTTTCATGGAATATACTATGGATAACTTTGAGTCCATTAAGGACATAATCTAGTAAATTTTGTTATAGTAGATCAGTTGACTATAATGTATTGCTTCATTTCTACTCATTGTACAATCAAAATTCCAAAATTAACAAAGTCATTTGTTGAAAAGATTTATCAAATCTATGGTCTACCTGAGTCAAGACATAGTAAAGGATTTACCTCTTTTCAACATGAGAGACTTTAAACCAGAAGTGAATGCTACTGTTTTGGCAATACATTATAGTTGCATCCTCTATCTTAGACACATATTTTGAACAAAGATAGTGAACGATTGGCCATGCACAGTTCGTATTAGTATCAGGACTACTATTGGTTGCACTCTTTACATTTTGTGATCTGTTTTCATGATTTCCTACTGTTGCTGCATATTTATGTTTTTCATGCTTTTGTGAGGTCATGGTCACGGCCTCCATATCGTTGATTCCATTTTTCTTAGTGGTGGAAGGAGTAGCAGCTGCAACTCTGAATTTGCTCTTCTTTTCTTTATCATTTTGTTACATCACATTGAGCCACTGCATTACCATTGCCTACAAAGAGGTCAGTTCTTTGAAGTAATGTGATGGTTTCAAATGTTCCCGACAAATGATGTGGTTTTTGAAAAACTACTTCTATCTATCTATCTATGTCATTGTTGATGAAAATATTTCTATTTGGCCCAATGATAGTAAGAACTTGATTCACTTATAAAATTACAATTTCTTTAGAAAAGGAAACTCACATGCTCTACTCGATGAGCTTTGGAAGATACCACAATGTGAAAGCGCTTAAGACGGTCCTTTGGAGACCCTCCTTAATTTCCTTGCCTCCATAACTGAAGCTTTCTTAACAATCGATAATGAAACCTTGAATTTGTTTGAACATAAAGACAAACATTAGATAGTTGTAACGCAATGGCTCCACAAGGTACAAGATGATGGAGGAAAAAACAAGAAATTCAGAGTTTGAGTTGTTTCTCCCGTGGAGCATTGAGTCAGCGATGATTAAATGACCATGGCATTACAAAAGCATGAAAAGCTTTAACATGCTGCAACAAGAATCGAAGACAAGTCAGAACATCAAGAAGCTGCAACAAGTAGTCCTCATACGACTTGTCTAGGTTTTAGAGCCCTCTCTCTCTCTATATATATATACATCTCTCTCTCTCTCTCTCTCTATATATATATATATATATATATATATATATATATATATAGAGAGAGAGAGAGAGAGAGAGAGAGAGAGAGAGAGAGAGATAGATATATGAGCAGATTCTAGACAAGTAATGAAGACCGTGATGATCTCCATGCATGGTTGTGCTACATAAAGATTGTTGAAGCCCAATTATAACGTCAATGCTGATTGATTTAATCTGTTTGTACGGATAATGTAATTTGGAGCACTAATTATGAGGTGAACGCCGGCAACTTTCTTTAATTTTGATGTGCACAGCTCATAACATGAATATGAAAGAAGGAAGCACTGGAATAAACATAACATGACATACGGGTCACAGACTTATTCGACTTAACTAATTGTTATCTTTTTTTATTCTTTTGTGTCCCTCCAACCCCTTTTCTTCCAATTTAATTATAGAGACAACGAATCTAAGACCGTTCGTTCAATGCAAACAAATAAACATTGAAACCTTCATTAAAATAAAACTAAATAAACAATATTGGCATTTCTATGAGAGATCGGAAACATCCTAAGTTCTTTGATTCTTCAGGGTGAGGGCTTCCCTTTCCACTTCAAATCATAGTAATGTCTTTTACCTGAAATCTGTTTGCATACACTATAGTGATAGCCTTCGTCAAAAGTGACGCCTCTCCACTCCATCATTGTACAAAGATATTGATCTCCACTAATTGGATTAATTAGTTATATAGATCAGTCATACTGCAACCAAACAGGAGGCATATTATTTGAATAATGGCGAAATGTGAATTAGAAAAAGACAATTGAATCCTTAATCTCGAATTGAGTTGAATTGATCCAAGCACGTTAGTACGTCGGCGTTGTATTTTGATTTGTTAATTTTGATATGTGTGTTTACATTACCTTGGTCGAGACCGATCAATCAGTACAGTTTACATTGGCAATACATTATAGTTGCATCCTCTTTGTTAGACATATATTTTGAACAATGGTAGTAAACGATTGGCCATGCACATTTCGTAGTAGTATCAGGACTACTACTAGTTGCAGTCTTTACATGTTGCGATCTGTTTTCATGATTTCCTAGTTGCTGCATATTTATGTTTTTCATGCTTTTGTGAGGTCATGATCACGGCCTCCATATCGTTGACTCCATTTTTCTCAGTTGTGGAAGTAGCAGCTGAAACTCTGAATTTGCTGTTCTTTTCTCTATCCTCTTTTTACACCGCATTGAGCCACTGCATTACCATTATCTAACGCACTTCGTTGTGCCTAAGATGATTCAAGGTTTCCATCTTATCATCATTACGTGTGGTTATTTCTTTGTGGAAGAAAAAAGCTTCATGTATAGAGGTGAGTAACTTGAGAAGGTGCGTATGCGGACCACTAATCGCTATTTTCAATTCGGGTATCTTCCAAAGCTTGAGCACATGAATTTTCATTCCCAAAGAAATTGTTTTTTTGTATGCCAATCAAGTTCTTCTTATTGCGGACCAAACAAAAATGATGTCGTCAACAATGAGAATTCGAGATGCGGTAAATATTGAGATTTGGGTCAGCTCTTTGAAGTAATGTGACGGTTTCAAATGTTTCCGACAAATGATGCAGTTTTTGAAAAATTGTTTGGTCAGATAAGAAATTGGATGACTTGCTTCACATATTGAGATTTGCTTTTTTGTGAAAGTATACAAACAAAACAATTTATTGACGAATTGCAGAAAATAATGGACAAAAAACCTAGGCTTTACGCAATATAAAACTCCACTATCAACTGAAAACGTATACATATCAGTGCGTCACTTGCTCAAGGTATGGATATTATTGCGTGATGCTACGGCTTTTTGCGCGTCCTTTTTTGCGGTTTGTCATCTAAATGTTTTGTCTGTTCGCATTGACAAAAAGAAAATCTGAATATTCCAAGCGATTCATCCAAATTCTTGTCCAAACATCTCAGTTTCATCCCTTTTTCAGCATCTCAGATTGTCATTATTGATGACAATATTTTTGTTTGGCCCTAAGATAGTAAGAACTTGATTCACATATAAAATTACAATTTCTTTAGAAAAGGAAACTCACATGCTCTATTCGACGACCTTTGAAAGATACCACAATGTGAAAGCGCTTAAGATGGTGCCTTGGAGACCCTCCTCAATTTCCTCGCCTCCATAAATCAAACTTTCTTAACAACCGGTAATGAAACCTTGAGATTTTTTTAGCACAAAGACAAGCATTTAATAATGGTAACGCAGTGGCTCAACCAGGTACAAGATGATGAAGGAGAAAACAACAAATTCAGAGTTTCTCTCGTGGAGCATTGAGTCAATGATGACTAGATAACCATGGCTTTGCAAAAGCATGAAAAACGTAAACATGATGCAACACGAATCGAAGATAAGTTGGAACATCAAGAAGTTGCAACGAGTAGTCCTCATACGACTTGTCTTGTCTAGGTTTACGTATTCCTTTTACAATTCCTTCTCTATCTTCGTTCAAAATGTATTGCATCTAAGACAGACAGGATGCAACTTATATGCCAAAGTAGCATTGTAAGAGAGTAGCAAGACATGATGCAACTTATATGCCAAAGTAGCATTGTATAAAGATACGTACTTAAATGTTCAAAATATCAAGTAGAAGGTGGAGAAGTTTGAGATTGGTGACCCATTGCATCCTTTTAGGACATTTCAATGTGAAGGGGAAAGTATTTTCATGGAATATACTATGGATAACTTTGAGTCCAATAAGGACATGATCGAGTAAATTTTGTTATAGTAGATCAGTTGATTGTGATGGATTGCTTCATTTCTACTCTTGTACAATCAAAACTCCAAAATTAACAAAGTCATTTGTTGAAAAGATTTATTAAATCTATGGTCTACCTCGACATAGTAAAGGATTTATCTCTTTTCAATGTGAGAGACTTTAAACTAGAAGTGAATCTTAGAGAGTGATTCCATGATCAAACTTAAGGGGGGAAGAATGTTGTATAATCATGGGTTTGAGTTCAAAATCCTTTGGAAACACCTTTGATTTTATTGATGGGTTGGATGGTTTGAAGCTTAGGTATTTTTTCTAGCATTTAAAGCCTTATTCCTTGAGATGAAATCCTTTATAGAAACCTTGGAGGTTAAAGTTGTCATAATGGAAGGCCATCCAGGTCGGTGGATCGTCTAGTTGTATGGATGTGCCTACATTACAACGAATGTAGGGTGCTCTAAGCCTAGGTATTTGGATGAACAAAGAGGAAAGGGGTAGATAAAAAATACATTTCACAGAAATTAAAATTTGGATGAGATCATTTATTATGCAAAGGATATAAATTGACATTCATTTGGGCTTTGAAGTATCTACTTTTGGTTTCTTCCTAGAAAGTAAATTATCTAGTTTTATAGTATACACACATACTCATAGACTTAGATGCACAGATTCATGACCACATGGATGCATATACACAAGCCCATACCAATGCATGCCGCATGAGACAAAAACAATCACATGCCACATACAGCACAAAGGCACTATAGCTGTAATATTTTCACACATAAACACACATATATGAATGCACATATATACAAACACATACACACACACACACCCAAGTGCCCAGATTTAAACTTATTCCCACTTACACATATACCCATATATACTCATGTACTCACATATGTATCTCCTCGCACACTCACATACACACACAAAGCACATGCATACATATGAACACACATTCGTACACAATCATACGCAATAAACATTTATGCCTACTAATAGAAATCCTTGCCGTTATATACTCTAGGAATTCCTATGAGTCTCAATGCTTGTAATGTGTAGAGACATACAATGTAAACGGACAACTTTTCAAGTAAATGAAAGAAAACTATAAAGAAAATAACTACTCAATTAGAAAATAACTATGCTCAACACAATTACAGGCTACCTCTAGAGCTTCCAGCAAATCTTTTCATGGCTACTTTAACATAAAATTTGGAAAAGAATAGGGTACTTGGAGATTTACAAAGCACTTAAACAAAAATCCATAAACTCATGTTTCGAACTATTAAAAAAAAATCAACTAAAGAAAGAAAAGTATTACAATTTATCTTCGACAGTTCGGCTATGCCCAAATCGCAAAGAGAAATCTCAAAACTAAATGAAATTCATCATGTGACAAAATGTACTTATAAAGAATTCACAACTAACGGAAATGAAAGTCTAGGAAATTTTGCGTACAGTGTCCTCTAATTAACTAAAAATACCCAACATCAACCAAAAATACACGCAAACACACACACACACACACACACACACACATATATATATATATATATATATATATATATATATATACATATATATATATATATATATATATATATATATATATATATATATATATATATATGTGTGTGTGTGTGTCACACACACACACACATATATATATATATATATATATATATATACATATATATATATATATATATATATATATATATATATATATATATATGTATATATATATATATATATATATATATATATATATATATATATATATATATATATATATATATATATATATATATATATATATGTGTGTGTGTGTGTGTGTGTGTGTGTATATGCGGTCAAGAACACGTTAATATGCAATAGAATTTCGTGTCAACAAAACCCGAGGTTAGTATTTAACAATGGAAAGTTAGCACTTGACTATAAGGTGTACTACAAGTTGTATGGAAAGATGCATTATGTATCAGACTTTGACGTGGAGTCATTAAGCCCTGAAAAATAATTATCCATAGAATTATGAAGAAATGTCAAAATGAAGTGATTTTTGTGTCCATTGAGAGATTATTGTGTCACTGTGTAGATGGTGTGATCACCATGCATTATCCATGACCCATACGCACATGGATAGTGTTTGGTGATCACACTATCTACAAAGTGACATTATATATATATATATATATATATATATATATATATATATATACACGAGACTCTACCCGAATTTTCCTAGACTATCAGATTTACTTGACTTTCATTTCCATTACTTGTGAATTCGTTGTTAATACATTTTGTCAGATCATGAGTTTCATTTATTTTTGAGACTTCTCTTTGAGATTTGGGCATAGTCAAATTGTCTAAGATAAATTGTGATACTTTTCTTCTTTAGTTGATTTTTTTATAATAGTTCGAAACATGACTTTAACGATTTTTGTTTATGTGCTTTGTAAATCTCCTAGTACTCTATTCTTTTCCGACTTGTATGTTAAGGTTGTCACGAAACGATTTTGTGGAAGCTCTAGAGGTAGCCCATAATTGTGTTGAGCATAGTTATCACCCTTGCTCTAGTTTATTAGTTATTTTCTTTATAGTTTTCTTTCATCTACTTGAAAATTGGTTCATTGATATTTTATGGAGAAACCCCAAGATTGTGAAGGTCTCTACACGTGACAATCATTGCCACTCATAGCGATTTGTAGAGTATATAACCGAAAGGATCTCTATATATTGTTAGAAATGGGTAAGTGTTTCTATTTGTCATGTGCTTATATGAGTAGCTGATGTATTTGTCTACGTATACGTGTGAGCGTCACTAAGTGCATAATTATGTGATAAATTGAGTGTTTGTGTAAAAGTGATTGAATAAAAATATGTATGATTGTGTGTGGATGTGGCACGTGAGTATGTGTGGAACTAAAATTATGTATTTATGTGCTCACGTGCGTATGTGTATGTATGTCCATATGTTTTCGATGCGTTTTGTGAGTATATGTGTCTATTGGTGGGCATTAATGTTTATTGTGAGTATATATTCATGTGCATCTGAAGGATATGTGTCTATTGGTGGGAATTAATGTTTATTGTGCATGTATGTAAGTATATTGATGTGTGTATATATGTATGCATGTGTGTTGATGTGTGCATGTGCTGTGTGTGTATGTCTGGAGGAAGGACATACATATGTGAGTGCATGAGTATATATAGGTGTTGAGGATCAGATCTCCCAGACACACGAAGGCAAAGGATAGTAGAGAAACAAAACCACACAAATGTACTCAGAGAATAGAAAGAGACAAGAGACGACACCAGTATAGGTACGGTCTCCCCTCACATACTCTAATGGATAACTCTATCAGAGCATGTGTATTTATAGGTATTTCTTAGTATGTCGTGAATAGAAGATACATGAGGGTCGCACTTTAAATAACGTGCTTTTGTTTTATTTACAAAAATAGCTATAAATAACTATTTTTCTAAAAACATTTTTCTAAATATCTCCAAAAGTGTTTGAATAAATCCATGCGCATTCACACCCTCATGGATCTTCACCTGCTAAATCAAATCACAAAACACATTAAAATCAGTGGTGGTAGGAGTAGCAGCTACAACTCTAAATTTGCTGTTCTTTTCTCTATCATCTTGTTACATAGCGTTGAGCCACTGCATTACCATCGTGAGTAACTTGAAAAGGTGCATATGCGGACCGCCGTTCGCTCTTTCCGATTCGGGTATCTTCCAGAGCTTGAGCACATGAATTTTCATTCACAAAGAAATTGTTTTTTCATATGAGAATCAAGTTTTTCTTATCGCGGACCAAACAAAAATGCTGTCGTCAACAATGATAATTGGAGATGCCGGAAATGTTTGGATTTGGGTCAGGTCTTTGAAGTAATGTGACGGTTTCAAATGTTCCCGATAAATGATGCAATTTTTGAAAATCTGCTTGGTCGAATGAGAAATTGGATTACTTGCTTCACATATTGAGATTTGCTTTTTTGTGAACGTATACAAACAAAACAATTTACTAACAAACGGCAAAAAATAATGGACAAAAAGCCTAGGCTTAACGCAATATAAAACTCCACTATCAACTGAAAACGTATACATATTAGTGCGTAACTTGCTCAATGTGTGGATATAATTGCGTGATGCTACGGCCTTTTGCGCGTCCTTTTTTACGGTTTGTGATCTAAATGTTTTGTCTGTACGTTTTGACAAAAAGAAAATCTGAATATTCGAAACGATTCATCCAACTAATTTTCCTGATCAATAAGTTTTTGGAAAGCCGCATTATTTCTCGAGCACACTTGAAACGTTCCCATTATCTCAAACATCTAGTTTAATCCCTTTTTCCTGCATCTCAGATTGTCATTGCTGACAACATTTTTGTTTGGCTTCATAATAGTAAGAACTTGATTCACATATAAATTTACAATTTCTTTAAAGAAGAAAACTCACATGCTCTATTCGACGAGCTTTCGAAGATACCACAATGTGAAATCGCTTAAGGCCACTGCATTACCATTATCTAACGTACTTCGTTGTGCCCAAGATGATCCAAGGTTTCCATCCTATCATCATTATTTGTTGTTATTTCTTTGTGGAAGAAAAAAGCTTCATGTATAGAGGTGAGTAACTTGAGAAGGTGCGTATGCAGACCGCCGTTCGCTCTTTCCGATTCGGGTATCTTCCAAAGCTTGAGCACATGAATTTTCAATCACAGAGAAATTGTATTCTTGTATGAGAATCAAGTTTTTCTTATCACGGACCAAAGAAAAATGCTGTCGTCAACAATGAATTCGAGATGCGGGAAATGTTGGGATTTGGGTCAGGTCTTTATAGTAATGTGACGGTTTCAAATGTTCCCAACAAATGATGCGGTTTTTGAAAATATGCTTGATCGGATGAGAAATTGGATTACTTGCTTCACATATTGAGATTTGCTTTTTTGTGAACGTATACAATCAAAACAATTTACTGACGAACCGCAAAGAATAATTGACAAAAAGCCTAGGCTTTACGCAATATAAAACTCCACTATCAACTAAAAACGTATACATATCAGTGCGTAACTTGCTCAAGGTGTGGATATTATTGCCTGACGCTACGGCCTTTTGCTGGTCCTTTTTTACGGTTTGTCATCTAAATGTTTTGTCTGTACGTATTGACAAAAAGAAAATTTGAATATTCGAAACGATTCATTCAACTAATTGTGCTGATCAATAAATTTTTTGAAAGCCGCATTATTTCTCGAGCACATTTGAAACCTTCCCATTATCTTAAACATCTCAGTTTAATCCCTTTTTCTTGCATCTCAGATTGTCATTGTTGACAACATTTTTGTTTGGCTTAATGATAGTAAGAACTTGATTCATATATAAAATTACAATTTCTTTAAAAAAGAAAACTCACATGCTCCATTCGACGAGCTTTCGAAGATACCACAATCTGAAATCGCTTAAGGCGATGCCTTAGAGACCCTCCTCAATTTCCTCGCCTCCATAAATCAAACTTTCTTAACAACCGGTAATGAAACCTTGAATTTTTTTGAGCACAAAGACAAGCATTTAATAATGGTAATGCAATGGCTGAACAAGGTACAAGATGATCAAGAAAAGAACAACAAATTCAGAGTTTGAGCTACTCCTCTCGTGGAGCATTGAGTCAACGATGACTTGATAACCATGTCTTTGCAAAAGCATGAAAAACGTAAACATGATGGAACAAGAATCGAAGACAAGCTGGAACATCAAGAAGCTGCGGCGAGTAGTCCTCATACGACTTGTCTAGGTTTACGTATTCCTTCTGCAATTCCTTCTCTATCTTCGTTCAAAATGTATTGCATCTAAGACAGATAGGATGCAACTTATATGCCAAAGTAGCATTGTAAGAGATTAGCAAGACATGATGCAACTTATATGCCAAAGTAGCATTGTATAAAGATACGTACTTAAATGTTCAAAATATCAAGTAGAAGGTGGAGAAGTTTAAGATTGGTGACCCATTACATCTTTTAGGACATTTCAATGTAAACGGGAAAGTATTTTCATGGAATATACTATGGATAACTTTGAGTCCAATAAGGACATAATCTAGTAAATTTTGTTATAGTAGATCAGTTGACTATAATGTATTGCTTCATTTCTACTCATTGTACAATCAAAATTCCAAAATTAACAAAGACATTTGTTGAAAAGATTTATCAAATCTATGGTCTACCTCAAGACATAGTAAAGGATTTACCTCTTTTCAATATGAGAGACTTTAAACCAGAAGTGAATGCTACTATTTTGGCAATACATTATAGTTGCATCCTTTATCTTAGACACATATTTTGAACAAAGATAGTGAACGATTGGCCATGCACAGTTCGTATTAGTATCAGGACTACTATTGGTTGCACTCTTTACATTTTGTGATCTGTTTTCATGTTTTCCTACTGTTGCTGCATATTTATGTTTTTCATGCTTTTGTGAGGTCATGGTCACGGCCTCCATATCGTTGATTCCATTTTTCTTAGTGGTGGAAGGAGTAGCAGCTGCAACTCTGAATTTGCTCTTCTTTTCTTTATCATTTTGTTACATCACATTGAGCCACTGCATTACCATTGCCTACAAAGAGGTCAGTTCCCGACAAATGATGTGGTTTTTGAAAAACTACTTCTATCTATCTATCTATGTCATTGTTGATGAAAATATTTCTATTTGGCCCAATGATAGTAAGAACTTGATTCACTTATAAAATTACAATTTCTTTAGAAAAGGAAACTCACATGCTCTACTCGATGAGCTTTGGAAGATACCACAATGTGAAAGCGCTTAAGACGGTCCTTTGGAGACCCTCCTCAATTTCCTTGCCTCCATAACTGAAGCTTTCTTAACAATCGATAATGAAACCTTGAATTTGTTTGAACATAAAGACAAACATTAGATAGTTGTAACGCAATGGCTCCACAAGGTACAAGATGATGGAGGAAAAAACAAGAAATTCAGAGTTTGAGTTGTTTCTCCCGTGGAGCATTGAGTCAGCGATGATTAAATGACCATGGCATTACAAAAGCATGAAAAGCTTTAACATGCTGCAACAAGAATCGAAGACAAGTCAGAACATCAAGAAGCTGCAACAAGTAGTCCTCATACGACTTGTCTAGGTTTTAGAGCCCTCTCTCTCTCTATATATATATACATCTCTCTCTCTCTCTATATATATATATAGAGAGAGAGAGAGAGAGATAAATATATGAGCAGATTCTAGACAAGTAATGAAGACCGTGATGATCTCCATGCATGGTTGTGCTACATAAAGATTGTTGAAGCCCAATTATAACGTCAATGCTGATTGATTTAATCTGTTTGTACGGATAATGTAATTTGGAGCACTAATTATGAGGTGAACGCCGGCAACTTTCTTTAATTTTGATGTGCACAGCTCATAACATGAATATGAAAGAAGGAAGCACTGGAATAAACATAACATGACATACGGGTCACAGACTTATTCGACTTAACTAATTGTTATCATTTTTTATTTTTTTTGTGTCCCTCCAACCCCTTTTCTTCCAATTTAATTATAGAGACCACGAATCTAAGACCGTTCGTTCAATGCAAACAAATAAACATTGAAACCTTCATTAAAATAAAACTAAATAAACAATATTGTCATTTCTATGAGAGATCGGAAACATCCTAAGTTCTTTGATTCTTCAGGGTGAGGGCTTCCCTTTCCACTTCAAATCATAGTAATGTCTTTTACCTGAAATCTGTTTGCATACACTATAGTGATAGCCTTCGTCAAAAGTGACGCCTCTCCACTCCATCATTGTACAAAGATATTGATCTCCACTAATTGGATTAATTAGTTATATAGATCAGTCATACTGCAACCAAAGAGGAGGCATATTATTTGAATAATGGCGAAATGTGAATTAGAAAAAGACAATTGAATCCTTAATCTCGAATTGAGTTGAATTGATCCAAGCACGTTAGTACGTCGGCGTTGTATTTTGATTTGTTAATTTTGATATGTGTGTTTACATTACCTTGGTCGAGACCGATCAATCAGTACAGTTTACATTGGCAATACATTATAGTTGCATCCTCTTTGTTAGACATATATTTTGAACAATGGTAGTAAACGATTGGCCATGCACATTTCGTAGTAGTATCAGGACTACTACTAGTTGCAGTCTTTACATGTTGCGATCTGTTTTCATGATTTCCTAGTTGCTGCATATTTATGTTTTTCATGCTTTTGTGAGGTCATGATCACGGCCTCCATATCGTTGACTCCAATTTTCTCAGTTGTGGAAGTAGCAGCTGAAACTCTGAATTTGCTGTTCTTTTCTCTATCCTCTTTTTACACCGCATTGAGCCACTGCATTACCATTATCTAACGCACTTCGTTGTGCCTAAGATGATTCAAGGTTTCCATCTTATCATCATTACGTGTGGTTATTTCTTTGTGGAAGAAAAAAGCTTCATGTATAGAGGTGAGTAACTTGAGAAGGTCCGTATGCGGACCACTAATCGCTCTTTTCAATTCGGGTATCTTCCAAAGCTTGAGCACATGAATTTTCATTCCCAAAGAAATTGTTTTTTTGTATGCCAATCAAGTTCTTCTTATTGCGGACCAAACAAAAATGATGTCGTCAACAATGAGAATTCGAGATGCGGTAAATATTGAGATTTGGGTCAGCTCTTTGAAGTAATGTGACGGTTTCAAATGTTTCCGACAAATGATGCAGTTTTTGAAAAATTGTTTGGTCAGATAAGAAATTGGATGACTTGCTTCACATATTGAGATTTGCTTTTTTGTGAACGTATACAAACAAAACAATTTATTGACGAATTGCAGAAAATAATGGACAAAATTCCTAGGCTTTACGCAATATAAAACTCCACTATCAACTGAAAACGTATACATATCAGTGCGTCACTTGCTCAAGGTATGGATATTATTGCGTGATGCTACGGCTTTTTGCGGCGTCCTTTTTTGCGGTTTGTCATCTAAATGTTTTGTCTGTTCGCATTGACAAAAAGAAAATCTGAATATTCCAAGCGATTCATCCAAATTCTTGTCCAAACATCTCAGTTTCATCCCTTTTTCAGCATCTCAGATTGTCATTATTGATGACAATATTTTTGTTTGGCCCTAAGATAGTAAGAACTTGATTCACATATAAAATTACAATTTCTTTAGAAAAGGAAACTCACATGCTCTATTCGACGACCTTTGAAAGATACCACAAGGTGAAAGCGCTTAAGATGGTGCCTTGGAGACCCTCCTCAATTTCCTCGCCTCCATAAATCAAACTTTCTTAACAACCGGTAATGAAACCTTGAGATTTTTTTAGCACAAAGACAAGCATTTAATAATGGTAACGCAGTGGCTCAACCAGGTACAAGATGATGAAGGAGAAAACAACAAATTCAGAGTTTCTCTCGTGGAGCATTGAGTCAATGATGACTAGATAACCATGGCTTTGCAAAAGCATGAAAAACGTAAACATGATGCAACACGAATCGAAGATAAGTTGGAACATCAAGAAGTTGCAACGAGTAGTCCTCATACGACTTGTCTTGTCTAGGTTTACGTATTCCTTTTACAATTCCTTCTCTATCTTCGTTCAAAATGTATTGCATCTAAGACAGACAGGATGCAACTTATATGCCAAAGTAGCATTGTAAGAGAGTAGCAAGACATGATGCAACTTATATGCCAAAGTAGCATTGTATAAAGATACGTACTTAAATGTTCAAAATATCAAGTAGAAGGTGGAGAAGTTTGAGATTGGTGACCCATTGCATCCTTTTAGGACATTTCAATGTGAAGGGGAAAGTATTTTCATGGAATATACTATGGATAACTTTGAGTCCAATAAGGACATGATCGAGTAAATTTTGTTATAGTAGATCAGTTGATTGTGATGGATTGCTTCATTTCTACTCTTGTACAATCAAAACTCCAAAATTAACAAAGTCATTTGTTGAAAAGATTTATTAAATCTATGGTCTACCTCGACATAGTAAAGGATTTATCTCTTTTCAATGTGAGAGACTTTAAACTAGAAGTGAATCTTAGAGAGTGATTCCATGATCAAACTTAAGGGGGGAAGAATGTTGTATAATCATGGGTTTGAGTTCAAAATCCTTTGGAAACACCTTTGATTTTATTGATGGGTTGGATGGTTTGAAGCTTAGGTATTTTTTCTAGCATTTAAAGCCTTATTCCTTGAGATGAAATCCTTTATAGAAACCTTGGAGGTTAAAGTTGTCATAATGGAAGGCCATCCAGGTCGGTGGATCGTCTAGTTGTATGGATGTGCCTACATTACAACGAATGTAGGGTGCTCTAAGCCTAGGTATTTGGATGAACAAAGAGGAAAGGGGTAGATAAAAAATACATTTCACAGAAATTAAAATTTGGATGAGATCATTTATTATGCAAAGGATATAAATTGACATTCATTTGGGCTTTGAAGTATCTACTTTTGGTTTCTTCCTAGAAAGTAAATTATCTAGTTTTATAGTATACACACATACTCATAGACTTAGATGCACAGATTCATGACCACATGGATGCATATACACAAGCCCATACCAATGCATGCCGCATGAGACAAAAACAATCACATGCCACATACAGCACAAAGGCACTATAGCTGTAATATTTTCACACATAAACACACATATATGAATGCACATATATACAAACACATACACACACACACACCCAAGTGCCCAGATTTAAACTTATTCCCACTTACACATATACCCATATATACTCATGTACTCACATATGTATCTCCTCGCACACTCACATACACACACAAAGCACATGCATACATATGAACACACATTCGTACACAATCATACGCAATAAACATTTATGCCTACTAATAGAAATCCTTGCCGTTATATACTCTAGGAATTCCTATGAGTCTCAATGCTTGTAATGTGTAGAGACATACAATGTAAACGGACAACTTTTCAAGTAAATGAAAGAAAACTATAAAGAAAATAACTACTCAATTAGAAAATAACTATGCTCAACACAATTACAGGCTACCTCTAGAGCTTCCAGCAAATCTTTTCATGGCTACTTTAACATAAAATTTGGAAAAGAATAGGGTACTTGGAGATTTACAAAGCACTTAAACAAAAATCCATAAACTCATGTTTCGAACTATTAAAAAAAAATCAACTAAAGAAAGAAAAGTATTACAATTTATCTTCGACAGTTCGGCTATGCCCAAATCGCAAAGAGAAATCTCAAAACTAAATGAAATTCATCATGTGACAAAATGTACTTATAAAGAATTCACAACTAACGGAAATGAAAGTCTAGGAAATTTTGCGTACAGTGTCCTCTAATTAACTAAAAATACCCAACATCAACCAAAAATACACGCAAACACACACACACACACACACACACACATATATATATATATATATATATATATATATATATATATATATATATATATATATATATACATATATATATATATATATATATATATATATATATATATATATATATATATATATATATATATATATATATATATATGTGTGTGTGTGTCACACACACACACACACATATATATATATATATATATATATATATATATATATATATATATATATATATATATATATATATATATATATACATATATATATATATATATATATATATATATATATATATATATATATATATGTATATATATATATATATATATATATATATATATATATATATATATATATATATATATATATATATATATATATATATATATATATATATATATATATATATATGTGTGTGTGTGTGTGTGTGTGTGTGTATATGCGGTCAAGAACACGTTAATATGCAATAGAATTTCGTGTCAACAAAACCCGAGGTTAGTATTTAACAATGGAAAGTTAGCACTTGACTATAAGGTGTACTACAAGTTGTATGGAAAGATGCATTATGTATCAGACTTTGACGTGGAGTCATTAAGCCCTGAAAAATAATTATCCATAGAATTATGAAGAAATGTCAAAATGAAGTGATTTTTGTGTCCATTGAGAGATTATTGTGTCACTGTGTAGATGGTGTGATCACCATGCATTATCCATGACCCATACGCACATGGATAGTGTTTGGTGATCACACTATCTACAAAGTGACATTATATATATATATATATATATATATATATATATATATATATATATATATATATATATATATATATATACACGAGACTCTACCCGAATTTTCCTAGACTATCAGATTTACTTGACTTTCATTTCCATTACTTGTGAATTCGTTGTTAATACATTTTGTCAGATCATGAGTTTCATTTATTTTTGAGACTTCTCTTTGAGATTTGGGCATAGTCAAATTGTCTAAGATAAATTGTGATACTTTTCTTCTTTAGTTGATTTTTTTATAATAGTTCGAAACATGACTTTAACGATTTTTGTTTATGTGCTTTGTAAATCTCCTAGTACTCTATTCTTTTCCGACTTGTATGTTAAGGTTGTCACGAAACGATTTTGTGGAAGCTCTAGAGGTAGCCCATAATTGTGTTGAGCATAGTTATCACCCTTGCTCTAGTTTATTAGTTATTTTCTTTATAGTTTTCTTTCATCTACTTGAAAATTGGTTCATTGATATTTTATGGAGAAACCCCAAGATTGTGAAGGTCTCTACACGTGACAATCATTGCCACTCATAGCGATTTGTAGAGTATATAACCGAAAGGATCTCTATATATTGTTAGAAATGGGTAAGTGTTTCTATTTGTCATGTGCTTATATGAGTAGCTGATGTATTTGTCTACGTATACGTGTGAGCGTCACTAAGTGCATAATTATGTGATAAATTGAGTGTTTGTGTAAAAGTGATTGAATAAAAATATGTATGATTGTGTGTGGATGTGGCACGTGAGTATGTGTGGAACTAAAATTATGTATTTATGTGCTCACGTGCGTATGTGTATGTATGTCCATATGTTTTCGATGCGTTTTGTGAGTATATGTGTCTATTGGTGGGCATTAATGTTTATTGTGAGTATATATTCATGTGCATCTGAAGGATATGTGTCTATTGGTGGGAATTAATGTTTATTGTGCATGTATGTAAGTATATTGATGTGTGTATATATGTATGCATGTGTGTTGATGTGTGCATGTGCTGTGTGTGTATGTCTGGAGGAAGGACATACATATGTGAGTGCATGAGTATATATAGGTGTTGAGGATCAGATCTCCCAGACACACGAAGGCAAAGGATAGTAGAGAAACAAAACCACACAAATGTACTCAGAGAATAGAAAGAGACAAGAGACGACACCAGTATAGGTACGGTCTCCCCTCACATACTCTAATGGATAACTCTATCAGAGCATGTGTATTTATAGGTATTTCTTAGTATGTCGTGAATAGAAGATACATGAGGGTCGCACTTTAAATAACGTGCTTTTGTTTTATTTACAAAAATAGCTATAAATAACTATTTTTCTAAAAACATTTTTCTAAATATCTCCAAAAGTGTTTGAATAAATCCATGCGCATTCACACCCTCATGGATCTTCACCTGCTAAATCAAATCACAAAACACATTAAAATCAGTGGTGGTAGGAGTAGCAGCTACAACTCTAAATTTGCTGTTCTTTTCTCTATCATCTTGTTACATAGCGTTGAGCCACTGCATTACCATCGTGAGTAACTTGAAAAGGTGCATATGCGGACCGCCGTTCGCTCTTTCCGATTCGGGTATCTTCCAGAGCTTGAGCACATGAATTTTCATTCACAAAGAAATTGTTTTTTCATATGAGAATCAAGTTTTTCTTATCGCGGACCAAACAAAAATGCTGTCGTCAACAATGATAATTGGAGATGCCGGAAATGTTTGGATTTGGGTCAGGTCTTTGAAGTAATGTGACGGTTTCAAATGTTCCCGATAAATGATGCAATTTTTGAAAATCTGCTTGGTCGAATGAGAAATTGGATTACTTGCTTCACATATTGAGATTTGCTTTTTTGTGAACGTATACAAACAAAACAATTTACTAACAAACGGCAAAAAATAATGGACAAAAAGCCTAGGCTTAACGCAATATAAAACTCCACTATCAACTGAAAACGTATACATATTAGTGCGTAACTTGCTCAATGTGTGGATATAATTGCGTGATGCTACGGCCTTTTGCGCGTCCTTTTTTACGGTTTGTGATCTAAATGTTTTGTCTGTACGTTTTGACAAAAAGAAAATCTGAATATTCGAAACGATTCATCCAACTAATTTTCCTGATCAATAAGTTTTTGGAAAGCCGCATTATTTCTCGAGCACACTTGAAACGTTCCCATTATCTCAAACATCTAGTTTAATCCCTTTTTCCTGCATCTCAGATTGTCATTGCTGACAACATTTTTGTTTGGCTTCATAATAGTAAGAACTTGATTCACATATAAATTTACAATTTCTTTAAAGAAGAAAACTCACATGCTCTATTCGACGAGCTTTCGAAGATACCACAATGTGAAATCGCTTAAGGCCACTGCATTACCATTATCTAACGTACTTCGTTGTGCCCAAGATGATCCAAGGTTTCCATCCTATCATCATTATTTGTTGTTATTTCTTTGTGGAAGAAAAAAGCTTCATGTATAGAGGTGAGTAACTTGAGAAGGTGCGTATGCAGACCGCCGTTCGCTCTTTCCGATTCGGGTATCTTCCAAAGCTTGAGCACATGAATTTTCAATCACAGAGAAATTGTATTCTTGTATGAGAATCAAGTTTTTCTTATCACGGACCAAAGAAAAATGCTGTCGTCAACAATGAATTCGAGATGCGGGAAATGTTGGGATTTGGGTCAGGTCTTTATAGTAATGTGACGGTTTCAAATGTTCCCAACAAATGATGCGGTTTTTGAAAATATGCTTGATCGGATGAGAAATTGGATTACTTGCTTCACATATTGAGATTTGCTTTTTTGTGAACGTATACAATCAAAACAATTTACTGACGAACCGCAAAGAATAATTGACAAAAAGCCTAGGCTTTACGCAATATAAAACTCCACTATCAACTAAAAACGTATACATATCAGTGCGTAACTTGCTCAAGGTGTGGATATTATTGCCTTACGCTACGGCCTTTTGCTGGTCCTTTTTTACGGTTTGTCATCTAAATGTTTTGTCTGTACGTATTGACAAAAAGAAAATTTGAATATTCGAAACGATTCATTCAACTAATTGTGCTGATCAATAAATTTTTTGAAAGCCGCATTATTTCTCGAGCACATTTGAAACCTTCCCATTATCTTAAACATCTCAGTTTAATCCCTTTTTCTTGCATCTCAGATTGTCATTGTTGACAACATTTTTGTTTGGCTTAATGATAGTAAGAACTTGATTCATATATAAAATTACAATTTCTTTAAAAAAGAAAACTCACATGCTCCATTCGACGAGCTTTCGAAGATACCACAATCTGAAATCGCTTAAGGCGATGCCTTAGAGACCCTCCTCAATTTCCTCGCCTCCATAAATCAAACTTTCTTAACAACCGGTAATGAAACCTTGAATTTTTTTGAGCACAAAGACAAGCATTTAATAATGGTAATGCAATGGCTGAACAAGGTACAAGATGATCAAGAAAAGAACAACAAATTCAGAGTTTGAGCTACTCCTCTCGTGGAGCATTGAGTCAACGATGACTTGATAACCATGTCTTTGCAAAAGCATGAAAAACGTAAACATGATGGAACAAGAATCGAAGACAAGCTGGAACATCAAGAAGCTGCGGCGAGTAGTCCTCATACGACTTGTCTAGGTTTACGTATTCCTTCTGCAATTCCTTCTCTATCTTCGTTCAAAATGTATTGCATCTAAGACAGATAGGATGCAACTTATATGCCAAAGTAGCATTGTAAGAGATTAGCAAGACATGATGCAACTTATATGCCAAAGTAGCATTGTATAAAGATACGTACTTAAATGTTCAAAATATCAAGTAGAAGGTGGAGAAGTTTAAGATTGGTGACCCATTACATCTTTTAGGACATTTCAATGTAAACGGGAAAGTATTTTCATGGAATATACTATGGATAACTTTGAGTCCAATAAGGACATAATCTAGTAAATTTTGTTATAGTAGATCAGTTGACTATAATGTATTGCTTCATTTCTACTCATTGTACAATCAAAATTCCAAAATTAACAAAGACATTTGTTGAAAAGATTTATCAAATCTATGGTCTACCTCAAGACATAGTAAAGGATTTACCTCTTTTCAATATGAGAGACTTTAAACCAGAAGTGAATGCTACTATTTTGGCAATACATTATAGTTGCATCCTTTATCTTAGACACATATTTTGAACAAAGATAGTGAACGATTGGCCATGCACAGTTCGTATTAGTATCAGGACTACTATTGGTTGCACTCTTTACATTTTGTGATCTGTTTTCATGTTTTCCTACTGTTGCTGCATATTTATGTTTTTCATGCTTTTGTGAGGTCATGGTCACGGCCTCCATATCGTTGATTCCATTTTTCTTAGTGGTGGAAGGAGTAGCAGCTGCAACTCTGAATTTGCTCTTCTTTTCTTTATCATTTTGTTACATCACATTGAGCCACTGCATTACCATTGCCTACAAAGAGGTCAGTTCCCGACAAATGATGTGGTTTTTGAAAAACTACTTCTATCTATCTATCTATGTCATTGTTGATGAAAATATTTCTATTTGGCCCAATGATAGTAAGAACTTGATTCACTTATAAAATTACAATTTCTTTAGAAAAGGAAACTCACATGCTCTACTCGATGAGCTTTGGAAGATACCACAATGTGAAAGCGCTTAAGACGGTCCTTTGGAGACCCTCCTCAATTTCCTTGCCTCCATAACTGAAGCTTTCTTAACAATCGATAATGAAACCTTGAATTTGTTTGAACATAAAGACAAACATTAGATAGTTGTAACGCAATGGCTCCACAAGGTACAAGATGATGGAGGAAAAAACAAGAAATTCAGAGTTTGAGTTGTTTCTCCCGTGGAGCATTGAGTCAGCGATGATTAAATGACCATGGCATTACAAAAGCATGAAAAGCTTTAACATGCTGCAACAAGAATCGAAGACAAGTCAGAACATCAAGAAGCTGCAACAAGTAGTCCTCATACGACTTGTCTAGGTTTTAGAGCCCTCTCTCTCTCTCTATATATATACATCTCTCTCTCTCTCTATATATATATATAGAGAGAGAGAGAGAGAGATAAATATATGAGCAGATTCTAGACAAGTAATGAAGACCGTGATGATCTCCATGCATGGTTGTGCTACATAAAGATTGTTGAAGCCCAATTATAACGTCAATGCTGATTGATTTAATCTGTTTGTACGGATAATGTAATTTGGAGCACTAATTATGAGGTGAACGCCGGCAACTTTCTTTAATTTTGATGTGCACAGCTCATAACATGAATATGAAAGAAGGAAGCACTGGAATAAACATAACATGACATACGGGTCACAGACTTATTCGACTTAACTAATTGTTATCATTTTTTATTTTTTTTGTGTCCCTCCAACCCCTTTTCTTCCAATTTAATTATAGAGACCACGAATCTAAGACCGTTCGTTCAATGCAAACAAATAAACATTGAAACCTTCATTAAAATAAAACTAAATAAACAATATTGTCATTTCTATGAGAGATCGGAAACATCCTAAGTTCTTTGATTCTTCAGGGTGAGGGCTTCCCTTTCCACTTCAAATCATAGTAATGTCTTTTACCTGAAATCTGTTTGCATACACTATAGTGATAGCCTTCGTCAAAAGTGACGCCTCTCCACTCCATCATTGTACAAAGATATTGATCTCCACTAATTGGATTAATTAGTTATATAGATCAGTCATACTGCAACCAAAGAGGAGGCATATTATTTGAATAATGGCGAAATGTGAATTAGAAAAAGACAATTGAATCCTTAATCTCGAATTGAGTTGAATTGATCCAAGCACGTTAGTACGTCGGCGTTGTATTTTGATTTGTTAATTTTGATATGTGTGTTTACATTACCTTGGTCGAGACCGATCAATCAGTACAGTTTACATTGGCAATACATTATAGTTGCATCCTCTTTGTTAGACATATATTTTGAACAATGGTAGTAAACGATTGGCCATGCACATTTCGTAGTAGTATCAGGACTACTACTAGTTGCAGTCTTTACATGTTGCGATCTGTTTTCATGATTTCCTAGTTGCTGCATATTTATGTTTTTCATGCTTTTGTGAGGTCATGATCACGGCCTCCATATCGTTGACTCCAATTTTCTCAGTTGTGGAAGTAGCAGCTGAAACTCTGAATTTGCTGTTCTTTTCTCTATCCTCTTTTTACACCGCATTGAGCCACTGCATTACCATTATCTAACGCACTTCGTTGTGCCTAAGATGATTCAAGGTTTCCATCTTATCATCATTACGTGTGGTTATTTCTTTGTGGAAGAAAAAAGCTTCATGTATAGAGGTGAGTAACTTGAGAAGGTCCGTATGCGGACCACTAATCGCTCTTTTCAATTCGGGTATCTTCCAAAGCTTGAGCACATGAATTTTCATTCCCAAAGAAATTGTTTTTTTGTATGCCAATCAAGTTCTTCTTATTGCGGACCAAACAAAAATGATGTCGTCAACAATGAGAATTCGAGATGCGGTAAATATTGAGATTTGGGTCAGGTCTTTGAAGTAATGTGACGGTTTCAAATGTTTCCGACAAATGATGCAGTTTTTGAAAAATTGTTTGGTCAGATAAGAAATTGGATGACTTGCTTCACATATTGAGATTTGCTTTTTTGTGAACGTATACAAACAAAACAATTTATTGACGAATTGCAGAAAATAATGGACAAAATTCCTAGGCTTTACGCAATATAAAACTCCACTATCAACTGAAAACGTATACATATCAGTGCGTCACTTGCTCAAGGTATGGATATTATTGCGTGATGCTACGGCTTTTTGCGGCGTCCTTTTTTGCGGTTTGTCATCTAAATGTTTTGTCTGTTCGCATTGACAAAAAGAAAATCTGAATATTCCAAGCGATTCATCCAAATTCTTGTCCAAACATCTCAGTTTCATCCCTTTTTCAGCATCTCAGATTGTCATTATTGATGACAATATTTTTGTTTGGCCCTAAGATAGTAAGAACTTGATTCACATATAAAATTACAATTTCTTTAGAAAAGGAAACTCACATGCTCTATTCGACGACCTTTGAAAGATACCACAAGGTGAAAGCGCTTAAGATGGTGCCTTGGAGACCCTCCTCAATTTCCTCGCCTCCATAAATCAAACTTTCTTAACAACCGGTAATGAAACCTTGAGATTTTTTTAGCACAAAGACAAGCATTTAATAATGGTAACGCAGTGGCTCAACCAGGTACAAGATGATGAAGGAGAAAACAACAAATTCAGAGTTTCTCTCGTGGAGCATTGAGTCAATGATGACTAGATAACCATGGCTTTGCAAAAGCATGAAAAACGTAAACATGATGCAACGCGAATCGAAGATAAGTTGGAACATCAAGAAGTTGCAACGAGTAGTCCTCATACGACTTGTCTTGTCTAGGTTTACGTATTCCTTTTACAATTCCTTCTCTATCTTCGTTCAAAATGTATTGCATCTAAGACAGACAGGATGCAACTTATATGCCAAAGTAGCATTGTAAGAGAGTAGCAAGACCTGATGCAACTTATATGCCAAAGTAGCATTGTATAAAGATACGTACTTAAATGTTCAAAATATCAAGTAGAAGGTGGAGAAGTTTGAGATTGGTGACCCATTACATCCTTTTAGGACATTTCAATGTGAAGGGGAAAGTATTTTCATGGAATATACTATGGATAACTTTGAGTCCAATAAGGACATGATCGAGTAAATTTTGTTATAGTAGATCAGTTGATTGTGATGGATTGCTTCATTTCTACTCTTGTACAATCAAAACTCCAAAATTAACAAAGTCATTTGTTGAAAAGATTTATTAAATCTATGGTCTACCTCGACATAGTAAAGGATTTGTCTCTTTTCAATGTGAGAGACTTTAAACTAGAAGTGAATCTTAGAGAGTGATTCCATGATCAAACTTAAGGGGGGAAGAATGTTGTATAATCATGGGTTTGAGTTCAAAATCCTTTGGAAACACCTTTGATTTTATTGATGGGTTGGATGGTTTGAAGCTTAGGTATTTTTTCTAGCATTTAAAGCCTTATTCCTTGAGATGAAATCCTTTATAGAAACCTTGGAGGTTAAAGTTGTCATAATGGAAGGCCATCCAGGTAGGTGGATCGTCTAGTTGTATGGATGTGCCTACATTACAACGAATGTAGGGTGCACTAAGCCTAGGTATTTGGATGAACAAAGAGGAAAGGGGTAGATAAAAAATACATTTCACAGAAATTAAAATTTGGATGAGATCATTTATTATGCAAAGGATATAAATTGACATTCATTTGGGCTTTGAAGTATCTACTTTTGGTTTCTTCCTAGAAAGTAAATTATCTAGTTTTATAGTATACACACATACTCATAGACTTAGATGGACAGATTCTTGACCACATGGATGCATACACACAAGCCCATACCAATGCATGCCGCATGAGACAAAAACAATCATATGCCACATACAGCACAAAGGCACTATAGCTGTAACATTTTCACACATAAACACATATATATGAATGCACATATATACAAACACATACACACACACACCCAAGTGCCCAGATTTAAACTTATTCCCACTTACACATATACCCATATATACTCATGTACTCACATATGTATCTCCTCGCACACTCACATACACACACAAAGCACATGCATACATATGAACACACATTCGTACACAATCATACGCAATAAACATTTATGCCTACTAATAGAAATCCTTGCCGTTATATATTCTAGGAATCCCTATGAGTCTCAATGCTTGTAACGTGTAGAGACATACAATGTAAACGGACAACTTTTCAAGTAAATGAAAGAAAACTATAAAGAAAATAACTACTCAATTAGAAAATAACTATGCTCAACACAATTACAGGCTACCTCTAGAGCTTCCAACAAATCTTTTCATGGCTACTTTAACATAAAATTTGGAAAAGAATAGGGTACTTGGAGATTTACAAAGCACTTAAACAAAAATCCATAAACTCATGTTTCGAACTATTAAAAAAAAATCAACTAAAGAAAGAAAAGTATTACAATTTATCTTCGACAGTTCGGCTATGCCCAAATCGCAAAGAGAAATCTTAAAAATAAATGAAATTCATCATGTGAAAAAATGTACTTATAAAGAATTCACAACTAACGGAAATGAAAGTCTAGGAAATTTTGCCTACAGTGTCCTCTAATTAACTAAAAATAGCCAACATCAACCAAAAATACACGCAAACACACACACACACACACACACACACACACACACACACATATATATATATATATATATATATATATATATATATATATATATATATATATATAGATATATATATATATATATATATATATATATATATATATATATATATATATATATGTATGTGTGTGTGTGTGTGTATGAGGTCAAGAACACGTTAATATGCAATAGAATTTCGTGTCAACAAAACCCGAGGTTAGTATTTAACAATGGAAAGTTAGCACTTGACTATAAGGTGTACTACAAGTTGTATGGAAAGATGCATTATGTATCAGACTTTGACGTGGAGTCAGTAAGCCCTGAAAAATAATTATCCATAGAATTATGAAGAAATGTCAAAATGAAGTGATTTTTGTGTCCATTGAGAGATTATTGTGTCACTGTGTAGATGGTGTGATCACCATGCATTATCCATCACCCATACGCACATGGATAGTGTTTGGTGATCACACTATCTACAAAGTGACATTATATATATATATATATATATATATATATATATATATAGAGAGAGAGAGAGAGAGAGAGAGAGAGACGAGACTCTACCCGAATTTTCCTAGACTACAAAGTGACATTATTGTGTCACTGTGTAGATGGTGTGATCACCATGCATTATCCATCACCCATACGCACATGGATAGTGTTTGGTGATCACACTATCTACAAAGTGACATTATATATATATATATATATATATATATATATATATATATATATATATATATATATATATATAGAGAGAGAGAGAGAGAGAGAGAGAGAGAGAGACGAGACTCTACCCGAATTTTCCTAGACTATCAGATTTACTTGACTTTCGTTTCCATTACTTGTGAATTCGTTGTTAGTACATTTTGTCAGATCATGAGTTTCATTTATTTTTGAGACTTCTCTTTGAGATTTGGGCATAGTCAAATTGTCTAAGATAAATTGTGATACTTTTCTTCTTTAGTTGATTTTTTTATAATAGTTCGAAACATGACTTTAATGATTTTTGTTTATGTGCTTTGTAAATCTCCTAGTACTCTATTCTTTTCCGACTTGTATGTTAAGGTTGTCATGAAACGATTTGGTGGAAGCTCTTTAGGTAGCCCATAATTGTGTTGAGCATAGTTATCACCCTTGCTCTAGTTTATTAGTTATTTTCTTTATAGTTTTCTTTCATTTACTTGAAAATTGGTTCATTGATTGTTTATGGAGAAACCCCAAGATTGTGAAGGTCTCTACACGTGACAATCATTGCCACTCATAGCGATTTGTAGAGTATATAACCGAAAGGATCTCTATATATTGTTAGAAATGGGTAAGTGTTTCTATTTGTCATGTGCTTATATGAGTAGCTGATGTATTTGTCTACGTATACGTGTGAGCGTCACTAAGTGCATAATTATGTGATAAATTGAGTGTTTGTGTAAAAGTGATTGAATAAAAATATGTATGATTGTGTGTGGATGTGGCACGTGAGTATGTGTGGAACTAAAATTATGTATTTATGTGCTCACGTGCGTATGTGTATGTATGTCCATATGTTTTCGATGCGTTTTGTGAGTATATGTGTCTATTGGTGGGCATTAATGTTTATTGTGAGTATATATTCATGTGCATCTGAAGGATATGTGTCTATTGGTGGGCATTAATGTTTATTGTGCATGTATGTAAGTATATTGATGTGTGTATATATGTATGCATGTGTGTTGATGTGTGCATGTGCTTTGTGGATGTATGTCAGGGTGGAAGGACATACATATGTGAGTGCATGAGTATATATAGGTGTTGAGGATCAGATCTCCCAGACACACGAAGGCAAAGGATAGTAGAGAAACAAAACCACACAAATGTACTCAGAGAATAGAAAGAGACAAGAGACGACACCAGTATAGGTACGATCTCCCCTCACATACTCTAATGGATAACTCTATCAGAGCATGTGTATTTATAGGTATTTCTTAGTATGTCGTGAATAGAAGATACATGAGGGTCGCACTTTAAATAACGTGCTTTTGTTTTATTTACAAAAATAGCTAAAAATAACTATTTTTCTAAAAACATTTTTCTAAATATCTCCAAAAGTATTTGAATAAATCCATGCGCATTCACACCCTCATGGATCTTCACCTGCTAAATCAAATCACAAAACACATTAAAATCAGTGGTGGTAGGAGTAGCAGCTACAACTCTAAATGTGCTGTTCTTTTCTCTATCATCTTGTTACATAGCGTTGAGCCACTGCATTACCATCGTGAGTAACTTGAAAAGGTGCATATGCGGACCGCCGTTCGCTCTTTCCGATTCGGGTATCTTCCAAAGCTTGAGCACATGAATTTTCATTCACAAAGAAATTGTTTTTTCATATGAGAATCAAGTTTTTCTTATGGCGGACCAAACAAAAATGCTGTCGTCAACAATGATAATTGGAGATGCCGGAAATGTTTGGATTTGGGTCAGGTGTTTGAAGTAATGTGACGCTTTCAAATGTTCCCGATAAATGATGCAATTTTTGAAAATCTGCTTGGTCGAATGAGAAATTGGATTACTTGCTTCACATATTGAGATTTGCTTTTTTGTGAACGTATACAAACAAAACAATTTACTAACAAACGGCAAAAAATAATGGACAAAAAGCCTAGGCTTAACGCAATATAAAACTCCACTATCAACTGAAAACGTATACATATTAGTGCGTAACTTGCTCAATGTGTGGATATAATTGCGTGATGCTACGGCCTTTTGCGCGTCCTCTTTTACGGTTTGTGATCTAAATGTTTTGTCTGTACGTATTGACAAAAAGAAAATCTGAATATTCGAAACGGTTCATCCAACTAATTTTCCTGATCAATAAGTTTTTGGAAAGCCGCATTATTTCTCGAGCACACTTGAAACGTTTCCATTATCTCAAACATCTCAGTTTAATCCCTTTTTCCTGCATCTCAGATTGTCATTGCTGACAACATTTTTGTTTGGCTTCATAATAGTAAGAACTTGATTCACATATAAAATTACAATCTCTTTAAAAAAGAAAACTCACATGCTCTATTCGTCGAGCTTTCGAAGATACCACAATGTGAAATCGCTTAAGGCGATGCCTTAGAGACCCTCCTCAATCTCCTCGCCTCCATAAATCAAACTTTCTTAACAACCGGTAATGAAACCTTGAATTTTTTTGAGCACAAAGACAAACATTTAATAATGGTAATGCATTGGCTCAACAACGTACAAAATGTTGAAGAAAAGAACAAGAATTTCAGAGTTTCAGCTGCTCCTCTCGTGGAGCATTGAGTCAACGATGACTTGATAACCATGTCTTTGCAAAAGCATGAAAAACGTAAAAATGATGCAACAGGAATCGAAGACAAGCTGGAACATCAAGAAGCTGCAACGAGTAGTCCTCATACGACTTGTCTAGGTTTACGTATTCCGTCTGCAATTCCTTCTCTATCTTCGTTCAAAATGTATTGCATCTAAGACAGATAGGATGCAACTTCTATGCCAAAGTAGCATTGTAATAGATTAGCAAGACATGATGCAACTTATATGCCAAAGTAGCTTTGTATAAAGATACGTACTTAAATGTTCAAAATATCAAGTAGAAGGTGGAGAAGTTTAAGATTGGTGACCCATTACATCCTTTTAGGACATTTCAATGTGAACGGGAAAGTATTTTCATGGAATATACTATGGATAACTTTGAGTCCAGTAAGGACCAGATCTAGTAAATTTTGTTATAGTAGATCAATTGACTATGATGGATTGCTTCACTTCTACTCATTGTACAATCAAAATTCCAAAATTAACAAAGTCATTTGTTGAAAAGATTTATCACGTTGATACTCCAAGAAGTCGAAATGCGTCGCACATCGTCGTCTACTCAAAGACATGCATCAAAACTCGAACGGCTTGTTTTTCCGATCTATGGGCTATTGCTGCTCTTTCGTTAATGGCCGCTGTGATAAAGTGAATTCTTCATTTTCATTGTGATTATATTTGAAGTGTAGATTTGAGAATGGAGCTTTTCAGTAGGCGCATTACTGTCGATGATCTTATAGCTTATCAGCTAGCTGGATGAGCGTGGCTGTTCTTGGCATTATACATGTACGTCAGTTTACCTGTTTTTAATATCCCGGTCTAAGGATTAAACTTATCTTGTCCTTTAGCTTGTCCAAAAGGGCATCGAAAAAGTTTAAACACAGTGCCACTGTTCTTGGCAAATTTAAACATTTCTGCTCTATGATTGAAAACCTACATCATTCCACATTCCGTGCCTTACAGAGTTATAATGGCGGGGAATATACTTCGCATATTTTTCAGCAATTTCTTCGTCAAAAAGGTATCCAACATTGTGTTACGGTTCCGGACACTCCCCAACATGATGGCATTGCTGAAAGACGAAACCGTACACTACTTGATATGAGTTGTTGGATGCTTAGGACAGCGTCTAATTGATTTCTTTTGGGAGGAAGCACTTATGACTGCATGTTATTTAATCAACTGCACCTATTGCAAGCCTATACAAGGCATTCCCTATCAAGCTTGGACTGGACACATCCCTGATTATAAAAACTTTTTGGATGTTCTGCATATGCCTATGTGTCATGCTCTCATCAACACAAACTCTCCGATCATTGCACCCGTGCTTTGTTTGTTGGTTATGGAGAACCTTTTGGTGTCAAAGGCTATCGCCTTTACCACCCTGAATCTCATCGCTTTTTCTTCAGCCATACTGTTGTGTGCGATGAGGGTGCCCTCCTTGGCAAACCAATGTCTCCCATTGATGCCACTTCTATGTGTCCCTCTGACAGTTTGTCTAAATCCCTTGAGCCCTTGCATGTTTCAATACCTTTAAACCTTTCATCTCACTAAGCTCCTATGGCTGTAAACATCTGGCAATCGTACCCATCTATCCTCTTGAAGAGCCTCTTTTTCTTTACTTATAAGCATTTTAACAAGGCACTTGTTCGCATTCAAATGTTTGCTTCTCTTTACGTTTTATCTATTTCCCTTTGGCATCGAGCTTGTAAACTGTTTTCACTAGAGCTTGTTTGTCCCCATGACTTCTTGATGACTTCCACCGTATGTAAAGGATTTTTATTCCTTTGAAATTTATTGGGATCTTGAGTTGGCAATCTCTGTGATAATAATCGCCCCAATCACGAGCTTAAGAAAGTTACTATGAAAGACGTTTTATAAAGATTTTGAATACGTCATCTATAGCAGGCTCGTCCTGGTTGTACTATCTTAGGCTTATCTGTAGTTTGTGAGATTGGCCCTTTTGCCGTATACCTCGAATTAGTATTCCGGGGTCATAGTACTAATTACTTGCCTACTCCAAACGAGAGAATGTGGGCTCCGGATCGATAGCATATACATCAGAAGTCTCTCTAGGAAATTTTCCCATGTGATGAATTTTTCTCAGTTTTTTAATATATTGTTAGGGATGGGTTCATTGAACTTTTCTAGGTTTACATTCGCATAAATTGTAAGGCTAAAATATTAATTCATGGTGGTCGCTATTGTTTTAGTACATTGAAAGATAGACATTGAAAGATCTACATATGCATCATTAATTCACATATGGAAGGAGAGAGGGGCTAGAGGCGAATCAAGTGATGTGGATTAGGTCATGAGAGCATAAGTAGAATAACATCTGATACATTTTCTTTCCTATGAGCATTCTATACCTTACTCTGATAGAAAATAAGGTAACAAAAAATAAAGCTAAAAAGCAAGATACGCTTGCAAGATCTGATCCATTTTTGTTCCTTTCCATATAACTCGCGAGATTGTTATAATGCTTCCTTGTATGCTTGAATCAAACATGGTGATCGGGACACAGGAGACATCCATAATTATCATTTCAAAATAAACAATTCTCATTGAACATTCCAATAATGCCAATGGCTGAGTTAATCTGTTGTTTTAGAGCCCTCATATGATCTGTTACATAAATATAATCTAGACTCCTATTGGGAAGACTTAGACATTGAGCTTGAAGATAAATATCCATCATCATATTTGTAGCATAATAAATATACATACATATATACATGCATATCTCTCTCTCTCTCTCTCTATATATATATATATATATATATATATATATATATGTGTGTGTGTGTGTATATATATATATATGAGCAGGACCTAGACAAGTAATGAAGACTGTGATGATCTGCATGCATGGTTGTGCTACATAAAGATCGTTGAAGCCCAATTATAACATCAATGCTGATTGATTTAGTTCGTTTGTACGGATAATGTAATTTGGAGCAGGAATTATGAGGTGAACGCTTGCTACTTTCTTTATTTTTGATGTGCAGAGCTCATAACATGAATATGGAAGAAGAAAGCATCATTGACTTATTCGACTGACTAATTGTCATCATTTCGACTTATTCGACTTAACTAATTGTGTTTTTTTTTTTTTTGTGTGTTCCTCCAACCCGTTTTCTTCCAATTTAATTATAAAGCCCAAGAATCTAATACCGATCGTTCAATGGAAACAAATAAACATTGAAATCTTCTTGAAAATGAAACTAAATAAACAATATTGGCATTTCTATGAGAGATCAGAAACATCCTAAATTCTTTGATTCTTCAGGGTGAAGGCTTCTCTTTCCACTTCAAATCATAGTAATGTCTTTTACCTGAAATCCATTTGCATACACTACAGTGGTAGTCTTCAGTAAAAGTGGCTCCTCTCCAATCCATCATTATACAAAGATATTGATCTCCACTAATTGGATTAATTAGTTATATAGATCAGTCATATTGCAACCAAAGAGGAGCTATATTATTTGAATAATGGCGAAATGCAAATTAGAAATAGACAGTTGAATCCTTAATCTCGAATTGAATTGAACTGATCCAAGCATGTTAGTACGTTGGCATTGTATTGTGATTTGTTAATTTTGATATGTGTGTCTTACATTATCTTGGCCGAGAGCGATCAATCAGTACAACTAACAATGCTACTATTTTAGCAATACATTATAGTTGCATCCTCTATCTTAGACACATATTTTGGACAAAGATAGTGAACGATTGACCATGCACAGTTCGTAGTAGTATCAGGACTACTATTGGTTGCACTCTTTACATGTTGTGATCTGTTTTCATGATTTACTACTGTTGCTGCATATTTATGTTTTTCATGCTTTTGTGAGGTCATGGTCACGGCCTCCATTTCAATGATTCCATTTTTCTCAGTGGTGGGAGGAGTAGCAGCTTCAACTCTGAATTTGCTTTTCTTTTCTTTATCATTTTGTTACATCGAGTTGAGCCACTGCATTACCATTGCCTACAAAGAGGTCAGGTCTTTGAAGTAATGTGATGGTTTCAAATGTTCCCGACAAATGATGTGGTTTTTGAAAACCTCATACTCATAGACTTAGATGCACAGATTTATGACCACATGGATTCATATACACAAGCCCATACCAATGCATGCCGCATAAGACAAAAAGAATCACATGCCACATAGAGCACAAAGGCACTATTGCTGTAACATTTTCACACATAAACACATATATGAATGCACACACATATATACAAACACATACACACACACACCTAACTTCCCAGATTTAAACTTATTCCCACATACACATGTACCCATATATACTCATGTACTCACATATGTATGTCCTCGCACACTCACATACACACACAAAGCACATGCATACATATGAACACACATTAGTACACACATATACATACGCAATAAACATTTATGCCTACTAATAGAAATCCTTGCCGTTATATACTCTAGGAATCCCTATGAGTCTCAATGCTTGTAACGTGTAGAGACATAAAATGTAAATGGACAACTTTTCAAGTAAATGAAAGAAAACTATAAAGAAAATAACTACTCAAGTAGAAAATAACTATGCTCAACACAATTACGGGCTACCTCTAGAGCTTCCAGCAAATCTTTTCATGGCTACCTTAACATAAAATTAAAGAATAGACTACTTGGAGATTTACAAAGCACTTAAACAAAAATCCATAAACTCATGTTTCGAACTATTAAAAAAAATCAACTAAAGAAAGAAAAGTATCACAATTTATCTTATATATATATATATATATATAATGTCACTTTGTAGATAGTGTGATCACCATGCACTATCCATGTGTGTATGGGTGTGTGCGTTATTGCTTAATGTGCGTATTTTTAGTTATACGAGACTCTACCCGAATTTTCCTAGACTATCAGATTTACTTGACTTTCATTTCCATTACTTGTGAATTCGTTGTTAGTACATTTTGTCAGATCATGAGTTTCATTTATTTTTGAGACTTCTCTTTGAGATTTGGGCATAGTCAAATTGTCTAAGATAAATTGTGATAATTTTCTTCTTTAGTTGATTTTTTTATAATAGTTCGAAACATGACTTTAACAATTTTTGTTTATGTGCTTTGTAAATCTCCTAGTACTCTATTCTTTTCCGACTTGTATGTTAAGGTTGTCATGAAACGATTTGGTGGGAGCTCTAGAGGTAGCCCATAATTGTGTTGAGCATAGTTATCACCCTTGTTCTAGTTTATTATTAGTTATTTTCTTTATAGTTTTCTTTCATTTACTTGAAAATTGGTTCATTGATATTTTATGGAGAAACCCCAAGATTGCGAAGGTCTCTACACGTGACAATCATTGCCACCCATAGCGATTCGTAGAGTATATAACCGAAAGGATTCCTATATATTGTTACAAATGTGTAAGTGTTTCTATTTGTCATGTGCTTATATGAGTAGCTGATGTATTTGTCTACGTATACGTGTGAGCGTCACTAAGTGCATAATTATGTGATAAATTGAGTGTTTGTGTAAAAATGATTGAATAAAAATATGTATGATTGTGTGTGGATGTGGCACGTGAGTATGTGTGGAACTAAAATTATGTATTTATGTGCTCACGTGAGTATATGTATGTATGTCCATATGTTTTCGATGCGTTTTGTGAGTATATGTGTCAATTGCTGGGCATTAATGTTTATTGTGAGTATCTATTCATGTGCATCTGAAGGACATGTGTCTATTGGTGGGCATTAATGTTTATTGTGCATGTATGTAAGTATATTAATGTGTGTATATATGTATGCATGTGTGTTGATGTGTGCATGTGCTTTGTGTGTGTATGTGAGGGTGGAAGGACATATATATGTGAGTACATGAGTATATATAGGTGTTGAGGATCGGATCTCCCAGACACATGAAGGCAAAGATAGTACAGAAACAAAAC
>CM035418.1:88795704-88893204 GCA_020310875.1 Ceratopteris richardii | reverse complement strand
GAAGATATCAAAATGCGAAAGCACTAAAGGTGGTCCCCTGGAGGGCCCCCTCAATTTTTTCATCTCCATACATCAAGCTTTCTTAATAACGGGTAATGAAACCTTGAATCTTCTTCAGCACAAAAACATAGGTGAGATAATCGTAACACAGTGGCGCAACGTGTTACAAAATGAAGGAAAAGACAGCAAATTCAGAGTTTGAGCTGCTCCTCCCATGGAGCATGGATTCAACGATGACCAAATGACCATGGCCTCGCAAAAGCATGAAAAACGTAAACATGCTGCAACAGGAAACGAAGACAGGTCGGAACATCGAGAGGCTGCAACAAGTAGTCCTCATACGACCTGTCCAGGTTTTATGAATTCCCTCGACAATTCCTTCACTACCTTCGTTCAAAATGTACTGCACCTAAGACAGACAAAATGCAACTTATATGCCAAAGTAGCATTGTAAGCGAGTAGCATTGTAAGCTGTACTCGCTGAATGAGCACGCTCGGCCAGTGTAAGATACACATATCAAAAACAGATCACAATGCCGCCGTTCTACTGTCGTGCCTCGATGGTCAATACTGTTTTTCCATTTTTCCAATACTTTCGTGCCTCGATGATCAATAGTGTGCCACGATTAAGGATTTAATGCGTATTCGCATTCCAATATTATACTATTCTCCACTTTGGTTTCAATTTTTCTGGTTTAGTTCTGTTGCGACTCTGTATTAATGAATCCTCTTTTCCAAGTCGAGATCCATATCTTTGTATAATGGCTAGCACTCTGTGTAGAAGTATGAAAATATATTTCAAGTAAAGGACATTATGATTTGAAGTGGAAAGCCGTATTAAACCCGAGGAATCAAAGAAAGGATGGTAATTCCTGCACATCGAATGTCAATGTTTTACATTCATTTTCATTAAGGTCTCAATGTTTATTAATTATTTGCATTGAACGGTATTAGATTCGTGGCTGTATAAAAGTTGGTTGATTTCAGGGACACAAAAAAATGATGACAAGTTGAATAAATCACTGAACCATATGCTTTGTAATTCATTCGAGTGCTTGCTTTCATCATGTTATGAGCTTTGCGCATCTAAATTAAAGAAAGTTGGCGTTAATCTCATTACTGTCACTCCAGAGAATTAAAGCGTCATCACTTTTCTACGTCGTGGTCATAACATATTTTGCTGCATGCAGATCAACGTCATCACTTTTCTACGTCGTGGTCATAACATATTTTGCAAACATGATAATGGATTTGATAGCTCAATCCTTGAACGTCTAATCTTCAAGAATTATATCTAAGACTTTTCAATAGGAGTCTAGATTATAGTTAGGTAATAGATCATATAGCTCTAAAATAAAAGATTAAATCAGTCATTGGCATTATTGCCTTTCAATGAGAATCCGCATTATCGTCTTTCAATGAGAATCATTTACTCTGACATGATAATGAATGTTCTAGTGTGTGTCCCGAGCATCTTTGATCAATCCTTGAATGTTGAATACTCTAGAATGTGTACATTTTTTTCAATAGGAAACTAGAATGTATTTTGTTTTCTTTTTCTAATTATTATTTTTGAAAGCATACAAGGAAGCAAAAAAAATGTATGAGATCTAGCAAATGTATCTTCTTTTTTAAGCTTTATTCTATTACCGTTTTTTTTTTTAACAGTAGGGTATAGAAGCTGGCTCATACGAAAGAAAATGTGTCAGATGTTTGACCTATGCTCTCACCTAATCAATCAATATCACTTGATTCGCCTTCTTCTTCGTAGCCCCTCCTTCGATTCGTGAATTAATGACGCTTAGGTAGATCTTTCAATGTCTATCTCTTCGCATTTAACCTTTTTACCATTGTTTCAATAATATTATACTTCTCAGTTGGGTTGCTTGCGATCATGTTACTGGTTTCAATATTGTACAATTATCAAGAAGTCATGGGGACAAACAAGCTCTAATCAACATAGTTACAAGGTTTGATGCAAAATTAAAATAAATAAGATTGGAAGAGAGACAAACGTTTGAATGTGAATCACCCATAAACCCGTTACATAACGACCATAGGTGTCAAAGTATTGAATAAAAAATTTAGAGGAACGTGGGGATTTATACCCCCATAGTGAGCTACAAAACAAAACTATTGGGAAAGATCAATTACACACGGATAGAGAGCAAGCTTCAGCAGAAGGAATATCAAAGATTCATGAGAGAGCTAGAATGTCTTTGAAATACAAGAGGAAGAGCAAACCTCAAATAGATGATGAGATCCTTACACAATATCATGGAATATGTGAACGATCTGTTACTTACTTGGTGAAGGACCTCATGGGGATGTACCTTTAGAGAGCACATAGAAAGAGGCTAAATGAAATAGAAAGTATACTCAGAAAATGGAAATCAGTATGAGAACTGAAACTGATCGGATCATGAAATGGAAAAATTACAATGAGCTTTCCAAGAGCACGAAGTGTGCTCTCATGTGTCTAATCAATTAGAAAGTAAGATAGAGGCACTCTTGATATATATTTGGACGGAACTTAAAGTACATCATATGTGGGGTAATTACCCTTGAAGGAGAATGATACAAGGTGGAAACAAATGGAAATGTTATATTTTAGGGATGGAAACAAATGGAAATGTTATAATTTAGGGATGTATATGTTGCAGGAACGAGGAGTTCCTTGCTTGGGGGATACCGAGCCTAGGATTCATGATTCTAATGCTTGGTTGGTTGTGAATGATGGCCAAATGAATAGTGAGAGCACACGGTGGACCATAGATGGTGAGTAGGAAAGGGGCATATAGTGCTTAGGTGGTGAGCTTCAAGTACATCATATTTCTCCTCTTCACTTACATTTGGTTTTAGAGCTCAAACTTGCACATGGAGAAAGATGAAGATAGAGATGATGGTGGAGGCAATGATTATCACCAATTATCTCCCAATCATGATGCGGTCGGATGAGAAATTGGATTACTTGCTTCACATATTGAGATTTGCTTTTTTGTGAACGTATACAAACAAAACAATTTACTGATGAACCACAAAAAATAATGGACAAAAATCCTAGGCTGTACACAATATAAAGCTCCATTATCAACTAAAAACCTATACATATCAGTGCGTAACTTGCTCAGGGTGTGGATATTATTGCGTGATGCTACAACCTTTTGCGCGTCCTTTTTTACGGTTTGTCATGTAAATGTTTTGTGTGTACGTATTGACAAAAAGAAAATCTGAATATTCGAAACGATTCATCCAACTAATTTTCCTGATCAATAAGTTTTTGGAAAGCCGCATTATTTCTCGAGCACATTTGAAACTTTCCCATCATCTCAAACATCTTAGTTTAATCCCTTTTTCCTGCATCTCAGATTGTCATTGTTGCACGAGAACTAAACCAAAAATTCAAACATACAGTATTCTAACAATATTGAAATCATTAGTAACCAAACTGAGAAGTAAAATATTGAAACAATGGTAAAAAAGGTTAAATGGGAAGAGATAGACATTGAAAGATCTACCTATGCATCATTAATTCACATATGGAAGGAGAGAAGGGCTAGAGGCGAATTAAGTGATGTGGATTAGGTCATGAGAGCATAAGTAGAATAACATCTGATACATTTTCTTTCCTATGAGCCTTCTATACCTTACTCTGATAGAAAATAAGGTAACAAAAAATAAAGCTAAAAAGCAAGATAGGTTTGCAAGATCTGATCCATTTGTTTCTTTTCATATAACTCGCGAGATTGTTATAATGCTTCCTTGTATGCTTGAATCAAACATGGTGATCGGGACACAGAAGACATCCATAATTATAATGGTAAAATAAACAATTCTCATTGAACATGCCAATAATGCCAATGGCTGAGTTAATCGGTTGCTTTAGAGGCCTCATATGATTTGTTACATAAATATAATCTAGACTCCTATTGGGAAGACTTAGACATTGAGCTTGAAGATTAATATCCATCATCATGTTTGTAGCATAATAAATATACATACATATATACATACATCTCTCTCTCTCTCTCTCTCTCTCTCTCTCTCTCTCTCTCTCTCTCTCTATATATATATATATATATATATATATATATATATATATATATATATATATATATATATATATATATATATATGAGCAGGACCTAGACAAGTAATGAAGACCGTGATGATCTGCATGCATGGTTGTGCTACATAAAGATCGTTGAAGCCCAATTATAACGTCAATGCTGATTGATTTAATTTGTTTGTACGGATAATGTAAATTGGAGCAGGAATTATGAGGTGAACGCTTGCAACTTTCTTTAATTTTGATGTGTAGAGCTCATAACATGAATATGGAAGAAGAAGGCATTGGAATGAACATAACATAACATACGGAAGAAGAAAGCATTGGAATGAACATAACATAACATACGGCTCACTGACTTATTCGAGTTAACTAATTTTCATTATTTGTTATTTTTTTTGTGTGTCCCTCCAACCCCTTTTCTTCCAATCTAATTATAATGCCCACGAATCTAATACCGTTCGTTCAATGCAAACAAATATACATTGAAAGCTTCTAGAAAATGAAACTAAATAAACAATATTAGCATTTCTATGAGAGATCAGAAACATCCTAAATTCGAGATGCGAGAAATGTTGGGATTAAGGTCAGGTCTTTGAAGTAATGTGACAGTTTCAAATGTTCCTGACAAATGATGTGGTTTTTGAAAAACTGCTTGGTCGGATCCACAAATTGGATGACTTGTTTCACATATTGATATTTGCTTTTTTGTGAACGTATACAACCAAAACATTTTGCTGACAAACCGCAGAAAATAATGGACAAAAGGCCTAGGCTTTACGCAATATAAAACTCCACTATCATCCGAAAAATGTATACATATCAGTGCGTAACTTGCTCAGGGTTTGGATATTATTGCGTGATGCTATAGCCTTTTGCACATCCTTTTTTGGGGTTTGTCATCCAAATGTTTTGTCTGTACGCATTGACAAAAAGAAAATCTGAATATTCGAAGCGATTCATCTAATTTCTTGTCTCGATCAATAAGTTTTTGGAAAACCGAATTATCTCTGAAGCACATTTGAAACCTTCCCATTATCTCAAACATCTTAGTTTAATCCCTTTTTTCTGCATCTTGGAATGTCATTGTTGACGACAACATTTCTGTTTGGCCCCATGACAGTAAGAAGTTGATTCACTTATAAAATTAGAATTCCTTTAGAAAAGGAAACTCACATGCTCTACTCGATGAGCTTTGAAAGATACCACAATGTGAAAATGCTTAAGGCGGTCCCCTAGAGACCCTCCTCAATTTCCTTGCCTCCATAAATGAAGCTTTCTTAACAATCGATGAGCTCTACTCACATGCTCTACTCGATGAGCTTTGAAAGATACCACAATGTGAAAATGCTTAAGGCGGTCCCCTAGAGACCCTCCTCAATTTCCTTGCCTCCATAAATGAAACCTTGAATTTGTTTGAACACAAACACAAGCATTAGATAATGGTAACGCAATGGCTCAACAAGGTACACGACGATGGAGGAAAACACAACAAATTCACACTTTCAGCTGCTATTTCCGTGCAGCATTGAGTCAGCGATGACTAGATGACCATGGCAAATCGACGACAAGTCGGAACATCAAAAAGTTGCAACAAGTAGTCCTCATACGACTTGTCTAGGTGTTAGAGCCCTCATATGCTTTGTTACATAAATATAATCTAGACTCCTACCGGGAAAACTTAGATATTGAGCTTGAAGATTAATATTCATCATCATGTTTGGAGCATAATATATATACATGCATACATACATACATCTCTCTCTCTCTCTCTCTCTCTATATATATATATATATATATATATATATATATATATATATATATATATATATATATATATATATATATATGAGCAGGTTCTAGACAAGTAATGAAGACCGTGATGATCTGCATGCATGGTTGTGGTACATAAAGATTGTTGAAGCCCAATTATAACGTCAATGCTGATTGATTTAATCAGTTTGTACGGATAATGTAATTTGAAGCAGGAATTATGAGGTGAACGCCTGCAACTTTCTTTAATTTTGATGTGCAGAGCTCATAACATGAATATAAAAGAAGGAAGCACTGGAATGAACATAACATAACATACTGCTCACAGACTTATTCGACTTAACTAATTGTCATCATTTTTATTTCTTTTGTGTGTCCCTCTAACCCCTTTTCTTCCAATTTAATTATAGAGACCACGAATCTAATACCGTTCGTTCAATGCAAACAAGTAAACATTGAAACCTTCATGAAAATGAAACTAAATAAACAATATTGGCATTTCTATGAGAGATCAGAAACATCCTAAATTCTTTCATTCTTCAGGGTGAAGCCTTACCTTTCCACTTCAAATCATAGTAATGTCTTTTACCTAAAATCCATTTGCGTACACTACAGTGATAGCCTTCGGTAAAAGTGGTGCCTCTCCACTCCATCATTATACAAAGATATTGATCTCCACTAATTGGATTAATTAGTTATATAGATATCATCCGTTTGCATACACTGCAGTGATAGCCTTCGGCAAAAGTGGCGCCTCTCAACTCCATCATTATACAAAGATATTGATCTCCACTAATTGGATTAATTAGTTATATAGATTAGTCATACCGCAACCAAAGAGGAGGCATATTATTTGAATAATGGCAAAATGCGAATTAGAAATAGACAATTGAATCCTTAATCTCGATTTGAATTGAATTGATCCAAGCACGTTAGTACGTCGGCATTGTATTGTGATTTGTTAATTTTGATATGTGTGTCTTACATTACCTTGGTCGAGAGCGATCAATCAGTACAGCTTACACTGCTACTATTTTGGCAATACATTATAGTTGCATCGTCTATCTTAGACACATATTTTGAACCAAGGTAGTGAACGATTGGCCATGCATTGTTCGTAGTAGTATCATGATTAGTACTGGTTGCAGTCTTTACATGTTGTGACCTGTTTTCATGATTTCCTACTGTTGCTGCATATTTATGTTTTTCATGCTTTTGTGAGGTCATGATCACGGCCTTTATATCGTTGACTCCATTTTTCTCAGTGGTGGAAGGAGTAGCAGCTACAACTCTGAATTTGCTGTTCTTTTCTCTATCATCTTGTTACATCGCATACACTGCATTACCATTATCTAACGTACTTTGTTGTGCCCAAGATGATTCATAATAGATTAGCAAGACATGATGCAACTTATATGCCAAAGTAGCTTTGTATAAAGATACGTACCTATATGTTCAAAATATCAAGTAGAAGGTGGAGAAGTTTAAGATTGGTGACCCATTACATCCTTTTAGGACATTTCAATGTGAAGGGGAAAGTATTTTCATGGAATATACTATGGATAACTTTGAGTCCAATAAGGACATGATCTAGTAAATTTTGTTATAGTAGATCAATTGACTATGATGGATTGCTTTATTTCTACTCATTGTACAATCAAAATTCCAAAATTAACAAAGTCATTTGTTGAGAAGATTTATCACGTCGATACTCCAAGAAGTTGAAATGCGTCGCACATCATCGTCTACTCAAAGTCTTGCATCAAAACTCGAACGGCTTGTTTTTCTGATCTATGGGCTATTGCTGCTCTTTCGTTAATGGCCGCTGTGATAAAGTGAATTCTTCATTTTCACTGTGATTATATTTGAAGCGTAGATTTGAGAATGGAGCTTTACAGTAGGCGCATTACTGTCGATGATCTTATAGCTTATCAGCTAGGTGGATGAGCGTGGCTGTTCTTGGCATTATACATGTACGTCAGTTTACCTGTTTTTAATATCCCGGTCTAAGGATTAAACTTATCTTGTCCATTAGATAGTCAGTTTACCTGTTTTTAATATCCCGGTCTAAGGATTAAACTTATCTTGTCCATTAGATAGTGGCACATGAAATTTCAAATTTGCTTTTGTTTGATAGGGGTTATGAGCGCCAAAAGGGCATCGAAAAAGTTTAAACACAGTGCCACTGTTCTTAGCAAAGGCTATCGCCTTTACCACGCTGAATCTCATCGCTTTTTCTTCAGCCATACTGTTGTGTACGATGAGGGTGCCCTCCTTGGCAAACCAATGTGTCCCATTGATGCGACTTCTATGTGTCCCTCTGACAGTTTGTCTAAATCCCTTGAGCCCTTGCATGTTTCAATACCTTTAAACCTTTCATCTCACGAAGCCCCTATGGCTGTAAACATCTGGCAATCGTACCCATCTATCCTCTTGAAGAGCCTCTTTTTGTTTACTTATAAGCATTTTAACAAGGCACTTGTTCGCATTCAAATGTTTGCTTCTCTTTACGTTTTATTTATGTCCCTTTTGCATCGAGCTTGTAAACTATTTTCACTAGAGCTTGTTTGTCCCCATGACTTCTTGATAACTTCCACCATATGTAAGGGATTGTCATTCCTTTGAGATTTATTGGGATCTTGAGTTGGCAATCTCTGTAATAATGATCGCCCCAATCACGAGCTTAAGAAAGTTACCATAGGGATGCATTAGTGGAAGGTTTAGTTGGTGGCCATGAAAGATGTTTTATAAAGATCTTGAATACGTCATCTATAGCAGGCTCGTCCTGGTTGTACTATCTTAGGTTTATCTGTAGTTTGTGTGTAGAATAATGGAAGTTCAAGAAGTAGCATAAATGGAAGCATGAAGAGAAGCAGAGAATGGCATAGACTGCGAAGATGATAGAGCAGAGTAGACGCACAAGACTAGATAAAACAAGAGAAGTTCTCTATACAAAAAATGTCTCTATATTCACAATGATGGAGTATCAACAACTCTATACAAAAATGAATTCCTAAGCTCTTTATATAGAGTTTTGGGAATGAATATGTGCCAATGATTTTCTTGTACAAAAAGTAGTGAAGAATATTTAAAGTACTAAAGGAATGGATAATAACTAAAAAGTTGCTCAACAACTTTTTCACAAAAATAATGGATACTATTTTAAAGCACTAAAAGAGTGGTCAACTTTTAATGACCCTTTTTATGAAAATAATGGCTAATATCTAAAGTGCTAAAAGAATGGTTCTTAAACAAAAGATTTTTTTCTTAAAACGGATGTGCAACATTCTCCCCCTCAAGCTTTGCTTGAATATTCTAACAATCCAATCAATTGTTTGAATCTTTGTATCTTTGTTCCATCAAGAGCTTTTGTCATCATATCTGCAAGCTGATCTTTTGAAGATATAAAAGAAATGTTGATATCTTTCGAAACTACCTACTCACGAACATACTTCGATATGCTTGGTACGTGCATGGAAAACTGGATTAGCTGCCAAATGTATACTACTCATATTGTCACCATAAATTTGTGGAGTTATACAAAGAAGATGTAAATCTTCAATTAACTTTTTGAACTACTTTACTTCACATGTCAATTCTGCAAGCGCACGATATTCTGCTTCTGTAGATAAAAGCGCCACTGTTGGTTGTTTCTTTGAACTCCAAGATACAAGTGGATTTCCCATCATTAGTAGGTAGCCATTCGTGCTACGTCGATCATCTTTATTTCCTGCCCAATCTGCATCACTAAAAGCTTTAATATCAAGATTAGTATCATGTGAGTAAAATAAACCTTCATTCAAAGTGCCTTTCAAATAGCGTAGCACATGCTTAGCCGCATTCCAATGTACATCTGTAGGCTTGTGCATGAACTATGACAGTACTCCAACTACATAACCAATATCAGGTCGTGTACTTATAGCATACAATAATGATCCAATCAGCGATCTATACATGTCTACATTTTCAAAATAAACACCATCATGTATACTCAATTTTACATTAGGCTCCAAAGGATTTGCAACTGCTTTACATTCTGACAAACCAAACTTTTGAAGTAAATCACAAATGTACTTCTTTGGGCTCAACCATATACCTTGTTCATCATAAATAACTTCAATTCCCAATGCATAATGTAAAATCCCCATATGTGAAATCTTAAACTCCTTACCAAGTTTCTTCTTACTTATTTACGGTACATGAAGAACATCTTTTAAGATTTTATTTCCTTTTCGATCTTCAAAGCACACATCTCCAACTTGTGCTATATGATGCATTGAAGTGTCACCTGTTTCAACTTTGCCATCAAACAAAGGTGCATGTTAATTAGCAAACCATTCAATATTATTACTCATATGATTACTACATCCACTGTCAACATACCATACATCATTGCTATGAGTTGCATCTGTATTCACATTCATCATTAGTACATTTTCATGATTTTGTTCCTGAACAAAATTATCCTGTGTATGATTTTGCCTTGTATATCCATCTCGCCCTTGATTATGCCAACACTCATGAGATATATGACCAGCCTTACCACAATTATAACATGTTATACCTGAATTACCTTGATACCCATTACGTCCTCTGACACGGTAGGAATATCCCCTACCACGCATATTCATATCTGAGCTGCCAGCATCATAATTATTGTTTGTCTCATTTCGACCTATGCATAGACTGTCCACCATTAATATTAATTTCTTCTATTATCAGAAGTGAAACCAACTCATCAAAATCAGGAAACTCCGCTCTCACAAATACAGAAGTTGTAAACGCTTTCCATTTTTCATCTTCTTTTAAACCATTTAAAACAAATGCAACTAAATCATCATCTTCAACTATGCACGAAATTGAAGCAAGTGCATCGACGATCTGCTTAATTTTTAAAACATAATCATTTACTGACTGTCATACATCCTTTCGCAAATTATTTCATTTTTCAATTGAATTCGCCATGCCTTTGTGGTTGTTGAGAAGAGTCTCTCTAATGCTTCCCAAATCTCCTTGCTTGTTCTCAAGTCCTGTATGTGTCCTATCATGCTCGACTCAATATTTTGTGACAATACAAAGATTACCTTCTTGTCATGCTCATTCCACCTCTGATATTCTCGGACTTGCTGTGGTGTTGGATTTTGATCAGGCAAGTCCGGTTGAGGTTCCGTACCACTAATGAGACCATACAAATTCCTACCCATAAGATATGCAAAGATGTGAAAACGCCAGGCTTGATAGTTGGTTTTACTCAATTTTTCTATTTGGCTATTCCCGTCAGCCATCCTAAAAGAAGGTAATTCTAAACGAAGGTACTTGAGATACTGGAAAATTATCAGCTTATTGGTGTTGCATCTTATGCATATACATCATGTATAGCACCTTTGATGCATCAACCTCACTTTGATACCAATGTAGAATAATGGAAGTTCAAGAAGTAGCATAAACGGAAGCATGAAGAGAAACAGAGAATGGCATAGACTGCGAAGATGATAGAGCAGAGTAGACGCACAAGACTAGATAAAACAAGAGAAGTTCTCTGTACAAAAAATTTCTCTATGTTCACAATGATGGAGTATCAACAACTCTATACAAAAATGAATTCCTAAGCTCTTTATATAGAGTTTTGGGAATGAATATGTGCCAATGATTTTCTTGTACAAAAAGTAGTGAACAATATTTAAAGTACTAAAGGAATGGATAATGACTAAAAAGTTGCTCAACAACTTTTTCACAAAAATAATGGATGCTATTTTAAAGCACTAAAAGAGTGGTCAACTTTTAATGACCCTTTTTATGAAAATAATGGCTAATATCTAAAGTGCTAAAAGAATGGTTTTTAAACAAAAGATTTTTTTCTTAAAACGGATGTGCAACATTGTGAGATTGGGCCCTTTTGCCGTATACCTCAAATTTGTATTCCGGGGCCATAGTACTAATTACTTGCCTACTCGAAACGAGAGAATGTGGGCTCCGAATCGAGAGCATATACATCAGAAGTCTCTCTAGGCAATTTTCCCATGTAATGAATTTTTCTCAGCTTTTTCAATATATTGTTAGGGATGGGTTCATTGAACTTTTCTAGGTTTACATTCGCATATATTTTAAGGCTAAAATATTAATTCATGGTGGTCGCTATTGTTTTAGTACACGTCTTTGATGATGTTCTTGAGCTCATATTTATTAAGTGTCATTTGATAGTGTAATTGGGTACGCTATTCTTGGAAATTACTTTCAAAAGTAGGGAAAAAAAAAGAAAAAGAAGAAAAAAGACCCAATGAAAAATTCACTGATTTCTTCAACTTCTCATCATGTGTGTGTGTCTGTGTAGATACGTTTGCTGATCATCTCGAATCGGAGTAGAGGATTCAGTAATGGCACAATAGAGTTGCAAGAGAACTAAACCAAAGATTCAAACGTACAGTATTCTAACAATATTGAAATCACTAGTAACCAAACTGAGAAGTAAAATATTGAAACAATGGTAAAAAAGGTTAAATGCGAAGAGATAGACATTGAAAGATCTACCTATGCATCATTAATTCACATATGGAAGGAGAGAGGGGCTAGAGGCGAATCAAGTGATCTGGATTAGGTCATGAGAGCATAAGTAGAATAACATCTGGTACATTTTCTTTCCTATGAGCCTTCTATACCTTACTCTGATAGAAAATAAGGTAACAAAAAATAAAGCTAAAAAGCAAGATACGCTTGCAAGATCTGATCCATTTTCGTTTCTTTTCATATAACTCGCGACATTGTTATAATGCTTCCTTGTATGCTTGAATCAAACATGGTGATCGGGACACAGGAGACATCCATAATTATCATGTCAAAATAAACAATTCTCATTGAACATGCCAATAATGCCAATGGCTGAGTTAATCTGTTGTTTTAGAGCCCTCATATGATCTGTTACATAAAATGTAATTTGGAGCAGGAATTATGAGGTGAACGCTTGCTACTTTCTTTATTTTTTGATGTGCAGAGCTCATAACATGAATATGGAAGAAGAAAGCATCACTGACTTATTCGACTGACTAATTGTCATCATTTCGACTTATTCGACTTAACTAATTGTTATTATTTTTTATTTTTTTTGTGTGTTCCTCCAACCCCTTTTCTTCCAATTTAATTATAAAACCCAAGAATCTAATACCGATCGTTCAATGCAAACAAATAAACATTGAAATCTTCTTGAAAATGAAACTAAATAAACAATATTGGCATTTCTATGAGAGATCAGAAACATTCTAAATTTTTTGATTCTTCAAGGTGAAGGCTTCCCTTTCTACTTCAAATCATAGTAATGTCTATTACCTGAAATCCATTTGCATACACTACAGTGGTAGTCTTCAGCAAAAGTGGCTCCTCTCCACTCCATCATTATACAAAGATATTGATCTCCACTAATTGGATTAATTAGTTATATAGATCAGTCATACTGCAATCAAAGAGGAGTTATATTATTCGAATAATGGCAAAATGCGAATTAGAAATAGACAGTTGAATCCTTTATCTTGAATTGAATTGAATTGATCCAAGCATGTTAGTACATCGGCATTGTATTGTGATTTGTTAATTTTGATATGTGTGTCTTACATTATCTTGGTCGAGAGCGATCAATCAGTACAACTTACAATTCTACTATTTTGGCAATACATTATAGTCGCATCCTCTATCTTAGACACATATTTTGAACAAAGATAGTGAAGGATTGGCCATGCACAGTTTGTAGTAGTATCAGGACTACTATTGGTTGCACTCTTTACATGTTGTGATCTGTTTTCATGATTTCCTACTATTGCTGCATATTTATGTTTTTCATGCTTTTGTGAGGTCATGGTCACGGCCTCCATATCGTTGATTCTATTTTTCTCAGTGGTGGAAGGAGTAGCAGCTGCAACTCTAAATTTGCTCTTCTTTTCTATATCATTTTTTGACATCGCGTTGAGCCACTGCATTACCATTGCCTACAAAGAGGTCAGGTCTTTGAAGTAATGTGATGGTTTCAAATGTTCCCGACAAATGATGTGGTTTTCGAAAAACTACTTCTATCTATCTATCTGTCTATCTATCTATCTATCTATGTCATTGTTGATGACAATATTTCTGTTTGGCCCAATGATAGTAAGAACTTGATTCACTTATAAAATTACAATTTCTTTAGAAAAGGGAACTCACATGCTCTACTCGATGAGCTTTGGAAGATACCACAATGTGAAAGCGCTTAAGGCGGTCCTTTGGAGACCCTCCTCAATTTCCTTGCCTCCATATTTGAAGCTTTCTTAACAATCGATAATGAAACCTTGAATTTTCTTGAATATAAAGACAAACATTAGATAATTGTAACGCAATGGATCCACAAGGTATAAGATGATGGAGGAAAAAAACAAGAAATTCAGAGTTTGAGCTGTTCCTCCCGTGGAGCATTGAGTCAGCGATGATTAAATGACCATGGTATTACAAAGCATGAAAAGCGTTAACATGCTGCAACAAGAATCGAAGACAAGTCAGAACATCAAGAAGCTGCAACTAGTAGTCCTCATACGACTTCTCTAGGTTTTAGAGCCCTCATATGCTCTGTTACATAAATATAATCTAGACTCCTATTGGGAACACTTAGACATTGAGCTTGAAGATTAATATCCATCATCATGTTTGCAGCATAATATATATACATGCATACATACATACATCTCTCTCTCTCTCTCTCTCTCTCTCTCTCTATATATATATATATATATATATATATATATATATATATATATATATATATATATATATATATATATATATATATATATACATATATATATATATATATATATATATGAGCAGATTCTAGACAAGTAATGAAGACCGTGATGATCTCCATGCATGGTTGTGCTACATAAAGATTGTTGAAGCCGAATTATAACGTCAATGCTCATTGATTTAATCTGTTTGTACGGATAATGTAATTTGGAGCAGGAATTATGAGGTGAACGCCGGCAACTTTCTTTAATTTTGATGTGCACAGCTCATAACATGAATATGAAAGAAGGAAGCACTGGAATAAACATAACATGACATATGGCTCACAAACTTATTCGACTTAACTAATTGTTATCATTTTTTATTTTTTTTGTGTGTCCCTCCAACCCCTTTTCTTCCAATTTAATTATAGAGACCACGAATCTAATAGCGTTCGTTCAATGCAAACAAATAAACATTGAAACCTTCATTAAAATGAAACTAAATAAACAATATTGGCATTTCTATGAGAGATCAGAAACATCCTAAGTTCTTTGATTCTTCAAGGTGAGGGCTTCCCTTTCCACTTCAAATCATAGTAATGTCTTTTACCTGAAATCCGTTTGCATACACTACAGTGATAGCCTTCGGCAAAAGTGACGCCTCTCCACTCCATCATTATACAAAGATATTGATCTCCACTAATTCGATTGATTAGTTATATAGATCAGTCATACTGCAACCAAACAGGAGGCATATTATTTGAATAATGGCGAAAAGCGAATTAGAAAAAGACAATTGAATCCTTAATCTCGAACTGAATTGAATTGATCCAAGCACGTTAGTACGTTGGCGTTGTATTTTGATTTGTTAATTTTGATATGTGTGTTTTACATTACCTTGGTCGAGAGCGATCAATCAGTACAGTTTACATTGGCAATACATTATAGTTGCATCCTCTATCTTAGACACATATATTGAACAATGGTAGTAAACGATTGGCCATGCACAGTTCGTAGTAGTATCAAGACTACTACTAGTTGCAGTCTTTACATGTTGCGATCTGTTTTCATGATTTCCTACTGTTGCTGCATTACCATTATCTAACGTACTTTGTTGTGCCTAATATGATTCAAGGTTTCCATCTTATCATGATTACGTGTTGTTATTTCTTTGTGGAAGAAAAAAGCTTCATGTATACAGGTGAGTAACTTGAGAAGATGCGTATGCGGACCACCTTTCACTCTTTTCAATTCGGGTATCTTCCAAAGCTTGAGTACATGAATTCTCATTCCCAAAGAAATTGTATTTTTGTATGACAATCAAGTTCTTTTTATCGCAAACCAAACAAAAATGCTGTCGTCAACAATGAGAATTCGAGATGCGGTAAATATTGAGATTTGGGTTTGGTCTTTGAAGTAATGTGACGGTTTCAAATGTTCCCGACAAATGATGCAGTTTTTGAAAAATTGTTTGGTCGGATAAGAAATTGGATGACTTGCTTCACATATTGAGATTTGCTTTTTTGTGAACGTATACAAACAAAACAATTTATTGACAAAATGCAGAAAATAATGGACAAAAAACCTAGGCTTTACGCAATATAAAACTCCACTATCAAGTCAAAACATATACATATCAGTGCGTAACTTGCTCAGGGTATGGATATTATTGCGTGATGCTACGGCTTTTTGCGCGTCCTTTTTTGCGGTTTATCATCTAAATGTTTTGTCTGTACGCATTGGCAAAAAGAAAATCTGAATATTCGAAGCGATTCATCCAACTTCTTATCCAAACATCTCAGTTTAATCCCTTTTTCAGCATCTCAGATTGTCATTATTGATGACAACATTTCTGTTTAGCCCTAAGATAGTAAGAACTTGATTCACATATAAAATTACAATTTCTTTAGAAAAAGAAACTCACATGCTCTATTCGACGAGCTTTCGAAGATACCACAATGTGAAAGAGCTTAAGATGGTGCCTTGGAGACCCTCCTCAATTTCCTCGCCTCCATAAATCAAAGTTTCTTAACAACCGGTAATGAAACCTTGAATTGTTTTTAGCACAAAGACAAGCATTTAATAATGGTAACGCAGTGGCTCAACCACGTACAAGATGATGAAGGAAAAAACAACAAATTCAGAGTTTCAATTGCTCCTCTCGTGGAGGATTGAGTCAATGATGACTAGATAACCATGGCTTTGCGAAAGCATGAAAAACGTAAACATGATGCAATAGGAATCGAAGACAAGTTGGAACATCAAGAAGTTGCAACGAGTAGTCCTCATACGACTTGTCTAGGTTTACGTATTCCTTTTGCAATTCCTTCTCTATCTTCGTTCAAAATGTATTGCATCTAAGACAGACAGGACGCAACTTATATGCCAAAGTAGCATTGTAAGAGAGTAGCAAGACATGATGCAACTTATATGCCAAAGTAGCATTGTATAAAGATACGTACTTAAATGTTCTAAATATCAAGTAGAAGGTTGAGAAGTTTAAGATTGGTGACCCATTACATCCTTTTAGGACATTTCAATGTGAACGGGAAAGTATTTTCATGGAATATACTATGGATAACTTTGAGTCCAATAAGGACATGATCGAGTAAATTTTGTTATAGTAGATCAGTTGATTGTGATGGATTGCTTCATTTCTACTCATTGTACAATCAAAACTCCAAAATTAACAAAGTCATTTGTTGAAAAGATTTATCAAATCTATGGTCTACCTCGACATAGTAAAGGATTTATCTCTTTTCAATGTGAGACTTTAAACCAGAAGTGAATCTTAGAGAGTGATTCCATGATCAAACTTAAGGGGGGAAGAATGTTGTAGAGTTCAAAATCCTTTGGAAACACCTTTGATTTTATTGATGGGTTGAATGGTTTGAAGCTTAGGTATTTTTTCTAGCGTTTAAAGCCTTATTCCTTGAGATGAAATACTTTATAGAAACCTTGGAGGTTAAAGTTGTCATAATGGAAGGCCATCCAGGTAGGTGGATCGTCTAGTTGTATGGATGTGCCTACATTGCAACGAATGTAGGGTGCTCTAAGCCTAGGTATTTGGATGAACAAAGAGAAAAGGGGTAGATAAAAAATACATTTCACAGAAAGAAAAAATTGGATGAGATCATTTATTATGCAAAGGATATAAATTGACATTACTTTGGGCTTAGGCATTGTATACGATGTGAAGAAGTTTAAGTTTGTCACTGATCATGAATATTTATTATATTTGGTCAATAAACCTTGCAATACAGGATGCTTAGTAAGATGGTGCCTCTTACTAATGGATGACTTTGAAGTGGTTGTTAGGAAAGGTAGGACCCACCTTAGGGCAGATCACCTTTCTCATATCATTTTACGAGAGTCACTGTACGAAGTCAAAACATATACATATCAGTGCGTAACTTGCTCAGGGTATGGATATTATTGCGTGATGCTACGGCTTTTTGCGCGTCCTTTTTTGCGGTTTATCATCTAAATGTTTTGTCTGTACGCATTGGCAAAAAGAAAATCTGAATATTCGAAGCGATTCATCCAACTTCTTATCCAAACATCTCAGTTTAATCCCTTTTTTAGCATCTCAGATTGTCATTATTGATGACAACATTTCTGTTTAGCCCTAAGATAGTAAGAACTTGATTCACATATAAAATTACAATTTCTTTAGAAAAAGAAACTCACATGCTCTATTCGACGAGCTTTCGAAGATACCACAATGTGAAAGAGCTTAAGATGGTGCCTTGGAGACCCTCCTCAATTTCCTCGCCTCCATAAATCAAAGTTTCTTAACAACCGGTAATGAAACCTTGAATTGTTTTTAGCACAAAGACAAGCATTTAATAATGGTAACGCAGTGGCTCAACCACGTACAAGATGATGAAGGAAAAAACAACAAATTCAGAGTTTCAATTGCTCCTCTCGTGGAGGATTGAGTCAATGATGACTAGATAACCATGGCTTTGCGAAAGCATGAAAAACGTAAACATGATGCAATAGGAATCGAAGACAAGTTGGAACATCAAGAAGTTGCAACGAGTAGTCCTCATACGACTTGTCTAGGTTTACGTATTCCTTTTGCAATTCCTTCTCTATCTTCGTTCAAAATGTATTGCATCTAAGACAGACAGGACGCAACTTATATGCCAAAGTAGCATTGTAAGAGAGTAGCAAGACATGATGCAACTTATATGCCAAAGTAGCATTGTATAAAGATACGTACTTAAATGTTCTAAATATCAAGTAGAAGGTTGAGAAGTTTAAGATTGGTGACCCATTACATCCTTTTAGGACATTTCAATGTGAACGGGAAAGTATTTTCATGGAATATACTATGGATAACTTTGAGTCCAATAAGGACATGATCGAGTAAATTTTGTTATAGTAGATCAGTTGATTGTGATGGATTGCTTCATTTCTACTCATTGTACAATCAAAACTCCAAAATTAACAAAGTCATTTGTTGAAAAGATTTATCAAATCTAAGGTCTACCTCGACATAGTAAAGGATTTATCTCTTTTCAATGTGAGACTTTAAACCAGAAGTGAATCTTAGAGAGTGATTCCATGATCAAACTTAAGGGGGGAAGAATGTTGTAGAGTTCAAAATCCTTTGGAAACACCTTTGATTTTATTGATGGGTTGAATGGTTTGAAGCTTAGGTATTTTTTCTAGCATTTAAAGCCTTATTCCTTGAGATGAAATACTTTATAGAAACCTTGGAGGTTAAAGTTGTCATAATGGAAGGCCATCCAGGTAGGTGGATCGTCTAGTTGTATGGATGTGCCTACATTGCAACGAATGTAGGGTGCTCTAAGCCTAGGTATTTGGATGAACAAAGAGAAAAGGGGTAGATAAAAAATACATTTCACAGAAAGAAAAAATTGGATGAGATCATTTATTATGCAAAGGATATAAATTGACATTACTTTGGGCTTTGAAGTATCTACTTTTGGTTGCTTCCTAGAAAGTAAATTATCTAGTTTTATAGTATACACACATACTCCTAGACTTAGATGCACAGATTCATGACCACATGGATGCATATACACAAGCCCATACCAATGCATGCCGCATGAGACAAAAACAATCACATGCCACATAGAGCACAAAGGCACTATTGCTTTAACATTTTCACACATAAACACACACATATGAATGCACATATATACAAACACATACACACACACACACACCCAAGTGCCCAGATTTAAACTTATTCCCACATACACATATACCCATATATACTCATTTACTCACATATGTATGTCCTCGCAAACTCACATACACACACAAGCAAATGCATACATATGAACACACATTCGTACACACACATACATACGCACTAAACATTTATGGCTACTAATAGAAATCCTAGCCGTTATATACTCTAGGAATCCTTATGAGTCTCAATGCTTGTAACGTGTAGAGACATAAAATGTAAATGGACAAATTTTCAAGCAAATGAAAGAAAACTATAAAGAAAATAACTACTCAACTAGAAAATAACTATGCTCAACACAATTACGGGCTACCTCTAGAGCTTCCAGCAAATCTTTTCATGGCTACCTTAACATAAAATTTGGAAACGAATAGACTACTTGGAGATTTACAAAGCACTTAAACAAAAATCCATAAATTAATGTTTCGAACTATTAAAAAAAATCAACTAAAGAAAGAAAAGTATCACAATTTATCTTAGACAGTTCGGCTATGCCCAAATCTCAAAGAGAAGTCTCAAAAATAAATGAAGTTCATCATGTGACAAAATGTACTAATAAAGAATTCACAACTAACGGAAATGAAAGTCTAGGAAATTTTGTGTACAGTGTCCTCTAATTAACTAAAAATACCCAACATCAACCAAAAATACACGCAAACATACACACAGACACACACACACACACAGATATATATATATATATATATATATATATATATATATATATATATATATATATATATATATATATATATATATGTGTGTGTGTGTGTGAGAGAGAGAGAGAGAGAGAGAGGTCAAGGAAACGTTCATATGCAATAGAATCTCGTGTCAACAAAACCCGAGGTTAGTATTTAACAATGGAAAGTTAGCACTTGACTATAAGGTGTACTATACGTTGTATGGAAAGATGCATTATGTATCAGACTTTGACGTGGAGTCATTAAGCCCTGAAAAAGAATTATCCATAGAATTATGAAGAAATGTCAAAATGAAGTGATTTTTGTGTCCATTGAGAGATTATTGTGTCATTGTGTAGATGTGTGATCACCATGCATTATCCATTACCCATACACACATGGATAGTTCGAAACATGACTTTAACGATTTTTGTTTATGCATCTGAAGGATATGTGTCTATTGGTGGGCATTAATGTTTATTCTGCATGTACGTAAGTATATTAATGTGTGTATATATGTATGCATGTGTGTTGATGTGTGCATGTGCTTTGTGTGTGTATGTGAGGATGGAAGGACATACATATGTGAGTACATCTGTATATATGTGTGTTGATGATCGGATCTCCGAGACATACGAAGGCAAAGGATAGTACAGAAACAAAACCACATAAAAGTACTCATAGAACAGAAATAGACAAGAGATGACACCAGTATAGGTTCGGTCTCCCCTCACATACTCTAATGGATAACTCTATCAGAGCATGTGTAATTATAGGTATTTCTTAGTATGCCCTGAATAGAAGATACATGAAGGTCGCACTTTAAATAACGTGCTTTTGTTTTATTTACAAAAATAGCTAAAAATAACTATCTTTTAAAAATAACTATCTTTTAAAAATAACTATTTTTCTAAAAATATTTTTCTAAATATCTCCAAAAGTATTTGAATAAATCCATGCCCATTCACACCTTCATGGATCTTCACTTGATAAATCAAAACACAAAACACATAAAAATCCTCACGGCATTAAACCTTCATTCCAATATTCCATAAAGTATAACATGCCCCCTAGTTGATGAGGAACTGATGCTAGTTGATAAGAATAAAATAGACATGGATGGCCAATCACATGTCCAATCATTGAACAATCATAAGCATGTTTCATGTAAAAACACATGCATGAAACTGGAAAATTAGAATTTAATGTAAATATGAATGATAAGTAGAGTTAAAGTCTATTGTGGAACCTAAATGCAATCCAAAAGTGATTATAAAAATCAATATCTCAATATGATAAAATAACAATAAATTTATGAACCATGAATTTATACTTGAATGCATGTGCTTACGAATTTTCTAAAAATTTGGGCAGCATAACGGCACAATTTTGAAAACCAAAAAAATTCAGACAAACAATTTCTATGATATGAGTGCCGACATGCACAATCCATCTACAGAAAGACTGAAAGTGGATTACACACCCTAATAACTATATATATTTTCTCCTCGTTAACGTGCAAGAAAATACTTTCCTATCCCTACAAGAAGAATACATGCACCATAGAAAACAAACCATGTTTAAACTATGCGTATGCTCTAGGTATGATGCAAAAATTGCATGTCCTATACGTAATATGATGCAAAAAGAGAGCATTTATGCTCAACCTGGTACAAGACGATGGAGGAAAAGATAGTGAATTCAGAGTTTCAACTGCTCCTCCCATGGAGCACAGAGTGAGCAATGACCAGATAACCATGGCCTCGCAAAAGCATGAAAAACGTAAACATGTTTCAATAGGAAACGAAGACAGGTTGGAACATCGAGAGGCTGCAATGAGTACCCTTATACTATCCGTTGTTATTTCTTTGTGGAAGAAAAAAGCTTCATGTATGGAGGTGAGCAACTTGAGGAAGCGTGCCACTGGACCGCCGTCTGCTCTTTCCGATTGTGGTATCTTCCAAAGCTCGGGCACGTGAATTCTCATTCTCAAAGAAATTATATTTTTTTATGGAAATCAAGTTATTCCTATGGTGGGGCCAAACATAAATGTTGTCATCAACAATGAGAATATGAGATTCGAAAAACGCTAGGATTAGGATGAGGTCTTTGAATGTGGTGGTTTCAAATGTTCTTGACAAATTACGCGATTTCCGAAAAGCTGCTTGGTCGGGTCGAGAAAGTGAATGAGTCGCTTCACATATTGAGACTTGCTTCTTACAAACGCGTACATGCAAAACATTTCTCTGATGAATCGCAAAAAATAATGGACAAAAGGGCTAGACTTCACACAATAAAAAATCCATCATCATTCGAAAATGTATACATATCTATGCGTAACTTGCTCCCGTTGTGGATATTATTGCCTGATGCTACGACCTTTCGCACATCATTGTTTGCGGTTCGCCAACCAAATGTTTTATCTATACGCATTGACAAGAAGCAAATCTTAATATGCGAAGCGACTCATCCAACTTCTCGTCTGGACCAATGAGTTTTTGAAAACCGTATCATCTCTCTGACATATTTGAAATCCTCATTATCTCAAACATCTCAGCTTAATCGCTTTTCTTGCATCTCGGATTGTCATTGTTGATGACAACATTTGTGTTTGGTCCTGCGATAGGAAGAACTTGATTGCTATACAGAAATACAATTTTCTTTGGAAATGGAAACTCACATGCTCTACTCGATGAGCTTTTGAAGATATCAAAATGTGAAAGCACTAAAGGTGGTCCCCTAGAGTGCCCCCTCAATTTTTTCATCTCCATAAATCTAGCTTTTTTAATGACGGGTAATGAAACCTTGAATCTTCTTCAGCACAAAAACGTACGTGAGATAATCGTAACACAGTGGTGCAATGTGTTACAAAATGGAGGAAAAGACAGCAAATTCAGAGTTTGAGCTGCTCCTCCCATGGAGCATGGAGTCAACGATGACCAAATGACCATGGCCTCGCAAAAGCATGAAAAACGTGACTATGGCCTCGCAAAAGCATGAAAAACGTAAACATGCTGCAACAGAAAACGAAGACAGGTCGGAACATCGAGAGACTGCAACAAGTAGTCCTCATACGACCTGTCCAGGTTTATGAATTCCCTCGACGATTCCTTCACTACCTTCGTTCAAAATGTACTGCACCTAAGACAGACAAAATGCAACTTATATGCCAAAGTAGCATTGTAAGCTGTACTCGCTGACTGAGCACGCTCGGCCAGTGTAAGATACACATATCCAAAACAGATCACAATGCCGCCGTTCTACTGTCGTGCCTCGATGGTCAATACTGTTTTTCCATTTTTCCAATACTTTCGTGCCTCGATGATCAATAGTGTGCCACGATTAAGGAGTTAATGCGTATTTATTCGCATTCCAATATTATACTATGCTCCACTTTGGTTTCAATTTTTCTGGTTTAGTTCTTTTGCGACTCTGTATTAATGAATCCTCTTTTCCAAGTCGACATCCATATCTTTGTATAATGGCTAGCACTCTGTGTAGAAGTATGAAAATATATTTCAGGTAAAGGACATTATGATTTGAAGTGGAAAGCCGTATTAAACCCGAGGAATCAAAGAAAGGATGGTAATTCCTGCACATCGAATGTCAATGTTTTACTTTCATTTTAATTGAGGTCTCAATGTTTATTAATTATTTGCATTGAACGGTATTAGATTCGTGGCTGTATAAAAGTTGGTTGAGTTCAGGGACACAAAAAAATGATGACAAGTTGAATAAATCACTGAACCATATGCTATGTAATTCATTCGAGTGCTTGCTTTGATCATCATGTTATGAGCTTTGCACATCTAAATTAAAGAAAGTTGGCGTTAATCTCATTACTGTCACTCCAGAGAATTAAAGCGTCATCACTTTTCTACGTCGTGGTCATAACATATTTTGCTGCATGCAGATCAACGTCATCACTTTTCTACGTCGTGGTCATAACATATTTTGCAAACATGATAATGGATTTGATACCTCAATCCTTGAACGTCTAATCTTCAAGAATTATATCTAAGACTTTTCAATAGGAGTCTAAATTATAGTTAGGTAATAGATCACATAGGGGCTCTAAACGAAAAGATTAAATCAGTCATTGGCATTATTGCCTTTCAATGAGAATCCGCATTATCGTCTTTCAATGAGAATCATTTACTCTGACATGATAATGAATGTTCTAGTGTGTGTGCCGAGCATGTTTGATCAATCCTTGAATGTTGAATACTCTAGAATGTGTACATTTTTTTCAATAGGAAATTAGAATGTATTTTGTTTTCTTTTTGTAATTATTATTTTTGAAAGCATAGAAGGAAGCAAAAAAAATGTATGAGATCTAGCAAATGAATCTTCTTTTTTAAGCTTTATTCTATTACCGTTTTTTTTTTTAACAGTAGGGTATAGAAGCTGGTTCATACGAAAGAAAATGTGTCAGATGTTTGACCTATGCTCTCATCTTATCAATCAATATCACTTGATTCGTCTTCTTCTTCGTAGCCCCTCCTTCGATTCGTGAATTAATGACGCTTAGGTAGATCTTTCAATGTCTATCTCTTCGCATTTAACCTTTTTACCATTGTTTCAATAATATTATACTTCTGAGTTGGGTTGCTTGCTGGTTTCAATATTGTATAATTATCAAGAAGTCATGGGGACAAACAAGCTCTAATCAACATAGTTACAAGGTTTGATGCAAAATTAAAATAAATAAGATTGAAAGAGAGACAAACGTTTGAATGTGAATCACCCATAAACCCGTTACATAACGACCATAGGTGTCAAAGTATTTAATACGAAATTTAGAGGAACATGGGGATTTCTACCCCCATAGTGAGCTACAAAACAAAACTATTGGGAAAGATCAATTACACACGGATAGAGAGCAAGCTTCAGCAGAAGGAATATCAAAGATTCATGAGAGAGCTAGAATGTCTTTGAAATACAAGAGGAGAGCCACTACAAGGAATATGGGCGTATAGCGACGGTTAATGCGACAGAATTTCGTCGCTATAAAATTGCAACTTGCATAGTAATTAGCGTCACGCGCCAACCGTCGATTAAACGACGCATAAAACGATGGTATTTGCGACTTGTGACGCGACGGGATTGCGACGTTCCCATACAACGTCGCTAAAACGATGCAATTTAATAGCGTCGCATAAGCGACGCTTATTTGCATCCCATAGGCATCGTTACATGTCGTCGCATAAGCGACGCTAAAAATTGTCGCTTATACGATGACGAATAGCATCGCTTACACGACGATCTGTTGACGGACAAAAATTAAAACATTAGAGGCTCTGCGATCGGCATTTTCACGCATCCGATCGAAGAGCTCTCCAATGTTTGCAATTGCTCTGTGCTTACGAGCTGAAGCAAGTAAATGCAGAATTGTTGTTTTGCCTAAGCTCTCTCTTATTGTCTCCCTCTATCTTTGTTTCTCTCTTTCTATATCTTTCTCTCTTTTCTTTCTCTCTCTCTCTCTAGATATCTCTCTCTCTCTCTCTTTTCTTTCTCTCTTTATTGCAGGTTATTCAAGAAGCTAACCAAGCAAAAAGTATGGCTAACAATTGTAAGTATAATTTCTATTCTTTGTAGATCATTTGAATTGTGTTATTTTCATTACATAGCATACTCACACTTATTGATATGCAATCATGACGAAGATGCACTTTCACACATATACATATATACTTACATGATGAAGATGCACTTTCACACAGATACATATATACACATGCACATACACACACATAGATACACATAGATACATGTGCACATACACTTAGACATACACACATACACATGCATATGCACAAACATTCCTACAACCACATAAAAAGACGTCCATGCATGCATTATTGTGTGTGTATATATATATATATATATACACACACACATACACACATTAACATATATGCAAATACATGTATATGCACATCCACATACACGTGCATGTTTCATACATATACACATGCATATACATATACACATATACATATACATATACATATACATATGCATATACATATACATATACATATACATATACACACATATACATACACATGCATATACATATACACACACATACATATACATGCATATGCATATACACACACATACACAAGAACATGCACATACTCATACACACATATACACTTATACATGCACATGCACATACATACATATACACACATACACATGCACATACATACATATACTCTTAGGTACACACATATGAATGAATTATATAATTAAAGTATTAAAACACATATACACATGCACACACACATGCATATACCTACATATACACATATACATGCACATACACACACATACACATAGAGTTATACATATACATGCATATACATATACACACACATACACAAGAACATGCACATATTGATACATACATATACACTTATAGATGCACATGCACATACATACATATACATACACATACACATGCACATACATACATATACACACATACAATACACTTAGGTACAAACATATGAATGAATTATATAATTAAAGTATTAAAACACATATACACATGCACACACATGCACATACCTACATATACACATATACATGCACATACACACACATACACACACATACACATAGAGTTACACATATACATGCATATACATATACATACACATACACAAGAAAATGCACATATTGATACCTACATATACACTTATACATGCACATGCACATACATACATATACACACACATACACATGCACATACATACATATACACACACATACATATACACTTAGGTACACACATATGAATGAATTATATAATTAAAGTATTAAAACACATATACACATGCACACACATGCACATACCTACATATACACATATACATGCACATACACACATATACACATAGAGTTATACATATACATGCATATACATATACACATACGTACATACACATGCATATGCGCATACTCATACACACATATACACTTATACATGCACATGCACATACATACATATACACACACATACACATGCACATACATACATGTACACACACCTACATAATTAAAGTATTAAAACACATGCCTAATATAAACAATAATAACAATCAATAGAACAAAACTCTTCATTACTTAATATCATACACACAATTGAAAACATAACTGAAATAATATATATATATATATATCAATGTAAATACATATAATACAATGTCATAATCAACTAAAATCCTAATCATCATCATCATGATCATCATCATCAGTAGCAATATCATGATCATTCTGATCTTACTCATCCTCATCGTCATGATCACCCTGTGACGATCGAGATCGTCCCTCCTGTGTCTGTCTCTCCACCTCATCCATATTTGTATCTCCATAATACTCCTGTATTACATATAACAAACATAAATAAATAAAATAATTAAAAAATTCATAAAAAAATAATAATTATATAAAATTAAAAACTACTCACAAAGGCATCAGGATGATCTTGCATATACTCGCTCAAATGCCGATATCCAAAATGTGTAGCATACTCGATCTCCTGTTTCGTAGGATATCGGCCATAATTCTTCCGATGCAATTAAATAAATAAAAAACATTAGTTGCTTGCATTTTAACTAAAATAAAAAATATACTCACAATAACACATATACTTACAAACGTAGCTACAAAACCATTATGGCCCATTTGGCCTAGGTGCGATGTGTGGCCTGACTCCACTCTCCTCTTTGCAGTAGCCTGTATATTCAAGAAAAAAAAACATAAATTAAATGTAAAAAATTACTAAAATATATAAAAATTATAAATATAAACTATTAATTTGTGTACCTTCTGCTGAGGAAATGACTCCTGAAGACGTAGCTATCTACGAAAAAAGTGCCACGACTCAGGCGGTATGTTAGCTCGCCTCTTATTTTTTTCAACCATACAATATCTCCTGTTAATTTAATCTCAAACAAAAAAAAAAGTCAGAATACATCCACATATATACACACACATACACATACACATACACATACCCACATACACATATACATGCAAACATATATGCATGCATATATGTATACATATACACATATACATACATATAACATAAACACACATATACATATCCACATATATGCGTACACACACATGCATCCATATACACTCATTCATACAAAATACATGCATTTATCCCACAATAATATGTAGTTGTGTATATGTGAATATGTGTGTATGTGTAAATGTGTATATGTGAATATGTGTGTATGTGTAAATATGTATATGTGAATTTTTTGTTTATGTAGATAATCAAATTATTAATATCAAATACCATTATTTGTAGATTCTGATCAATCAAATGGAACTCCACCACCGTCTCCTCTTTGTGCAACGACTTTATACTGTAAGTATATGAAATATTTAATTTTAAATATATTTGATGGATACATAAATTATATTTTTTTTATGTTTCTTATTATGTGCATATTCTGATCAATTAGAGGGTACTCCACCACCTCCTACCCATGCAACGACTTCACATGTGTCCTCCGATAGGAATTATGATGAATTTTACTATGAAGAGCATATTATATGTTGGTGTAACTCTTGTTATGGCATGTATCGAAGACCACGATTGGAATGTATTGAACATGAGGCAGAGTATGGTACTTTTGAGCGTGCACCATCACCTAGTCAACGTGATAATGCTTGGGTATGTATTTTCTATATATATTAATGTCATTTTTTAATTTAAAAACCATATATATAATCAAATTATTGTTGATATACAGGAATACTTGCTCGATGATGATGATGATGAGGATTTTTCTCATAATGTTAATATACCTCGTACACGTCATGGACTTGCTGTTCATCAATTACAAGCAGAGGTTTCTAGAAATCCTCTACTTCTTGGTTTAGAGAATGAAACGGCTGGAGATTATCCATTGCGAGCTCGTGATCGTTCTTTAGTACAAACATATGATAGAAGAAGATATGGAGGATGGAATAGAGGACCACTTCCTTTAGATGGAGAGGTTTTCAGCTTTTGTGGTAATCGCTATATGATTGCTCCATCCACTATTACTAATGATGGTCGTGGTCTCTTTATTGTAGAGGATTTGTATGTGCCTCCGAACTCTGAAGTCACTCTTATGTCATTTTGTGGTCCTATATTGGCATTGACTTTCACGTTATGTTCAAAGCATGAGTACTTATGGAATATGCTTGAACGCAGCATCCCTTACTAGTAGAAGGATTTTACATGCAAAAAATGAAAGATTATATATTGATGGAAGACCTTACACACATGGAAATATAGCAGGTTTAATAAATAGTAGTCCAGGGTTACATAATAGTTCAAGGACTAATTGCACATTTGAGGAGCGTGAAAATAGTCATGAATCACCATACATGAGTAGAGATGTATCAAGATACATAGTTGTCAATGCTATTACTACATTACATGCTAGTGATGAACTATTAGTGAATTATGGATGGCGTAGACCTCCAAGAGCACATTTTAGCTAGAGAGAATAAAAATTTTCTATCCATATTTAATAAGTTATATACTTAATTTTATATTTGAAATTTACTTTTTATTCATTTATGGAATACTAATGAGTTTTATTTATATGTGTAGATTCCAACGTATGATGTTGATGATATTTGTCCACAACATTCAATTACCAGTAGGACCACGATTATCAGAAGCTTCCATGAGGAGGCTACGCAAAACTAATCCTGTGCAATATGCAAAGTTGAAAGATCTATATTCAAAAGATGATAAAGTACAAGATTTGTGTGACAATGATGAAGATGATCGCATGGCAGATTTTATTGAGGATTGGTATCAAAATGACAGTGAGAGCATTGATATTTCTAAAAATGAGAAATATCTTCGAGAGGAATGTCTAAAGCATGTATATGAAGGAAGTCGTTTGACACGACTAAGTGCGAGCTTACTTATTCTCAACCTTCAAAATCGTTTTGGATGGAGTAATGTATCTATTTCGACACTATTAAGGTATAATTTTCAATTTTCCATCTATTTATATATATATGCATATATATATATATATATATATATATATATATATATATATATATATATATATATATATATATATATATATATATATATATATATATATATATATATATATATATATATATATATATATATATATATATATATATATATATATATATATATATGCAAGTTTTTATTCTTACTTTACATAAGGTAAGAAGAAGAACTTGAATTGAATGGATATGACTGTTTGGATGGCAGGATACGATTGTTTTTTTTGGAGGATATGAATGATTTGTCGATTCACACATATGTTCAGTTTGAAAGTGTGAATCTATAAATCATTCAATGAAGGTATATACTTCATATCATCCAAAACAAACAATCGTATCCTGCCGTCCAAAACAATCAAATTTTGTGTAAATATTTTGAAAGATACATTAATAGTTTTAAAAGATGCGCGAACAAAAAGTGTCCATTCAATTCAAGTTCTTGTTCTTACCTTATCTAAAGTAAGAATAAAAACCTACATGTATATATGTATATTTATTTATTTCCCTGTTTTAATATATCTTTTTTTTGATAAACTTAGAGGTTATTATCTCAAAAGTTTTTACCAAGTCAGAATATTCTTCCTATCTCACATGATGAAATGAAGAAGATAATCAACAATCTTTGTATAGATTATCAATGTATACATGCATGTCCTAACGATTGTATTTTATATAGAGGTGAATATGCAGACTCTTTGACATGTCCCAAATGTCAATCTCCTCGATATAAGGGTGAAGAAGGTAAAATCCCAAAAAAGGTATTGAGACATTTTCCATTGGCTCCATGGATTAGACATATGTTTCAAAGCCCCGAATTATCAAAGCTTTTGACTTGGGGACATGATCACAAATGTACTGATGGAATAATCAGAATTCCTCATGCTAGTGTTGCTTTTCAGCATATTGATTCTACATGGCCTGAATTTGCAAAAAATCCACATAATCTAAAGTTAGGAGTTGCATTAGATGGGGTTAATCCATTCTCCATGAAATCCAGTAAATGGTCAACATGGCCAGTGATAGTCATAAACTACAATCTTCCGCCATATCTTAGCTTTAAAAAGGAACATTTAATGCTTTGACTTTTAATCCCAGGCAAAAGACAAGTTAAAGATATGAATGTATATCTTGCTCCTCTCATTGACGATCTTCAAGAGTTATGGAGAGGTATCAATGCCATTGATGTATCGAAAAGCATCATTGAAAGACATATTACGGTTCATGGTATTGTGGCTTGGACTATTCACGATTTTCCTGGATATGGCGTTTGTTTAGGTATTGATGTAATTTTTTTATTCAATATGCATGTAAATAAATATGATTTAATCTAATTATATTTTTATCATTTTCCATGATGCAAGAATATCTACTAAGGGTTATAAAGCTTGTCCATATTGTGGTGATTGGTTGAGATCAATCTATAGTAAGAATCTCAACAAAAATATTTATCTTCGACATCGACGATTCTTTCCTGATGATCATCCATTAAGATCTAAAAGAGAAGCAATACATTTTAATGGAAAGCTTGAAACAGGCGAGTATCCAAAACCTATGACACTTATGAATTGGTATAAAAAATGGACAGATGGACCTCTGATAGATCCAGAAGCAAAAATCTTCAGTGATGATTCAGATAATGAGTATGTGAACAGAGGTAAAGGAAAATTGGCACTCACAGAGAACATATCAATATGGTATTCTTTGGAGTATTGGAAAGAGTTAAAAGTATGTCATCTTCTTGATCCTATTCATATATTCAAAAATATTGGTTATTCACTATGGCAGCATCTTCTTGGACTAAAAGATACCACAGCATCAAGGAATGATTTGAAAGATAAAAAATCCAAACCAAAGTTATGGCCAGTTTTTGATAGACATCGACAAGAAACATCTTATGCATCTGCTCCTTGGGTACTTACAACAAAAGAGATACAAGCTATCAACAATAGAATTCAATTGATTAAGACTCCTACAAGATATGGAGCATCGTTTCAAAACATGCTTACTATGGATGATAAGAGCTTATCTGGGTTAAAGACCCATGACTAGCATAACTTTTTGAAACATATTTTACCTTTGGTTATCGATGGATGTACAACGAAAGGAGTACAAGATGTGATCTATCGTCTTGGATCACTTATAAGGTAATTATGATACTTTTATATTTAATATGTATGAATATGGATATCTTTTATTTTTTAATTACTTCTTTATAATTGTTTTTATGATATGTATAGGTGGATTACATCCAAAGAGATCGATAAAAATTCGATCCCACAAAAAAAACCGTGAATGCAAAGAGCTACTATGTTTGATGGAAAAAGAACTTCCTAATTCATTTTTTGATATTCAGGTTCATTTATTAGTCCATCTTGTAGATGAGATAGAGATTGTAGGTGTTGTCAACACTCGATGGATGTTTTGGGTCGAGCGATTTATGGGAATACTAAAAGGTTATGTGCAATAAAGGGAAAAACCAGAAGGATCCATGGAAAAGGGTTGGATGCTTGAAGAGTGCATGTATTACGTTAGTGAGTACCTTGAAAGAGTTCATGAAGAAGCTCCACGTGCATGGACCAACGAGTCTTCTTCAAAAATAACAGATGAGGTATTATCAGGTAAGGGGGTTCCATTCTTATTTACATTTCAAGAAAAAAAATTGATGTTTCTACTTTTGTAGCATATAATAGCGAATGCATGCAAGCATTCCTTAGCGAGTACGAGGAACTTCAAAGTCTCCGAAGTAAAAGGTGAAAAACAAAAGATCTAGACATAATCTCGATAATAATGAGATTATAGATATACCTTCTTTCACGGATTGGCTATATAGTCGTTCGCAACGCGCCAACGCAAATAATGAAGAAATCTCAGATGAGCAAAGAGAGTTAATGATAGGTTCTAAACGAAAGGTAATTTTATTAAAATAATATTTTATTTTTTTCATATATGTATGTTAGTTTCTATTTACTAATTGAATTTATTTTGTAGGCTCGAATGTTCACTAATATGTGGGCTTTTGGACAACATATTAGAATCAAAGCCATTGATTCTTTACGTAAAACAAAGGATTCTAGTATTCTTGCTTCTTTCAAGCAACTATCACGTGCTAGCTCAAAAGACACGAACCTTATAGATAGCGAGCTTGGTTACGTAGGAACTATTATTGGTATCTACGAAATTTCATTTCGTACATTCAAACAGGTAGAAAAAAGTTTATATATTTTTTTAGAGTTAGTTATTTTTTTAAGCACCTAATAATGGGTTTTTGTTGTTATATATTTTGATAGGTCATTTTGAAAGTTGACTGGTTTCGAGCGGAGTATGAAGGTAGTAACTTTACAGTAAGAAAGGAATTATCTGGGTTTTGGGCAATTGATTCTTCCAAGGTAATGTGATCTACAAAAGAACCATATATTCTTCCTAGGCATATTGAACAAGCATTTTTTTATAAAAACCCAGATGCTCATCCTTGGTGGCAAGTCATTCATGTGCAACCTAGAGGTAGGTCATTGTTTGAACAGTTTATTGTTAGAGAGATCGAAGAAAGTCCTCTTGATGATTCAACATCGGATACTGATACATCAACATCTGAAATAGAAATTAGAATCATTATACGTGATAATGATACTAATCTTTTTGATGAAGAGAATAATCTCTACATGCTAATTCTACTGATGAGGAAGAGGAATTACCAGAAATAGATATTAATGCATCAATAGATGATGTGATTCATGAGAACATAGATTTAACAATAGAAGAAATAAATGAAATCAATAAGGATAATGAAGATGAGACTATATTGATGTCTTACCAAAACGATGGCAATAATGAAAACATATGAGCAGATTAGATAGTAAATTCTACTCTAGTTATCGATCAATAACTTGAAGCTTCTGAATGGATATCAGATAATAGGTTTTTTTTATTAACTTGAATAACGATGAATCCTATTAGAGAGATGAAATCATGTTCTTCTAAGTTAGAACATGAAGCTCGGGGGTATGCCTTATTATTTTATATATAGCTTTATCTTTGAGGAGCAAATTTTTATCATGTATGTATGCATATGTGTGTGTATTCATGTGTATTATATGTATACATATGTTAGTATGCATATATATGTATTTCATGTATATGTATGTGTTTGCATGTGTGTGATATATGTATACATGTGTTAAATATGCATATGTGTATATATGCATATGAATTTATGTAAAATATTCATGTATTCATGTAATATATGCAAGTGTTTATAATTGTGTACATGTATATATGTATATGTGTCTATGTGTAAATATGTACATGTAAATATGTATGCATGTATATATATGTTTATGTGTGCATGTAGGCATGTATATGTGATGTGTACATGTATATATGTATATATGTCTATGTGTAAATATGTACATGTAAATTTCTACATGATGTGTATATATCTTTACATATATTATGATCCTCGTTGATTCGAGTAGCTATATATAGAGGCATAAGGTTGGGAGGAGAGACATCTCTCTAGTAGGACGTCGGAGGTGTACATATACTTCAAACATATGGCTAAAAGGTTGAATTAGAGTTTTTAAATTAGGGATTTCAAAACCCTAATATCGAAATTAGTGTTTTCAATTTAGGATTTTTGAAATAGGATTTATTTATTTATTTATTTATTTATTTATTTATTTATGCGTATGCATGTGTTGTGTATGTATGTGTATCTATATGTGCATATGCATGTGTTTTGTGTGTATATATGCATGTGTATATGTATATATGCATGTAAAATATGAATATATGAGTCTATGTGTGTGTACATATGATTATGCATGTGTATGTGTATGTGAGTATGTGTACGTGTATGTGAGTATGTGCATGTGTCTATGTGTATTCATTATATGTGTGTAACATTGCATGTGTATGTGTGTGTAAAAATGTGCATGTATATGTGTGTATGTATAAATGTGCATGTATATGTATATGTGTGTAAATGTGCATGTATGATGTATATGTGTGTGTATGCGTGTATTTATACCTCTAGTCTCTCTCTCTCATATACATACATACATGCATAAACACACATACTCATATCCACATATATATACATAAAAGTAGTGCATACTGTGCATTGTCGCGACCATGAGCCATAAGTGTGCGCATCTCTTTTAAACACCACTTGAGTGACTATCCTGTCCCAAACTCTGTCTCAAGTGAACTAAGTACGTATTTTTTATCCCTCTCATCATGCTCACTACAAAAATAGAAAACATAATGTAAATAAAACATAAGATATATATTTCAACTTATCTGTAAAACTTTTACTTACTTCCAGGGTAAGTTGATAGAGCACAGGTAAGAGTCGCATAGTGCCCACATTCTTCTCTTGAACTCAAATCCATTCCCGATGTACACAATGTTCCCCTTTGGCTCTATGTCGCACTCTAGTCCTAAGGTGCCTATGCATGTCCTCATAGGCAACTCTGCTCTGCTATCACGTGCTGGATGTGGTATAGGTGTCCTGAAAATACATAGATAGAAATAAATAAAAATATGTGTTATAATATCATTAAAAAAGTTTATGAAAACAAAACAAACCTATGAGCAGCTAGCTCTCTTCCTGCATTTGGAGCCGCAGAAGATCCCTCGTCTGATCATTGGGTAAGCATCTGGATCGTATAATCCAGCTCCTCATCAGACATCTCTGAGTAATCACGCATTATGGCCCCTAGAGTATCAGACGGAACTCTTGCTCTCATAAGACTTTTTATGAGAGTGAGTTTCACCTTTCTCTCTCTATTGGGATCCATAATACCTAACATGTAAAACAAAATGGTTAGAAATCAATATATATATATATATGTGTACATATGTAAGTGTGTATGCATTAAGTATGTGTATGTATGCATGTGTGTGTATGTATGTGCGTGTATATGTGTGTATGTGTGTATGCATGTGTATGTGTGTGTATGCATCATTATGTGTATATGTGTCTATGTGTGTATGTGTGTGTATATGTGTGTATGTATGTATGTGTATATGTGTGTGTGTATGTATGCATGTATGTATGTATGTATGTATGCATATGCATATGCATTATGTATGTATATATATGCATGTATGTGTATGTGTGAGTATGTCTCTCTATGTGTGTGTATGCATATATGTGCGTATGTATGCATATAAGTGTGTGTGTATATGTGTTTGTATGTGTGTATGCATGTGTATGTGTGTGTATGCATCATTATGCCTGTAAGTGTCTATGTGTGTTTGTGCGTGTGTATATGTGTGTGTGTGTGTGTGTCTATGTGTATGTGTGTGTGTCTATGAGTGTGTATGTGTTTATGTATATGTATGTATCTATGTGTGTGTATGTGTCTATGTGTGTATGTGTATGCATGTATGTATGCACATGTGTGTGTATGCATATGTATGTGTGTGTATGCATCATTATGTGTGTCTATGTATGCATGTGTATGTGTGTATGCATCATTATGTGTGTTTGTGTCTATGTGTGTGTATATGTGTGTGTGTATCTATGTGTATGTGTGTGTGTCTATGAGTGTGTATGTGTTTATGTGTATGTATGTATCTATGTGTGTGTATGTGCCTATGTGTGTATGTGTATGCATGTATGTATGCATATGTGTGTGTATGCATATGTATGTGTGTGTATGCATCATTATGTGTGTCTATGTATGCATGTCTATGTGTGTATGCATCATTATGTGTGTATGTGTCTATGTAAGTATGTGTGTGTGTGTATCTATGTGTATGTGTGTGTGTCTATGAGTGTGTATGTATTTATGTGTATGTATGTATCTATGTGTGTGTATGTGTCTATGTGTGTATGTGTATGCATGTATGTATGCATGTGTGTGTATGCATTATTATGTGTGTCTATGTATGCATGTGTATGTGTGTATGCATCATTATGTGTGTATGTGTGTATGTGTCTATGTGTGTATGTGTGTGTATATGTGTGTGTGTGTCTATGTGTATGTGTGTGTGTGTCTATGAGTGTGTATGTGTTTATGTGTATGTATGTATCTATGTGTGTGTATGTGTCTATGTGTGTATGTGTATGCATGTATGTATGCATATGTGTGTGTATGCATATGTATGTGTGTGTACGCATCATTATGTGTGTCTATGTATGCATGTGTATGTGTGTATGCATCATTACGTGTGTATGTGTCTATGTGTGTATGTGTGTGTGTGTATATGTTTGTGTGTATATGTGTATGTGTGTGTGTCTATGAGTGTGTATGTGTTTATGTGTATGTATGTATCTATGTGTGTGTATGTGTATGCATGTATGTATGCATATGTCTGTGTATGCATATGTATGTGTGTGTATGCATCATTATGTGTGTATGTGTCTATGTGTGTGTGTATGCATTATGTATGTGTATGTAAGCATGTGCATTATGTATGCATATAAGTATGTATGTATGCATATGCATATGCATTATCTATGCATATGCATATGCATTATGTATGCATATGTGTGTATGTGTGTGTATGCATTATGTATGTGTATGCATTATGTATGTGTATGTAAGCATGTGCATTATGTATGCATGTAAGTATGTATATATGCATGTATGTGTATGTGTGTATATGTCTCTCTATGTGTGTGTATGCATATATGTGTGTGAATGTGTGTGTACATGTGTCTGTATGTGTGTATGCATGTGTATGTGTGTGTATGCATCATTATGTGTGTATGTGTGTGTATATGTGTGTGTATGTGTGTGTGTCTATGTGTATGTGTGTGTATCTATGAGTATGTATGTGTTTATGTGTGTGTATGTGTCTATGTGTGTATGTGTCTGTGTGTTTGTATGTATCTATGCATGTGCATTATGTATGCATGTAAGTATGTATGTACATTGTATGCATATGCATATGCATTATGTATGCATATGTATGCATGTATGTGTTTATGTGTGTATGTCTCTCTATGTGTGTGTATGCATATATGTGTGTATATGTGTGTATGTGTGTGTATATGTGTCTGTATGTGTGTATGCATGTGTATGTGTGTGTATGCATGTGTATGTGTGTATGTGTCTATGTGTGCACGTGTGTGTGTATATGTGTGTGTATGTGTGTGTGTCTATGTGTATGTGTGTGTATCTATGAGTGTGTATGTGTTTATGTGTGTATGTGTCTATGTGTGTGTATGTGTTTATGTGTTTATGTGTGTATGTGTATGCATGTATGTATGCATATGTATGTGTATGCATGTGTATGTGTGTGTATGCATCATTATGTGTGTATGTGTCTATGTGTGTATGTGTCTATGTGTGTATGTGTTTGTGTATATGTGTGTGTATGTGTGTGTGTCTATGTGTATGTGTCGCTACGCGTCTATGAGTGTGTATGTGTTTATGTGTGTGTATGTGTCTATGTGTGTATGTGTCTATGTGTGTATGTGTATGCATGTATGTATGCATAGGTTTGTGTATGTGTGTATGCATTATGTATGCATATGTGTGTGTATGCATTATGTATGTGTATGTATGCATATGTATGCATGTATGTGTATGTGTGTGTATGTCTCTCTCTATGTGTGTGTATGCATATATGTGTGTGTATGTGTGTGTGTATATGTGTGTCTATGTGTGTATGCATGTGTATGTGTGTGAATTCATCATTATGTGTGTATGTGTGTGTGTATATGTGTGTGTATGTGTGTGCGTGTCTGTGTGTATGTGTGTGTGTCTATGAATGTGTATGTTTGGATGTGTGTGTGTGTGTATGAATGTGTGTCTATGAGTGTGTATGTTTGGAAGTGTAAGTGTATATGTGTGTCTATGTGTGTATGCATGTGTATGTGTGTGAATGCATCATTATGTGTGTCTATGAGTGTGTATGTATATGTGTATATGTGTGTGTATATGTGTGTCTATGTGTGTGTGTATATGTGTCTATGTGTGTATGCATGTGTATGTGTGTGAATGCATCATTATGTGTGTATGTGTCTATGTGTGTATGTGTGTGTATATGTGTGTGTATGTGTGTGCACGTCTTTGTGTATGTGTGTGTGTCTATGAGTGTGTATGTGTTTATGTGTGTGTATGTGTCTATGTGTGTGTATGTGTGTATGTGTCTATGTGTGTATGTGTCTATGTGTGTATGTATGCATATGTGTGTATGTGTGTGTATGCATTATGTATGCATATGTGTGTGTATGCATTATGTATGTGTATGTATGCATATGCATTATGTATGTGTATGTATGCATGTGAATTATGCATGCATATGTGTGTGTATGCATGTAAGTATGTATGTATGTACGCATATGCATATGCATTATGTATGCATATGTGTGTGTATGCATGTAAGTATGTATGGATGTATGCATATGCATATGCATTATGTATGCATGTATGTGTATGTGTGTGCATGTCTCTCTCTATGTGTGTGTGTGTATGCATATATGTGTGTGTATGTGTGTGTATGTGTGTGTGTATGTATGTGTGTATGTGTGTGTACGTGTGTGTGTGTATGTGTTTGTGTATGTGTGTATGTGTGTGTATATGTATGTGTATATGTGTGTGCATGTGTATGCATTATGTGTGCATGTGTGTATGCAACCTTATTTGTGTATGTGTGTATATGTGTGTGTATTTGTGTGTATGTGTGTGTGTCTATGTGTATGTGTGTGTGTGTGTCTATGTGTGTATATGTGTGTGTGTACATATGTATGTGTGTGTAAGTGTGTGTGTGTGTGTGCGCATACCTGCTTGCTGTTAGTTTGTGCGGCCCTCTCTCTCTCTCTCGCACGCTCTCTCTCTCTCTCTCGGTCTCTTCTTGCTCGCGTCCAAGTCCCGGCACAAATGTGCCGGGAGAAATCAAAATTTTTTGTTTACATTACAGAGCGTCGCATATGCGACGCTCTGCAGTTTGCCAACGTCGCTCACACTGTCGCTAGGGTGCGACGCAATTAGCGATGCTCTTTATGAGCGTCGCATAAGCGAAGCTAGCATCGCTTATGCGACGAAGGTCGGGGAAAAAAAATCCAAAATTCCTACCGTCGCTTATGCGATGACCTCGTCGCATAAGCGACAGTTCCCGTTTTTTTTTCCAATTCGGGGGCATCCCTATGCCCCCCTTTTTCTTGTAGTTAGCAAACCTCAAATAGATGATGAGATCGTTACACAATATCATGGAATATGTGAACGATCTCTAACTTATTTGGTCAAGGACCTCATGGGGATGTACCTTTAGAGAGCACATAGAAAGAAGCTAATAAAATAGAAAGTATACTCAGAAAATGGAAATCAGTATGAGAACTGAAACTGATCGGATCATGAAATGGAAAAATTACAATGAGCTTTCCAAGAGCACGAAGTGTGCTCTCATGCGTCTAATCAATTAGAAAGTAAGATAGAGGCACTCTTGATATATATTTGGACGGAACCTAAAGTACATCATATGTGGGATAATTACCCTTGAAGGAGAATGATACAAGGTGGAAACAAATGGAAATGTTATATTTTAGGGATGGAAACAAATGGAAATGTTATATTTTAGGGATGTATATGTTGCAGGAATGAGGAGTTCCTTGCTTGGGGGATACCGAGCCTAGGATTCATGATTCTAATGCTTGGTTGGTTGTGAATGATGGCCGAATGAATAGTGAGAGCACACGGTGGACCATAGATGGTGAGTAGGAAAGGGGCATATAGTGCTTAGGTGGTGAGCTTCAAGTACATCATATTTCTCCTCTTCACTTACATTTGGTTTGAGAGCTCAAATCTCTTGCACATGGAGAAAGATGAAGATAGAGATGATGGTGGAGGCAATGATTATCACCAATTATCTCCCAATCATGATGCTTCCGTGGTATAAGTGTGATGATTAATTGGTGAATAGTGCTTGCAAACGCTTTTCTTAGTATGGCTCCTACTAGGGATCAAATTAGCATGTGTGCGATCAAAGACAAGATTTGCATCATATGGTGCCTATGATGGCCTAATCACTTAACAACCGAAGAACGTCAAAGCCCCAAAGGTAGCCACATGTGAGAGACAGTTACACTTTGGTGTGCTCGATGTGAACCTTCCGTGGTCTACGCGAGGTCAAGGAAACGTTCATATGCAACGGAATTTCGTATTACAAAAGAACCAACACTCGACTGTACAATCACGTGTGCTTTAGCTATTGTTACCCTATGAAGGGTTTCAATTATGTATAAGTTTCAAAGACTTTTGAGAAGCTTGGATGTTGCAAGGGTCGTTTTGGTGCTCTCGTGTAACTAGTAAGAATTTTGAGAGAATGAAAAAAATTTGTGAAAGCGAAATAAAATCACCGCATAGTGTTTCATGATTTCTAGGATCATTTGATAGTTAAAACTATCTCTCTAGAAAAAAAGTGAAGGTTCTAAAAGTTTTACATTGGCCACCGACCATGTCACAAAACGCTGAATGGTTGTCTTTCCTTATTCATGCATTTTACATGATTTATCTTTCACATAAACAAGGAGTATTCACATAAAGGAGTATTGACATATGAACAAAAGTGGGAGAACAAGTTTTTGCATATTGATCAAACAATTTAGATACGCGGGTTGAGTAAATTGGAGATTATGGAGGCGCCTTCTGTTAAAATTATTCTGACCCTAAACACAAAGAGAATACTTATTAAGTAATAGCATATGCCAAATTCGGAGAAATCAGAGATCATTTGATAGGCCAAAGGATCACTACATGGTTCCAGTGTACAAATGATGATTTATAATTGAAAGTTTTCAATTTTAAAACTTTATACTAAATTAATTTACTAGACCATGAACATTAAGATCGTATCCTAAATTCAAAGATCTCGAATTTTACCTTGATACTTAAAGGTCATTCCAAACATGTTGGCTTATTTTTTGTAGGCTGTCTATGGAAAATATAGTGGAAAAATGATATTTAGGTTTAAATGAGTGTTTAAATGCATTTGAAGCTAACAAATTAGTTTCTACTGCTGAACTTGCTATAGATGTATTGAAGGTCTTTATAAAACATCTTTCATAGATGCCCTCAATACCTCTAACGGATATAAATGAAACTCAAGTAAATTCGATAATCTAGGAAAATTTGGGTTGAGTCTCCTCTAGTTAACTAAAAATACCCAACATCAAGCAATAACACACACATTATATATATATATATATATATATATATATATATATATATATATATATATATATATATATATATGTATGTATGTATGTATGTATGTGTGTATGTATGTATGTATGTATGTATGTATGTATATATATACATATATATATACATATATATATATATATATATATATACATATATATATATATATATATATATATATATATATATATATATATATATATATATATATATATATGCATGTGTGTGTGTGTATGTGTGTGTCATGGATAGTGCATGGTGATCACACCATCTACAAAGTGACACAGCAATACCTCTATTGTAGAGGTGGTTTGACCTTTGAAATAGTATCCAAAGAGCTAGGAAATTGAGAATATTACTAGTAGCTAATTACGTTTCTGAAATTCAATAAATTTGGATATACATTAAGAGAGTGAACATGAGAATCTTTCTCAGAAGCCTGTCTTTTCACTATGTCCCAAATTATTTGGATACTTTTCCAACCAAAATGCAACATAAAGAACTAGAAATCATCATACGTGTTGACCTTCATCTACTCATATCATTCTTTTGAGAGGGATTTTCCAAAGTCATCATGATGAAGAACTTGGAAGACACCCATATCACTAGTGGAGATCACCCAAATGCTAAGTGAGGGAGTAAGCAAGAGCAAGGATATTTTGGTATTTCTTCTACTACTTGCTAACAACGGGAGGTTCACATCAGGTTGGAACATCAAGATTACACTATGCTTAAGGTGGATTTGATCTACATCAAAGGCTATCGTGTCGAAAGAATATTCGTTGGAGAGTTCTTTTTCTTATGCTCACTTATTGTATTTTCAAAAAAGATTTTTTCATGGATCTTGTAGAGGAGGTATTGGGGTATCTACTTTTAACAGGAGCATACAGCAACACTCCAGTACTTCACCTACTCAAGGGAGGTTATCCTTAGGGAAATATACCCTTTAACACTTCTGTGAGTAGGCAAATATCAATGATTGCACAAAGTTGTGAATACTCAAGAAAATATTAATGACAACTGACAATGAAGGAAGACCAATCACTCCTTAGTTCGAGGGGATGATTACAACATAGGCAAGAGAAATGCTCTAAAGTTGATGCTCTGGGATAGCATGCCATTCCAGAACAAAACACATTCATTACAAGAGATTCCTCCAATCCATACAATGAACACAACTAGGTGCAGATTAGCCCCGATCAATATAAAGTCTGAATAATTGCTCTAAGGAAAAGAGCATAAAAATACCACTAACTCACACTGAAAGAGAAAGCTAGGCCACTCTCTTCACACTATAGTGCTATTAGCCCTCCACTGGGAAGCCCACAATCTGTATCCACACCATAGAGTGACTTCCTACAGTAGGCTTGTAACCACAGAGTGCGAAGAGAGGACCTCTATATGCATGTAAGTATATGTGTGTATCTGAATGTACATGAAATGAACACAAATCCATTGCTTTTATAGGCTCCAATAGGCCAAGAGGGCCTTGCCGATTCCTCGCGTCCACTGATCATATGTCGGTTGACTACCCAAGATTGGAGGGGTAAATCAAATTTGCCACCAGTCTTGAATTGGATCCTTAAAAATAGGTAGTCGTCATGAAAGGTTGGCAGCAACAATCATTTCTCCACCTCCAATTTTACAAGTTACACTTTTACCCTTTTACTTGCAATCTAAAATCTTCATTTTATGCTGCCCGTGAGAATTAATATTTTGTTTTGCCAAATTATAAATACCATCTCCAAGAAGCACAGATATAGCCAAAAAACAAAAACTTTTATAACCATAAAGTCCTTTAAAATCATTGCTTCCAAACCCATCTGGATATCAGTCTCCTTCCTTGGAAGTGATGTATGGCCACAAAAATTCCCCACGAGAGGGTTGCTCCAAACATATTAGAGGAATTAACTATGTGAGGGCAAATCATACCCACACCAACATGTGTAGCACCGAAATCAAAATAGAACATGTTTGCACAGGCCTGCAATCCTAAGGTTGGAAACTTGTCGAATCCATAATTATCACCAGTTCTGCTGAAGAACCACTTGAAGAGACTCCATAAAAAGCTTAATGTGAAGTATTTTCCAAGGCATTTGACATGTTTCCTTGCCACCTCTGCACCCTGAGGAGGGTGAACTGTTGATCAACGTGGCGGGGAAGAGAGAGTGAGAGGGAGAGAGAAAGAGAGAGGGGGAGAGAGAGAGAGATGGAGAGAGGGAGATGGAGTGGCCACGGGGGGCTGAGGGGCGGGATGGTAGTGCGGGGGGCTGAGGGGAGGGGGTGGTGTGGGGGCTCAGGGGCGGGGTGGGTCAATGGGGGAGGCGGGGGGAGGCGGGGGAAGAGAGAGAGATCGGGAGAGAGAAAGGGAGAGGGAGAGACACAGAGAGAGAGAGAGAGAGAGAGAGAGACAGAAGGGGAGGGGAGCCGTGGGGCTGACGGGGGGTCAGCGGGGTGGGGAGGGTGGTGGGTTGCGGGGGAGGGGGAGAGCGAGAGATGAGAGAGAGGGAGATGGGGTGGCTGCGGGGGGCTGAGGGGCGGGGTGGTGGTGCGGGGGCTGAGGGGAGGGGTGGTGTGGGGGGCTGAGGGGCAGGGTGGTGGGGGGGGCTGAAGGGAAGTCAGCGGGGTGGGGATGGTGGCGGGGTCAGCGGGGTGGGGATGGTGGCGGGGTCAGCGGGGTGGGGAGGGTGGTGGGTTGCGGGGGAGGGGGAGGTGGGGCACTACGGGGGTGGGCTGCGGGGTGGGGAGAGAGAGAGAGAGAGAGAGAGAGAGAGAGAGAGAGAGAGAGAGAGAGAGAGAGAGAGAGAAGGGGAGGGGAGTCGTGGGGCTGAAGGGGGGGTCAGCGGGGTGGGGAGGGTGGCCCGCGGGGTCAGCGGGGTGGGGAGGGTGGTGGGTTGCGGGGGAGGGGGAGGTGGGGCACTGCGGGGGTGGGCTGTGGGGTGGGGAGAGAGAGAGAGAGAGAGAGAGAGAGAGAGAGAGAGAGAGAGAGAGAGAGAGAGAGAGAGAGAGCACGTAGAGAGGGGGGCCTACGAGGGTTGAGGGGGGTTTTTGATGGCGGGGTGAGGGAGCGGGTGGAGGAGTGAAGGGTGGGGCTGAGGGGGTGGTGGAAAGAGAAAGATAGGGATATTATCTATATAATGAGCATGAAGCCTTGTATCATGATAATTACTATCCAGAGTGAGACGAATTGTCATAACACACTCAGAGAGAGGAGGGGTTGGCATACGCGGTCGCTACAGACCCCCACATCAACCCTTTGCACCATCCCGGTGCAATTCCTTCGTTATTTTGCTTATTTTAATGAGATCTAAATAAAGTGCAATCACTGAATGAAATACGGTATGTACATTGAACGAAGTACTCCCAATTGAATTTAATTCAGGTACTTCTTCACCCTGGAAATATTGACTAGGGGAATCCTTTTACCCTGCAAATCTTCCAAATGCACTGCGCCATGTGGTAATACCTTGATCACCCTATATGATCCTATCCATTTGGGTGCCAATTTGGTTGAAATTGCTGGAACCTGATGCACTAAAACCATGGATCCTACCTGAGCTTCATGTGACCTTAGATACCTGTAATGCAATCTCTTGCGCTCTTCTTGTGTTACCTGAAGTTTTGCATTGCCCCTTCTCTGTATTCTTCTAATGCCACCAATCTCTGAATGGGAGGTTCAATTTCAATGGTTTTGATTCCCATTTCCTTTCTGATAATGAACTCAAATGGGGCCAATGCCTCTTTTCCATATACTAAGCGGAATGGAGTCTCACCTGTGGTTCCCCTTCTTGTAGTTCTTAAAGCCCAAATTGCTCCGATCAATGCTTGTGACCAGAAGCTTTGATGATCGAAGGATAATTTGCGAAGCAATCCAATCAAAATCTTATTGGAGCTCTCTGCTTGGCCATTTGGCCTTGGATAGTAGGCACAAGATTTTTATGAAAAACCTTGTATCTTTCAAATATGAATTGGAGCAATTGATTTACAAAATGCGTGCCCTATCACTAGTGATTTCCAGTGGGCACCCAAATCTTGAAAAAATACGTTTATACAAAAACTTAGCTACTGTTAAAGCTGTGCAATCTACAGTAGCCATAGCCTCAATCCATTTCGTTGCATAGCATGTGGCCATCAAAATATACTTCTTACCCCCGGGTTGACCAGTTGGACTAATTGGTCCTATGAAATCAAGACCCCATCGTTCAAATGGGATCCATCCTGTAGATATGACTAATGGTTGGAAATTCAATCTGGTTGGCATAGGAGCACATCTCTGGCAAATGTGGCATTCTTTAGCAAACTTGATCACATCTTTGTAAATATGAGGCCACCATAGCCCCTTACGGATGATCGTGTGAGCCAATTCTTCCCCCTTTAGATGCCCTTCATTGTGTGTTGCCTCTAGCAAAAGATTTACCTCCTCTGGATAAACACACTTTCTCAAGATATCATCCTGACAGTATTTATATAAATTCCCATTTATAAGTGAATATGCCTTGGCTTTCACGAGTAATCTTCTCTTTTCTATAGGTGTCAAGTGTTGTGGGAATTTCCCAGTAGTGACAAAATGGAGAATTCTATCATACCAATCAGTTCGAATTGCCACTAGGAAGCGATTACTATCCACTAGTTCATCATTAATACCTGTTGCCTTCTCGCTCATTACAGTCCTCGACAGTTGATCTGCCATGTAGTGCTCTCTTCCTGGCTTAATATGAATATTGAAATTAAATTCTTGAAACAGGAGTAACCATCTCCAAATCCTTCCAGCTACTCTAGGCTTGTTTATCAAGTACCTTTTACTTCACTAAAGTAACTAAAAAACTCATGGAACTCATAAAATGCAAGAAAAAAATGCTAAAGATGCTCATGTAGAAGTTTTACTTTCCCTAAAATCTAGCTAACTACCCACCAATCGGTATAGGTGCACTTTTTGGTGGGTAATTGAGAAAATTTAAATTTGATTGACGGATGGAGCTACTATCTTGACTCCAAGACTTTGTTTCCTCCTTTTTAATCTTTCCACTTTAAGAACTCATGGATGAGCCCTTTTGTATGATTGAAACTTGATTTTCAAAAAAATTGAATTAAGTCTCTTTGAACTCAAGTTAACTCTTGTTAATTTGATTGGATGCTTCTAGAAGGATCCACATATTCATTAGGCAAATATTCACCATGGGGATTGTTCCAAGACCTCTTTCTTCTCATACAATGGACATAACAACTAAGATAAGTTCAAAAATTGTCTAATAACCTAGAGGTTCTTAATGTAATCATTATCTTGAGCCTTTTTAAATTACGTTATAACATCCCACCCATTGAGGAACAATTTCATCCTCAAAAATATGTATCAAGGTACAACTATATAATAGCTTTTCCCAATGCATGGTTGTCATCTCTTTGAATTTCCTCTTTAAGCATAATGGGATTCTATCTCTGACTATATCTCAAAAGAGAGGAATCCATGTGTGATTTAATCCTTGCCTAGATGATTCAAAACACCACCTAGCTTTGCACTTGATCACTGAGCCTTGTGCATAGTATGGATGGAATGATAAGAGTGAACTAAATATCCTTGCCTAATTCATTTGATTGCTCTGTGCATACTATGCATGCATATCACAAACATGTGAAATAGGTGGATCCGAAGTATCTCCATCTAAGATAATAACTTGGACCATTTCTATGCACCACTTGTACATGCACCTAGTGAAGTATATGGATTTACTAATTATTTAAGACTTTGAGATTTGGCTTGATATTCACTTGAATTTGCTTTAGATAAATGAACCTTTACTAAGTGTGACAAAAAATCTAGCTTAGATGTTTCCACTATAGTTCACATCTAACCATCATCCTTTGACCTCTTTCTCAATTAGAGGACTATTGTGTCGAATCTAAGCTTAAATTTCTTGGTAGAATGTAGATAAAGAATTTTCCATCACCCTTGCCAACCTTATTTTAGTCGAATCAAAGAAAATCTAAGTGAATATCATAATTGTCCAATTTAGGGCACTCAAAGTCTCAACTTAAATTCTTGGGAATTGTCGAATCTATGATCAATTCCTAATTCTAAACTCTTCTAGAGAACTATGAAAAGTTTCATTTTAGACTTTGCATCTTTGAATATTAAGTGGGTCCTATATAAGAAATCCCTTGATGATGTTTAATTTAGTTATCTATTCATGTGAACCTCTGTCGAGGTCTACACACAAAATTTCACACCCATATGTATTGAATGAAATCCTATAGACATCGGTGGAAAACTTGGTTTCCCGGCTAGAGGGATTCTAAGAGATGATAACCTTATGTTTTTCTACATACACCATCAATTATCCGGTTCTTACTTCACTATGCTATTAAATTGCATATATAATGCACATTTCTAGTGCTTTACATACCTTAAATCAGAGACTTTTACCAACTTATATGTTGTGGATGACACTTCTCTTCTCTCATCATCATACATAGATAGATTATTGTGCTACAATTATCATCTTTACCAATTATCTATAACAAATGTGAATGGGATAATAGAAAAATGCAGTAACATAGTATGTGACAAGAATCTTTCTCCCATGTCCAAAGCACCACTTGTGGTATGGTGAAGTAGCTACATCATATTAAGAATAAAAAGATACAATGGTTCATATGGGTTTCATCCCTTCACTCATCAATAGATCTTTGGCGTACAAATTATAGAAAAGTATTTTACATTTTTACTATCCATCTGGTAGACTAGCACTTGGCATGCATGGTGGATGGAAATCCTACAAGTTACAAGGTCAAGGCTTCATCAGCCTCGGCTCTTCAGGCTTTGATTCCAATGATTCCTCCTGTAGGGAAGACTTTAAATTATCTTTTGCTTCAGCAAACGTGCATTGCTTTTTCTTCTAAACCAATTTAAAGGTTGTGCTAGGTGTCACCTAGTCCATCTACATTACATCTTCCGTGGTCTTACTCACTACATGGGCATCATAAAGAGTTGCCTAGGCTTAGGCCTTGAAAAAATTTTCTACCAATACTTCTGGTAGGTAAAAGTCTTACTAGATGATAGTCTAGGCCTTCCATAGTGAGGTAGTATACTGTTTGTGGACCTCAATAAGGACTATTAATTCTCCCTCGTGTTGAACATGAAGTGTTTCAAGAGCATTGGATAGTTTGCAAGATTCACCAATTAACTCTAAATTCGAAAAGATGATGATAAAAAATCCCCTTCTTCAACTCTATGTTTTTTCTGTATATTTATGTAGGGTGTAGCACATTTCCTCCAAGTAACCTTACAATTCTTCATTAATGTTTATTAAATTCTGAATGGTGGCTTTATGGTGGTCATTAGCTTCTCCTAGGTTGCAATTCTAGTGCTAAAAATAATCTCACTTATGGATGGCTTGTTCAAAAACGGACTTGAAAATTTATACTTAAAAATTAGTTGATAAGAGGTCTAATCCTACAGGACTTTTGCTTTCCTAAGCGATGGTCTACCAAAAAAACATTATAATTAAGATTTGACTTCAGGAGACTAAGTACAAAAATTCATTAGGAATGTATCTCCTTAATGAAATAGGTATAATACATATTAATCAAATTGAGTGCAGTCTTGACTGATCAATCATGCCAATGAAGAGTTAAAAACCAAGCTAAATGTGGTTCCAATCTATCTACTTGTAGAGGGTAGCTGTGGTGATGTTTACTCCCAAACCTCCATCAATTATCACTTTTGGTATACCTTTATTTCTGAACGATGTTGTTATTAATGGGACAATCTGATCTACTTAGGTTAGTTTCCAGTTGAATTGTTGTAGTAGTGGATTCTTGAGGTGAGTCTGATCAAATATGATTTACTAACTACAACTTAGACCCTGGAACAAAAGTAATAATTTCCCTAGTGTTAGGGTAATTGTTGCTTGTGGAGATATATCCCAAGCTCTAAATTATACATGTGGATTTGTAGCATGATTCTCATTGGTATTTTTTAATGGTAGTGGGTTATTTGGATTGATCCTTGTAGATGCTTCCTCAGTGATAGGTACTGGTTAGGGGAATATGGGTGTTGCATCCTATGCCCACTTTGTACCCTTGGTAGTCATACATTGTTCCTCCGTAAAACCTAGTTTGAAAATGGTAGTGGATGGTTAAAGTGTTTTCTCGGATCTTGTCTTGATTGTTGCCAATTGCACTTCTAATGAAGTGATCATGACCATATTAGTGATAGATTCATGTGATTCCTTTTTTCTTTTATCATATTCTTGGGCCTCCTTAGAGCTGCTTCTAATGTGTCCAAGTCACCACAAAAATGACAACAAATCAATATTGTTTGGCAATAGGATTATTGTACATGGGAGACCCCATGTTGTTTCCAAAGCTTTGGTTGGTATATTGCCTATATGATGGAAAATTCTAGTACTCTTAGTTTCTTTGGTGGGGTGGATTATAACTAGTTGATGACTCTACCAGACCTTGTCTTATCACACTAATAGAAGGTTGGTTGTGTGTCATAGCATAATATGGGCGAGTTTCTTTCGTATGATTTATGCATTGGAAAATAGCACAATATATCTAGTTCAATGCTTAATTTGTTGCATTATGTCCCACATTGTAGCATTTCATATCAAAAACCTATTTTAGGGGATCTTTTTGAAGTGTCTTTATGGACTTTGCTAATAGCCACTCTAGATCTTCTACAAGGGCTACAAATTTATCCATAATAACATCGAACATCATATCATCAATGTATCTAATGATGATAATCTACTTGAGTTAGGTATTACACCATTGTGCAGTTATGTTTCAGGATAGGGTTCTCGGTTGGAAGGATTCTATGAAATGGGACCCTTGTGATTTTTCACAAGCACATCATCAATTATCCAATTATTAGTTCTCTATGTTAGTAGAGTACATATACACTTCACATTGTTGGTTCTATATGTACCTCAAATTAGAGACTTTATCGACTTATGGGTTATAGATTACACCTCTCTTCTCTCATCGTCAAACGTTGAAATATTATTATACTATGATTATCATTTTTTAGCAATTATCTTAGAGCAAATATTAATGAGATAAATAGAAAAAAATAGTAACATAATATGTGACACGAATATTTTTTCCCCATGCTTGGAGGACCACTTATGGTTTCTCTCATTTTTGCATGGTAGTTACATTATATAAAGATAGAATTTAATTTGAAGTGAAGGCATTACCTCTATCTCACAAAGTTTCATCTAGTTTGGTTTACACAATCGTCAAATATTAATCAAAGTTTACTCACGTGTCCGTGACTGCGTAAGCCCATAAAAGTCAAGAGTATTGATCTACTTGCTAAACATAGTTCTTTGCACATGGTACATCATTTTAGATGATTCCACTCATGAATGGTAGCTTGTTTAGCTAACTAGAGATCCCAAAAAGGATTTTTTCAAATTGCTACTGTACACAGAGAATTAAATGAAACACTGAGCAGGTGTTTCAACCAAAGTACCAAGTCTTATGCATTAGATCATATATACACCTATCTGTTCTGATCCTATCATTTGTGCATCATCTTCCAAGAACATATATGATCCTTTATGCTTATTAGCTAGCTAAGAAGGCTCACAACACTCTCCAACCATCCTTTATAGCACATGTGAAGTAGGTTTTAGCTACACCAACTTAGAAAATTGGTACCAACACTTGATTCAAGGGGGGCAAGATGTAACCAGTTCCCCTCTAATATCAAGTATGGACATGATGAAAAGTGTACACTAAAATAAAAATGGAATTTTACATGTTTCTTCCTATCCATGCAAATGATGCATATAATATGAATATGAATATGAATTCTAAGTTTGAATGTTTAGTAAATAATTGTTGGTATGTTTCTCAAGAAGAGCTTCTCCATGGCTCATCCTCCAAGAGGTCAAGTGGATCATGCCATACGCTTGCTCCTTGGTACTAATTCTATATGTAAAACCCCCTATAGGCTCCCATTTTCCTAACCAAGAGTCCAAAAATAGTAAAAGCAATACCACGACAAAGGATTCATTCAACCTAGTCAATGTACTTGGGAAACTCCAATTTTCTTAGTAAAAAAGAAATATCAATGTGATTATGCATTGGCTATTGAGCTTTGAATAAAGTAAAATTGAAAAACAAATGTCCAATTCTCCCCAAAAGATAATCTATATGATCAATTGAAATGAGATAATATACTTTTGAAGATTGATCTTTGACAACAATGCCACAAATTCATGAATAGATCAAACGATAGTTGGAAGATAGCCTTCAAACCAAATACGAGCACTTTGAATTCTTAGTCTTGCTAGTTGTGCTGAGAAACACCCCTCTTACTTTTACGACCCTAATGATTCTAATACCTTATCTCGATAAATTTGAAGCTGAAATCTTAGAAAAAATCATTGTCTATATTAAAGATATAGATGCCCTTCTTGGTTATTAAAAAATAAATTTCTAAATCGCAAAAAAGAAATTTGTATGCAAAGCAATCAAAATGCAAGTTTTCTCCACATGAAACTAATTATCTTGGCATTATTATTTCCAAGAAACGAATACAAGAAGATCTTGAAAAGATCAAAATTGTCATTATCAAGACCCATCCCAGAAAACAATGGAATTACAAAGTACGTTTGAGCTAGCAAGAGAGTGTAGAAAGTTTGTGGTCAAAATTATCCAAGAAACAAATATCTTTCTATGAAAAATTGAAGGGAAAACTTAAAGGCCTTACTTAGCGTAAGGAATAAGAAGAAAGTATCGAATGGTTAAAGAAAATTGTTGCATCCTCCCCGATTCTACAAATTGTAGATCTGAATGAACTCTTTGTGGCTCAAAAAGATTCAAGTTATCGTCCCATTGGAGTTGTGCTCAGTCAAAATGTTAGAAATTATTATTTTTTGATTCAAAAGCTAAATGAAAGTCAAAAAATAATTCTACCTATGAAAAATGGCTCTATGATGTCATGCATGCTCTAAACAATTGGAGACATTATTTGTTTGGCATCAAAGTAGCAATATATTTGATCAAGCAAGCATCAAATGCTTTGCAAATGAAGTCAAAGTAGAGGGTAGACAAGCTAGATGGATTGATGTATTTCAAGAATTTTACTACGAGCTTAAATATCATAAAGAGAAGTTCAATGTAGTAGTTGATGCATTAACTGATTGCCTATGTTGAATTCTCTCAGTTTCATACGAACTCTTATGATTCCATCAAGTCAATGAAATGAAACTATCAAGAAGATCCAAGTTTTAAAGAATCTTGGAAGGAAGTTCTTTATCAAAGTACAAGCTTATCTTTAGACGATAACGTTAAGCATTAAATTATTCAAGATTGGTGTGCGTGCCTAGTGATAGGACTAACAAGAAATTTTATGTATGGATGCCTTGACGTCCCTAGTCAAAGTTATTCAAGAGTCCATAAAACTTATGATTTGGTCATGAGATAGTCCTATTGGCAAAGTGTACATAACGATGTACAAAGATATGTACTTAAATCTAAAAAATATCAAGTAACTAAAGTGAAGAAGTTTAAGTTTGGTGGCATATTACAACCCTTTAGGAATCCACAATGGAAATGGGAAAGTATTTCCAGGGAATATATTATGGATAACTTTGAATCCAATAAGGACTTGATCGAGTAAATTTTGTTATAGTGGATTGCTTCATTTCTACGCGTTCTATAATCAAAACCCCATAATTAACCAAGTTATTTGTTGAAAAACGTTATTGAATCTATGGTCTACCTCAAGACATAGTAAACGATTTAACTCTTTTCAATGTGAGAGACTTTAAACCAGAAGTGAATCTTAAAGAGTGACTCCATGATCAAACTTAAGGGGGAAGAATGTTGTATAATCATGGGTCTGAGTTCAAAATCCCTTGGAGACGCCTTCGATTTTATTGATGGGTTAAATGGTTTGAACCTTAGGTATTTGTTATAATGTTTGAAGCCTCATTCCTTGAGATGACATCCTTTATAGAAACCTTGGAGGTTAAAGTTGTCATAATGGAAGGCCATCCTGGTAGGTGGATCATCTAGTTGTATGGATGTTCCTATACTGCAACGAATGTAGGGTGCTTTAAGCCTAGATATTTGGATTTTCTTTTTTTAAGAAGAATGGTAGAAAAAAAAATATATTTCACATAAAGAAAAAATTGGGCTTTACATTCATTTGGGCTTTAAAGTATCTACTTTTGCTTGCTTTCTAGAAATTGAATTATCTACTTTTATAGTATACACACACATTCGCATACACTTAGATGCACACATTCATGACCACATAGATCCACATACACAAGCACATACGAATGTGTGCCACATAGAACACAGATAATCACATGCCACATAGAGCACATAGGCACTATTGTTATAACATGTTCACACATACAAACACACATATATGAACGCACAAATATATACAAACACATACATACACGCATGTGTCCACATTGAGACTTATTCTCACATACAAATTTACCTATTGTTATACTTTATGGAATATTGGAATGAAGGTTTAATGCTTTGAGGATTTTAATGTGTTTTGTGTTTTGATTTAGTACGTGAAGATCCATGAGGGTGTGAATGTGCATGGATTTATTCAAATACTTTTGGAGATATTTAGAAAAATATTTTTTGAGAAATAGTTATTTTTAGCTATTTTTGTAAATAAAGCAAAATCACGTTATTTAAAGTGTTGCTCTCATGTTTCTTCTATTCAAGACATAATAAGAAATACCTATAAATACACATGCTCTGATAGAGTTATCCATCATAGTATGTGGGGGGATATCGTATCGAATGTGGTGTCGTCTCTTGTCTATTTCTATTCTTTGAGTACTTTTGTGTGATTTTGTTTCTGTATTATCCTCTGCGTTTGTGTGTCTACGGGATCCGATCGTCAACAGTGGTATTAGAGCCAAAGCACGTGTGCAGAGGTGTACATATCAGTGTTTTCAACATGATCTAGGTCATCTTCATCATTGTCTTCATGGGAGGAGATCTCCATCTTCCATTGAAAGGGTTCATTGCGATCCTCATCATTCTACAGAGAACTTGGAGCAAACGAGTGGTTGGCCTCCGCATTCTGCAATAGGAGATTGAAAGTATGTTTTGGAAGAGATCCCATAGGAATCTCTCTCTGAGAAACAGATACGCGAAAATGCTATAGTTCTACCTAGTTCCCATGTCCTTTGGCTAACACCACGTGACAGAGAGGGATCCTATCAAGCCCGCATTTAGAGCTCTCTCCCATGTAGTTTGTTTTCTCATCTGCCAAAGTCACCCGATTTCAAAGAGGGCAATATTTTCAGAGCACGTTCTCCGTGTTGATGACTACAAGAGAAGACAAATTTCCTGATGCTACGCCAGATGACCCCTGACATGGTAAGTTTTTGTTTTTCTCTTTGAATTGAAATCTAATAGCTCTATGTCTTTGAATCTCATGTATGGCATAAGAGCACATGCTAAGAGTGCTGCCTGAGGCTGTCACCCAGTGCTCATCTGGCTGCAGGCATCGAGGACACCCAATAAATAGTTGCCTTTTCTCTTTGAATTAGCTAAAGAGCTTCGACTCATATATAATTCAAGGCGGTTAAACAACATATGTGGGATTTACTCCTATTTGTGACCGCTGACAAAGGACCATGTTGAGCTATTTGTTTTGGAGTTCATAGCCTTAGTTTTGTCAAAATAGCCAGATAAGCTTACCTCTGTTCATCTCTTCCCACTTCTTTTACCATATCTTGAGTATCCTATATCCAAATTCAGAGTTCTTTGTTGCTATGGAAATTTGTCTTAGAGCACTTTCAACCGAGTGGCTCCAAGACATACTTTGACATCAATCCCCATCGTGTTCAGATTTTGGAGTATGCTCGCTCATATTCAACAACCCTCTTTCGCGCATTGTCTTGAAATTACAACTTATCAAGGAAGACTTGGAAAGCTATTCCGATGGAGTGTCGACAATCTTCAGCATCTACACACACCTACAAATGATCTTTTGAAACCCTAGATAAGTTTCTTGTCAATTTATATGCATAGTTGCTCTCTTTTTGCATCATATTACGTATAGGACATGCAATTTTTGCATCATACCTAGAGCATATGTATAGTTTAAACATGGTTTGTTTTGTAGGGTGCATGTATTCTTCTTGTAGGGACAAGAAAGTATTTTCTTGTAGATTAACGAGGAGAAAATATATATAGTTGGCAGGGTGTGTAATCCACTTTTGGTCTTTTTGTAGATGGATTGTGTGTGTCGGCATCGATATCATAGAAATTGTTTGTCAGAATTTTTTTGGTCTTCAAAATTGTGCCGTTATGCTGCCCAAATTTTTAGAAAATTCGTAAGCACATGCATTCAAGTATAACTTCATGGTTCTTAAATTGATTGTTATTTTATCATATTGAGATATTGTTTTTTATAATCACTTTTGGATTGCATTTAGGTTCCACAATAGAGTTTAACTCTACTTATCATTCATATTTACATTAAATTCTAATTTTCTAGTTTCATGCATGTGTTTTTACATGGAACATGCTTATGATTGTTCAATGATGGGACATGTGATTCACTACAACAGATCGATGGTATACCGAGGAAAATGAACGCGGCTTTATTTGCCGCGACACCGGTGTAAAGGTCGATGTACGCGTCGGTACCAAAGCGTCGGTATACGCACCGGTATAAGCGTCAGTATATGCGTTGGTATATGCGTCGGTAATACCGGTGCCTATACCGAGGCCTCTACTAGGCATACCATCGTGTATACTGTCACCTGCTAGGTGTACCAATGCTTATTTCGATGACATTACTGGGAGTACCGTCGCGTATACCAACGACCATACCTACAAAATTTCTTTTGGGCAGAGTGTGTTGTCTTTTGCTACAACAACATTACCATGATGTTGCTTAACAAAAGACAATACACTCTGCCCAAAAAGAACCGAGTACATGTGATGTGTACTCTAATGACAACCAAAATATGATTTCATGAAACAGAGTATTATTGGACGCAAAAGAGATAATTAGAATGAACCATGAGCCATGTACAAAAGAAGTTGTATATTTCAATAATGAAGCATGTAAGCAAACCACTGTCATATATGACACTTTTACAAAATGTGGCAAAGCAATGCATTGCCATATGAAAATCAAATACAAAATATTGGTGTTCCACTGCCATACACATGCAAAGAACGTTCCATATCAACAGTCCTGCAACAAAGAACATAAATGGAATGAGATAAATTCACATGAAAATTACAAACAACAAGTAAAAACCAAGTTTATAAATTAATTAGCTCATCGCAAATGCTCCCATGAAACTACCGCACCGCGTCCCTCCAAGTCCTCCAATAGTGCAATCAACCCATGACTATATCTGTAAGATTCCTCCGTTCGTGCTGGAGGACGACCCATTGCGAGCTCCTGAAACAACTATACAAAAGATTAGAGAAACATACATGAGAAATTTAACACAAATAAATTCAATAAATGAAATGGTCCTTACAAACTCATGACGCATCATGTCATATCCGCCTCTGCACAAATGTGACGGTCCAATCGTATCTAAACCTGTGGCTGCGGTATATCGCTGCTGGCGATATCGGTCAGGAGTCTGCTGCTGCTCGTCACAAATCATGTCCCACTCCTCAGCATCTAACCATACAGGCTTTGGTAAGCCTGCTCTGAAAAGCATCATGAGCCTCAGATCGTCGATGGGACCTAACCTCACGTGCGGTGTGCAGAATCCACTCTGAACTGACACGAGATTGTCCATCGGCTGGTCGAAACTCCTGATAAATCGTCTGTGTGATATAATTCTTTCGATCTTCATCCTGTTCACTCCATTTCAGCATGATAGAGTGTCCAAACTGGATGGAGAGAAGCTGTCGTATGCGTGCACGCATTGCTTTGCCAGTCACATCCATCACCGGAGCTCCATCTCGGATACTATACACCTTGGAGTCATCATGGTCATGAGCACCCAAGGTGTACGTGATGTTCCACGTGGTGTACTGCGTGGCGTACCTACATCTGAGGTACTCGTCCTAGGAGCAGAAGCGGGCGACACAATGTCTGTTGCACTCCCTCCACAACAGCCGCCTCCTCCGCCTCCAGACCTACCTGTAGATCCACTCCTAGAACCTCCTGCTCCAGAGCGTGACCTCGATCTACGAAACAGGCCAGAACGTGTATGACGCTGAGGTGTCGAACGCATATGTCTACTAGTAGACCCAGTAGGAGATGGCTGAAAAGATGGTTGTGGTGGAGTCACAAAGCTAGGAGACATACCTCCTATGGGAGTAGCACCACCTGTAGGAGTGACACCGGTGGGAGTGACACCAGTGGGAGTGAGGTCGGCAGGAGTAAGGCCGCCAGGAGTGAGGCCGGGAGGAGTGCTACCAGGAGCGATCCAAAACTGTGATGCAGCGGCCATATATGCAGGAGGAACCTGAGAGATGAACTCCAAAAACTATTTATGTGCTTCCAAGCATCAAAGTCAGCAGGCACTCGCATTACATTATCCGTAGACCTGCTCTTTGTATGCCATGACATTAACTCAGCTATAGATTTGCATCTAAACATGTTCTTAATTCGTGGAATGATAGGAAAGTGGCGAAGAACCTTTGCGGGGATTGCTTTGCCTACAACGTCTTCTCTAAATCTATTTGCTCCACACTTTGGACATACGTGGAGATGCTCATACTCATTCCGAAAGAGAATGCAATCATTCGGACAAGCATGAATTTTAGTATAATCCATTCCAATGGACTGTAAAAGTTTTTTCGCATCTCCACGTGTTGGAGGCATGTCATTGCCCTCTTGCAAAAACTGATCTTTAAGAAGCCTGCAATAAGCAATTAAAATGATATTAGTAAATGAAGTTATTGTGATACAACAATGAAAGCCAATTTGTTCTCCACTTACCTGAACAATTCAGTGACACTACTATCTGACCATCCATAAATGGATTGCAGATTGAGCATCACAAGTGAAGCACGTAGTATAGATATCTTTGCTCCATTGTAAAGTGGTAAAAGAGCTAATCTTCGCATGTTTCCATATTCTTCATCAACTTTTGATCGTGGAATTTTTGTTGTGTCCATGAAACTCTCGACACCTTCTTCACCATCATGATCTTCGTCCATCTCATAAAATGCTTCAAGCATCTCTTCCATATGTTCATTCTGTGTAATATTATTAGTGCTTGCTTGTACGTCTAAGTCATTTTTTGCTCTCTTTTGTCCACGAGAGGTTATCGGTGCAACGTCGTTTGGGTCCATCTGCTCACCTGGGGGACCATGCGAATGATAGCATAGGTTTTCTAGTCGACTCCTATCAAAGGATCCATACTCTCTAACATGTGCAGTACAAATCCATCGTTTTTGATAAATTTGATACTTGCATTGTGTGCAAGGACATGCCATTCTCTCTTCAGGATCCAAAGAAGCCATCTGCTACAATATGGACATTTTAGAACATTTGTTTTTTTATTAAACCTAAAAATCTAACTCTGAAGACTTAAATCTGAAATACTAAACCTAAATACTTAAATACCTAAAAAAACTTAAAACCCTAATTTTAAAACCCTAATCTATATGTGTATGTGTGTATATATGTTATGTAGGTGTTAAAACCCTAAAACCCTAATCCAAACGACTTAGACCTAAAACATGTATAATTATCCTACTTTATATATATATATATATTATTTATACAAGCCGATTTTTTTCTTAATTAATCCTATTTTTATTTATTTTATTATATATATTTAATTAAATTATTAAAAACACTAGTCCTTTTTATATTTATTTATGTATATAATTATATTATTTTAAATATATATTTATTTATATATTCATATTTTTTCCTTACTTAATCCTATTTTTATATATTTAATTATAAATATTAAATTAAATTTTTTAAAACACTTATTCTTTTTATATTTATTCATCTATATAATTATCCTATTATATATATATATATATATATATATATATATATATATATATATATATATATATATATTTATATATTCAGATTTTTTCCTTACGTAATCCTATTTTTATATATTTAATTTTATATATTTAATTATATATATTTAATTAAAACCCTAATCTTAAAATTCTAGATGTGAAATATGTAAATTTTTGTATGCATGTGTATCTACATGTATATATGTATTATATGTGTATGTGTATGTGTGTATATATGTTATGTAGGTCTAAAATATGTATATTTTTGTATGCATGTGTATCTACATGTATGTATGTATTATATGTATATGTGTGTTTGTGTATATATGTTATCTACAAATTAAAACACTAAAACCCTAATCAGAAAGACTTAGACTTAAATCTGAAATACTAAAACCTAAATACTTAAACACCTATAAAAATCTAATCCCCTAATCCTAAAACCCTAATCATATTTTAAGTATATATATTTATTTATATATTCAGATTTTTTTCTTATTTACCTCTATATTTTTTCTTAATATAAATATAATTGAGTTATATGTATGCCTAAACCCTAAAATCCTAATCTTAAATATCTAGACCTATAAAAATCTAAACCCCTAATCCTAAAACCCTAATCATATTTTATATATATATTTATTTATATATTCAAATTTTTCTCTTATTTTTCTCTATATTTTTCTTAATATAAATATAATTGAGTTATATGTATGCATAAACCCTAAAACCCTAATCTTAAATATCTACACCTATAAAAATCTAAACCCCTAATCCTAAAACCCTAATCATATTTTATATATATATTTATTTATATATTCATATTTTTTTCCTTATTTTTGTCTATTATTTTTCTTAATATAAATATAATTGAGTTATATATATGTCTAAACCCTAAAACCCTAATCTTAAAGATCTAGACCTAACATATGTATATTTTTGTATACATGTGTATATACATGTATATATGTATTATATGTGCATGTGTATGTGTGCATATATGTTATGTAGGTGTTAAAACCCTAAAACCCTAATCTTAAACATTTAAATCTAAAATATGTATATTTTTCTATGCATGTGTATCTACATGTATGTATGTATTATATGTATATGTGTGTTTGTGTATATATGTTATCTACGTATTAAGACCCTAAACTTAAATCTGAAATACTAAAACCTAAATACTTAAACACCTATAAAAATCTAAACCCCTAATCCTAATATCCTAATCATATTTTATATATATTTATTTATTTATATATTCAGATTCTTTTTCTTATTTCTCTCTATATTTTTTTCTTGATATAAATATAATTGAGTTATATGTATGCCTAAACCCTAAAACCCTAATCTTAAATATCTAGACCTAAAATATGTATATTTCTGTATACATGTGTATATACATGTGTATATACATGTATATATATATTATATGTGTATGTGTATGTATGTGTAAATAGCGTACAAACCCTAATCCTATTTTTATATATTTGATGTAAAAAAAAACTTCAAAATAAAAAATTTATATATTTAATTATATATATTTAATTAAAACACTAGCTTATGTGTGTATGTGTGTGTGTGTGTGTGAATGTATGCATGTGTGTATGTATGTGTGTGTGAATGTATGCATGTGTGTATATGTGTATATGTGTCTATGTATGCATGTGTGAGTATATGAGTATGTATGTACATATGTGTGTGTATGTATGTATGTGTGTACATGTGTGTGTGTATGTATACATGCATGTGTGTATGTATGCATGTGTGTATATATGTGTCTGTATGTATGCATGTGTACATGTGTGTGTATGTATGCATGTGTATACATGTGTGTATGTGTATGTGTGTATGTGTGTATGTATGCATGCATGTGTGTGCATGTGTGTGTATGTGTGTATGTATGCATGCATGTGTGTGTATGTGTGTATGTGTATGTGTGTGTATGTGTGTATGTGTATGCATGTGTATATATGTGTGTGTATGTGTATGTGTGTGTATGTATACATGCATGTGTGTATATGTGTGTATGTATGCATATGTGTATATATGTGTATGTATATTGCATGTGTACATGTGTGTGTGTATGTATGCATGTGTATACATGTGTGTGTATGTGTATGTGTGTGTATGTGTATGTGTGTGTATGTATGCGTGCATGTGTGTGTATGTTTATGTGTGTATATATTGTATGCATGCATGTGTGTATATATGTGTGTGTATGTATGTGTGTATGCATGTGTGTGTATGTATGCATGTGTGTATATGTGTATATGTGTGTATGCATGCATGTGTGTATATGTGTGTGTATGTATGCATGCATGTGTGTATATGTGTGTATATATGTGTGTGTGTATGTATGTGTGTATGTGTATGTATGCATATGTGTATATATGTGTGTGTATGTATGTGTGTATGCATGTGTGTGTATGTATGCATGTGTGTAAATTTGTATGTGTGTGTATGTAAGCATGCATGTGTGTAAATTTATATGTGTGTGTATGCATGCATGTGTGTATATGTGTGTGTATCTAAGCATGCATGTGTGTATAGGTGTGTGTATGTAAGCATGCATGTGTGTACATGTATGTGTGTATGTATGCATGTGTAAATGTGTAAATGTGTGTGTATGTGTGTGTGTGTATGTATGCTCTATTTTCCTATCTCTATCTTCCTTTCTGTCATTATTCTTTATCTCTCACTCTCTCTCTCTTCTCTCTCTCTCTCTCTCTCTCTCTCTCTCTCTCTCTCTCTCTCTCTCTCTCTCTCTCTCTCTCTCTCTCTCCTTCTCTCTCTATCAATAGAGAATAAAACAATCACTTACAAGTATGTCCCTCTTTTGAATCGTTGTCGTCAAAGCGCAGTGTATGTCGTCTATCGTCCAATTCCAAACAATCGACGCCAAAAAACTTCTGCAAAATCAAAGAAAAGAGAAATTATAAAACCTAAAGCATAGAGAAACACAAATGCTAACAGTATGTGCAACACTTACCAAGATGTGAGATCTAAGCCGAGAGAGAGTGTGTGTGTAGAGAGAGAGATCTGTGTGTGTGTGTGTGTGCACAAGACAATGCAAGTCACAATTCGGTTGGTGCACGCAAGTTCGACAGAAGACCAACAGTACTCAAACACGTGCAAAAATTAGAAGTTTTGCTCTCGGGTTCGTGGTATGTTTAAAACTCGCCGTCGGTATATGCGTTGGTGTGGGTGTCGGTAATTCCCAGTAAATTAGCGACGCATATACCGATGCATATACCGACGCATATACCGATGCATATACTGACGCTCATACCGACGGCTGCGGGCCACACCGACGATCTGTTTAAAATGGTCATACCAACGGTCACTTGACCCTCGGTATCTCTAAGTGACATTTTCCTAAGCCCATACCGACGCCGAGTGTGATCATCGGTATATACAGCGTCGGTATGCCCCTCATATGTTGTAGTGATTGGCCATCCATGTCTGTTTTATTCTTATCAACTAACGTCAGTTCCTCATCAACTAGGGGCATGTTATACTTTATGGAATATTGGAATGAAGGTTTAATGCCGTGAGGATTTTAATGTGTTTTGTGTTTTGATTTAGCGGGTGAAGATCCATGAGGGTGTGAATGCGCATGGATTTATTCAAATACTTTTGGAGATATTTAGAAGGATGTTTTTAGAAAAATAGTTATTTTTAAAAGATAGTTATTTTTAGCTATTTTTGTAAATAAAACAAAAGCACATTATTTAAAGCGCAACCCTCATGTATCTTCTATTCAGGACATAATAAGAAATACCTATAAATACACATGCTCTGATAGAGTTGTCCATTAGAGTATGTGAGGGGAGACCGTACCTATACTGGTGTCGTCTCTTGTCTCTTTCTATTCTCTGAGTACTTTTGTGTGGTTTTGTTTTTGTACTATCCTCTCCGTTCGTGTGTCTGGGAGATCCGATCGTCAACACCTATATATACTCATGTACTCACATATGTACGTCCTTCCACCCTCACATACACACACAAAGCACATGCACACATCAACACACATGCATACATATATACACACATTACTATACACACATACATGCACAATAAACATTAACGCCCACCAATAGACACATATCCCTCAGATGCACATACATACCTCCATATACTCACAAAACGCATCGAAAACATATGGACATGAATACACATACATATATGTAAGCTACACACATCAACCGTATAGGCACATAAATACATAATTTTAGTTCCACACATACTCACGTGCCACATCCACACACAATCACACATATTTTTTTTCAATCACTTTTACACAAACTATTTATCACATAACTATGCACTTAGTGAAAGCTCACACGTATACGTAGACAGATACATCAGCTACTCGTATAAGCACATGACAAATAGAAACAGTTACACATTTGTAACAATATATAGAAATCCTTTCAGTTATATACTCTACGAATCGCTATGAGTGACAATGATTGTCACGTGTAGAGACCTTCGCAATCTTGGGGTTTCTCCATAAAATATCAATGAACCAATTTTCAAGTAAATGAAAGAAAACTATAAAGAAAATAACTACTAAACTAGAGCAAGGGTGATAACTATGCTCAACACAATTATGGGCTACCTCTAGAGCTTCCACCAAATCGTTTCATGACAACCTTAACATACAAGTCGGAAAAGAATAGAGTACGAGGAGATTTACAAAGCACATAAACAAAAACGTTAAAGTCATGTTTCGAACTATTATAAAAAAATCAACTAAAGAAGAAAAGTATCACAATTTATCTTAGACAATTTGTCTATGCCCAAATCTCAAAGAGAAGTCTCAAAAATAAATGAAACTCATGATGTGACAAAATGTATTAACAACGAATTCACAAGTAATGGAAATGAAAGTCAAGTAATGGAATTCGGGTAGAGTCTCGTATAACTTAAAATACGCAACATTAAGCAATAACGCACACACACATAATATATATATATATATATATATATATATATATATATATATATATATATATATATATATATATATAATGTCACTTTGTAGATAGTGTGATCACCATGCACTATCCATGTGTGTGTATGGGTCATGGATAGTGCATGGTGATCACACCATCTACACAGTGACACAATAATCTCTCAATGGACACAAAAATCACTTCATTTTGACATTTCTTCATAATTCTATGGATAATTCTTTTTCGGGGCTTAATGACTCCACGTCAAAGTCTGATACATAATGCATCTTTCCATACAACTTATAGTACAACTTATAGTACACCTTATAGTCAAGTGCTAACTTTCCATTGTTAAATACTAACCTCGGGTTTTGTTGACACGAAATTCTATTGCATATGAACGTTTCCTTGACCTCAAAAATCTATTTATTTTGAACTCTCACTCTGAAAAAGTATCCAAAGAGCTAGAAAATTGGGTATATTGAAGATAAGACTAGTGGCTAATTTTTTTTCTCAAACTCAATAAATTTGGATACACCGTGAGAGAGAGTAAACATGCAAATCTTTCTCACGTTCTTGTCTTTTCAATATGTCCCAAATTGTTTGGATACTTTTCCAATTGAAATGGAACATAGAGAACTAGAAATCGTCACATGTGTTGACCTTCATCTACTCACATCATTGTTTTAAGAGGGAGTTTCCAAAGTTTTCATGATGAAGAACTTGGAAGTCACCCATATCACTAGTGGAGATCGCCCAAATGCTAAGTGAGGGAGTAAGCAAGACAAAGGGTAATTTGGTATTTCTTCTAGTGCTTGCTAACCACGGAAGGTTCACATCGAGCATACCAATGTGTAATTATCTCTGGCATGTGTCTACCTTTTGGGTTTGGTTCTCTGGTTTTTAGGTAATTAGGACATCATAGACACCATATGATGGAAACCGTGTCTTTGGTTGCACACATGCTACTTTGAGCCATAACCGGAGCCATACTGAGAAAAGTATTTGAAGGCACTATTCCCTAAATCATCACACCTATGATGAGGGAAGCATCATGATTGGGAGATAATTAGTGATAATCATTGGCTTGAGTTGAGATATTCTTACAATAGACTTTGACCATGCATGCATGGACCTGTTTTGTTAATTACCATCTCTATCCTAAGTAGAACAACATCTGATACATTTTCTTTCATATGAACAAAATAAAGCTAGAAAACAAGATACATTTGCTAGATCTGATACATTTTTTTGTTCTTTCTTTCATGTAGAACAACATCTGGTAATTTTCTTTCGTATGAGCAAAATAAAGCTAGAAAACAAGATACATGTGCTAGATCTGATACTTTTTTTTGTTCTCTCTTGGTTAGGAATGTGATGGGCTAACCACTTGCCCCAAAAGCCATGGTTGAGGATTACTTCCTAATCCTCTCTCTTAGGGTGTAGTTCAACCATCTCTTATCTGTCCAGGGTGTGGTTCAATCCTCTCCTACTTATCACTTTATTACAGGTAATTTGGTATTTATTCTAGTGCTTGCATAGACCATGGAAGGTTCACATCGAGCACACCAAAGTGTAATGGTCTCTCACATGTGGCTGCCTTTGGTGGTTGTTTCTCGCACTGTTAGTTGATTATGCCATCAGAAACACCATATAATGGAGAAATTCTCTTTGATTGTACCCATGGATTGGAGCTATAGCCAGAGCTGTATTGAGAAACGTTTTTGTAGGAAATATTCACCAAACCATCACACCTATGATCAAGGAAAATCCATGATTGGGAGATAATTGGTGATAATCATTGGCTCCAATTGAGTTATTCTTACAATCGGGCCCATAAAAGATTAGTGTGAAAAGTGACAAAGGTCTTTTAGGTGTAAAGAGGTAAGTGCAAGTGAAGGCGAGATATAGGCAGAGATGAACGTTAGTGGGAGCACATGTAATTAATTGAATTCTATAACATGAGATTGGAGGAAGTTTCTGGCAAATACACTGGGTCTATCTTAGTAAGATGTTATGCTAGGGCACATTGGTGCTTTATCCTTCATGCTCAATAAATGCGCTTTGAAAAAGATATCCTAAAGGCTTATTCACATTTATTCGTATGTGGAAGTAGGAAGGGAAGAGGAGTGTACTCTACTATGGAGTTTGCTTGTGTGCTAGACTTCTGTCTAACAGACTTCTAACCCTTACCCCATTCAAAAAGAAAGAAAATTTGAGTCCATACCTCAAGATGGGCCTCATTTTTTAGCATAGATCAAACCCTTTTCTATTGTTCTTTTCATGCATGACCTGCACAAATTTTGAAGCTTAAACCTTTAGGTTTTCTAATGACTTGAGAATCGACATGGAGCAACGAACATTATCCTCTCTTCTACACATGAATCTAGCCAAAATCTTGAGGAGGAAAAATAATTTTGCACGCATGCATGTATGGACTTGCTCTGTCCATCACCATCTCTATCTTCATCTTTCCCAATGCGCAAGGGCTTTGGGCTCCGATACCAAATGTAAGATTAGAGGAGAAGGACGTACCTGAGACTCACCTCCTAACTAGTATATAGCCCTTGCGTACTCATCATCTATGGTCTACCATGTGGTCTCACTATTCAATTGGCCATCATTAACTTAGATAACCAACCAAAGGACTCATGAATCTCGGGCTTGATATGCCCCAAGCAAGGAACTCCTCATTCCTCCAACATGTACATCCTTGAAATATAATATTTTGAGTTGCTTCTACCTTGTATTATTCTCCTTCAAGGGTAATTATCCCACATATGATGTACTTTGAGAGCTTCCTCAAAATGCATATGAGGAATGCCTCTATCCCACTTTGTACTTGGTTAGAAGCTTGAAAGCTTACTTCATGCTCTTGGAAAGGTCACTCTAATCCATAAGTGAGTTTTCCAATTTCATGGTCTAATCAGTTTTAGGTCTCATACCGATTTCCATTTTGTGAGTATATTTTCTATTTCATTTAGCTTCTTCCTCTGTACTCTCTAAAGGTCCATCCCCATGCCCTCCTCCACTTAATAATTGAGTGATTTAGCAATTTTATTACACTAAAATCTCTTTCACTTATTCCACAATGTATAAGGATCTCATCATATATTTGAATTTTCACTTTCCTCTTGTATTCTAAGGATCTTCTAGCTCTCAATGAATCTTTGATATTCCTTCTACTATATCGGTGTGTAATTGATCTCTTCCAATAGTTGGTGTGCGACCTCAAATATCTGTCAATGGTAAAAAAATATCTATCAAATATCTATCAATGGTAAAAATATCTATCAACGGTAAAAATAGTTGGTGTGCGACCTCAAATATCTATCAATAGTTGGTGTATGAGAAGTACAATAATATTGAAACAATGGTAAAAAGGTTAAATTAAATGCGAAGAGAGAGAGACATTGGAAGATGTTCCGGCAGCATTGAATCCAAACTGAAACGTATAAGTATAATATTGATCTAGATCGTCATATAAGTGCTTCCTTATATATGATCTAGTATTACATAAAATTGAATAATCTAGACTGACTCCTATTGAAAAGATTTAGATATTGCTGAAGATTAGAGTTCGCTCAAGGATTGAGCTATATATCAATCCATTATCATTAAAATATATGATCCCCTGATCAGAACGTAGAAAAAGATCTGGTTGTGCACTACACATAAAGATTGAATCCCAATAACACCAATACTTGATTCATTAATGTTTTTGTCTCATCAGAGCATTTAATTCTCATGGGTGACATTTAATGTAGGGTAAGTGATGTCTGGAAGTACAGGCTACAGAAATGAGAACGCCAACTTTCTTTTCATGTGCACTGGAATGAGCATAACATACGCTTCACTAACCTTGCCCGCGAATCTAATACCACCGTTCAATGCAAATAAATAATCATTGAAACCTTGATGAGAACGAAAGTAATTTAACATTGGCATTTGATGAGACTAGGGAGTTAGCAATATCCTTTCTAATTTGATTCTATCTCTACTTCAAAATCATACTGTCCTACAGATTCCTACCTACAGTGGTAGTCTTCGGCAAAAGTGGATTAATTATAAAAGATAACAGATCAGTTGCAACAGAACTGATTCAGAAATTCAACCCCACAGTGTTCCGACAGCATTAATGAATCCAATTTGAATTAACGTAGTAGAATATATTGAAGCAATGGCAAAGAATTAGTAAAAATGCGAAGAAATCAGACAATATTGAATCCTCCTTCATCGAATTGATGATACAGGCACGACAGTAGAACGTCGGCATTCCTGTGAGTTGTCTTTTATATGTGTATCTTATATTACATTACATTGGCCAGTTGCATCATCCTGTCTTCCTTAGACGCACATTTTGAACAAGGTAATGAAGGATTTGCCGGCGAGGGAACACGAGGGAACGCCTGCGTGGTTGTATCAAGACTACTACTCGTAATTGCAGCCTTTACATGTTTCAATTGCGATCTGTTTTCTTTAATATAAAGGAAGTTCGGCATTAGCCTACTCTCCCGGACTTGAATCAAAAAAAGAAAAATACAAGAGAAGGGGATTAGTGCCCATGCGACCCCCCAAATCCCACAAAGCAGGGGAGGCCCACCTGATTAACCTTCTTTGTAATGCCATCTAAGCTTTGTAATTGCGACCTGTTTTCATTTCCTGTACTTGCAGCATATTTACGTTTTTCGTATTGTTTTTGGGAAGCCGTGATAAGCACCTGGTCATCATCGCTGAGTACTCCACTCCTAGCGGGAGGCGCAGCTGCAACAACTCTGAATTTCTTGTCCTTTCTTCCTCCATCTTCTTGTACCACCACGTTGAGCAACTGCATTATGCGACGCACATCTTTGTGCGGCGGAAGATTCAATGTTTCCATCTTGTCATTACTACCACCAGCTGTTGTTATTCCTTTGTATTGGAAGAAGAAAGCGTCATGTATAGACGTGAGGAAATTGAGGAGGCTCGCCAGCGGACCGCCGTTAGCCCAATCTGGTTCTGGTATCTCCGAAAGCTGGTGCAGGCATAGGGAATCCGAATCTCCATTTTCATTTCCAGAGGAAACATTTTGGAAGAAGTTGTATTTCTGTATTGCAATTAGTTCTTTCTATCACGCGGCCAAACGGAAACGTTGTCGTCAACAACGACAATCCTATAGGCCGGAAACGAGATTAGGGTGAGATCTTTCAAGTAATGTGGAGGTCATTCCACAATGTATAAGGATCTCATCATCTATTTGTATTCTAAGGATCTTCTAGCTCTCAATGAATCTTTGATATTCCTTCTACTATATCGGTGTGTAATTTATCTCTTCCAATAGTTGGTGTGCGACCTCAAATATCTATCAATGGTAAAAAATATCTATCAAATATCTATCAATGGTAAAAATATCTATCAATGGTAAAAATAGTTGGTGTGCGACCTCAAATATCTATCAATAGTTGGTGTGTGAGAAGTACAATAATATTGAAACAATGGTAAAAAGGTTAAATTAAATGCGAAGAGAGAGAGACATTGGAAGATGTTCCGGCAGCATTGAATCCAAACTGAAACGTATAAGTATAATATTGATCTAGATCGTCATATAAGTGCTTCCTTATATATGATCTAGTATTACATAAAATAGAATAATCTAGACTGACTCCTATATCTTGAAAAGATTTAGATATTCTTGAAGATTAGAGTTCGCTCAAGGATTGAGCTATATATCAATCCATTATCATTAAAATTATATATAATGATCCCCTGATCAGAACGTAGAAAAAGATCTGGTTGTGGGCTACACATAAAGATTGAATCCCAATAACGCCAATGCGAGCAGTTAATTCTCATGAGTGACATTCAATGTAGGGTAAGTGATATCTGGAAGTACAGACTACTACAGTAATGAGAACGCCAACTTTCTTTTCATGTGCACAGGAATGAACATAACATACGCTTCACTGGAATGTGTACAATGGCTTTAGGGGTTCTATGGGGTTTGAAAAACACTTTAGTCCAGAGGACTCATCCTCGAACTCCATCTCCTTTGCCTTTGTTCTAGATTTCTCATGCCTTGCCCTTTGGATATGAGCAAGGAAGGTAGAATGACAGTTTTCATTCAGCTCATCACTCTTCTTTTGAGGTTTCTACAAACAAAGGACGAGTGTCAACTCAAAGACTGTTTACAAAGTGTAACATATATCAATGGTTCTGATGCTTGGCATTGAATAAATCTTTGCTAGGAGACGTAAATGAATAGATAGTTAGAGGCCAACTACCATATAACTTGCTTCAAGTCAATGATTGGCATCGACTAGTTGTGGCAAGCTACACCTAGAGTCAGGTTTGTGCTACAGTATGATGCCTAGCATCAGAATCCTAGTGAAGTTCGATGGGTGGCATCAAATTTTAACTAAAGGTTGTTGTTGCACATAGCAATTCTCTGATATTCGATGCTAGGCATCGACTTCTAGCATATTTGTTCCTATAATTGGATGCCCCGCATCGAATAGCACCAAGTACTTGAGAAACTCGATCATATGACATTGTAATGAGCAAGAGAACTCGCCTAACCGCGAAATAATATAAAGTATTCTGAGACTGCTTTGTATGAGGAGGTGGTCGGGTACTCTCCGTGGACTTCACTCCATGTGAAGCACCCAAACCTCCTCATTATCACCTCCTAAATCTTCATATAAACCTTATGACTGCATTGTGAGTTTTAAAACAACATGATAATTTAGTGAAAGAGCAAGAAAAATAGATCAATGAGAAGACTCTACTTACTCATTTAGCTCAATGACCATCTTCTCAAGGCTTGGGCCTTTGGAAATGACCCTTGATCATGTTGAAATTATGATAGTGTCATCCTTAATGGCTTGCAATGCTCTCCAAGGTGTCAGCCTCATATCCTCACGAGTGGCCTCTTCAATGGAGAGATGAGCTTTCTTTCCCTTTTTGGCATACCAATGCTACCTATACCGACGGTCACTCCCAGCGTCGGTATAAACGTTGGAAAAGTCCACGTAAACATACCGAGGGTCAAGTGATCGTTGGTATAAGCGGTTAAAATGGATCGTAGGGATGTCTCGACCGCTGGTATAGGTGTCGCTATAAGCGTCGATATATGCATCGGTATGAGCATCGGTATGAGCATCGATATGAGCATCGATAATTTACTAGAAATTACCTATGCCTATACCAATGCATATACCGAGGCCGTGTTTTAAACATATCGGGAACCTGAGAGCAAAACTCAACATTTTGCATGTGTTTTACACTGAGTAGTGCTTTCTTCTATCGAACTTGCGCGTGTGAACCGAATTGTGACCTGCATTGTCTTCTGCACGCATAGACACACACACACAAAGATCTCTCTCTCTCTACACACACACACACTCTCTTTAGATCTCACATCTTGGTAAGAGGTGCACGTACTCTTACCCTTTGTCTTTCTTTATGCTTTATGTTTTATAATCTATCTTCTCTTTGATTTTGCAGAAGCTTTTTGGCATCGATTCTTTGGAATTTGACGATAGACGACATACATTATGCTTTGATGACAACGATCCAAAAGAGGGACATACCTGTGAGTGATTATTTTATTCTCTATTGATAGAGAGAGAGATAGATAGAGAGAGAGATAGAGAGAGAAAGAGAGCGAGATGAGAGAGAGATAGAGAGAGAAAGAGAGAGAGAGAGAGAGAGAGGAAGAGAGAGAGAGAGTAAGATAGAGATAGGAAGATAGAACATACATACACACACATGTACACACATGCATACATACACACATATACACACATGCATGCATACATACACACACATATACACACATGCATGCATACATACACATATACACACATGCATACATACACACACATGTACACATGCATACATACACACACATGTACACACATGCATACATACACACATATACAAACATGCATGCATACATACACACACATATACACACATGCATGCATACACACACATACACATATACACACATGCATACATACACACACACATCTACACACATGCATACATACAAACACACATGTACACATGCATACATACACACATATACACACATGCATGCATACATACACACACATATACACACATGCATGCGTACACACACATACACATATACACACATGCATACATATACACACATGCATGCATACATAAACACACATGCATGCATACACACACACATGCATACATACACACATACACATGTACACACATCTACACACATACACACACACATATACGCACATGCATACATACACACACATACACATATACACATATGCATACATACACACACATACATACACACACATACATACACACACACATGCATACATACACACACACATGCATACATACACACATGCATACATACACACACACATGCATACATACACACACACATGCATACATACACACATATATGCATACATACACACACACATGCATACATACACACATATATACACATGCATGCATACATACACACATATACACACACACACATACATACACACACATACATACACATATACATGCACACACATACATACACACATGCATGCATACACACACATGCATACATACACACACATATACACACATGCATACATACACACACATATACACACATACATACACACACATATACACACATGCATACTCATATAGAAATAAGATTAGGGTTTTTAGGCTATTTACACATGCATACTCATATACTTATACACACATATATATACACATATATACATACACATATATATACACATGCATACACATATATACATGTTTTAGGTGTAGGTCTTTACAATTAGGGTTTTAGGGTTTTTACACACGCATAACATATATACACATGTTCACATACACATATAATACATATATACATGTATATACACATGCATACACAAATATACATATTTTAGGTCTAGATCTTTAGGATTAGGGTTTTAGGGTTTTTACATACATATGACTCAATTAAAATTATATAAGGAAAAAATAAAGAAACAAAATCTGAATATATATATATATATATATATATATATAATAGGCTAATTGTATAGATAAATAAATATGAAAAGAGCTAGTGTTTTAAATAAATAAATTAAATATATATAATTAAATATATAACAATAGGATTAATTTTAAGGTTTTTAATCATAGTAAATATATATACACATACACATACACACACACACACACACATATATATATATATATATATATATATATATATATATATATATATATATATATATATATATATATATATATATATATATATATATATATATATATATATATATATATATATATATACATACACATACACATATATATACACATACATACACAAATATACATATTTTAGGTCTAGATCTTTAGGATTACGGTTTTAGGGTTTTTACATACATATAATTCAATTAAATTTATATAAAGAAAAAATAAAGAAATAATTATGAAAAAATCTAAATATATAAATAAATATATATATAAAATAGGATAATTTTATAGATAAATAAATATGAAAAGAGCTAGTGTTTTAAATAAATTAATTAATTATATATTATTAAATATTTAGAAATAGAATTAATTTTAAGGTCTTTTAATAAAGTAAATATATATACACATACACATACACACACACACACACATATATATATATATATATATATATATATATATATATATATATATATATATATATATATATATATATATATATATATATATATATATATATATATATATATATATACACATACACATATATATACACATGCATACACACATATACATGTTTTAGGTCTAGATCTTTATGATTAGGGTTTTAGGGTTCTTACACTTGCATGACATATATACACACATACACATATAATATATATATCCATGTATATACACATGCATACACAAATATACATATTTTAGGTCTAGATCTTTAGGATTAGGGTTTTAGGGTTTTTACATACATAAATTTCAATTAAATTTATATAAGGAAAAAATTAAGGAAAAATTAAGAAAATAATCTGAATATATGAATAAATATAGATAAAAAATAGGATAATTGTATAGATAAATAAACATGAAAAGAGCTAGTGTTTTAAATAAATTAATTAAATATATATAATTAAATATATAAAGAGCTAGAGTACCAACGATCAATCTGATAAAGTAAAAGCTTCCAGAAGTATGTGGAACATCTAATCATAGGCAAACAAGAAGATCTATGCATGATCCTACAGAGTTTAGTATGTACTTGGATGAGGATAGAGCTCTTGTTGATATAGAAGAAGAAGAAGAGAGCTCTCAACAATCTTTGGCTGAATCAGATGCATCCGATGATGGGGGTGTAGACATAGATCAAGAAAGTTGTGATTTAATTTGAAAATCTATGAAATTTTTGGTGCTTTTACAAGTGCTCGAAAGCACTTCTCATAAAGAAACCATGTTCTATTGCATTTTTGAATCACTTTCAAAGATCCTCTATCAAGACATGTTTAATCTCTATTGTTTATATAAGATTTTTTATCACTTTTTATATTTCTCATATAGATTTAGAAGATATCAATGTTAGATAGGTCCAGATTTTAGGCACATTTTAAAAGATAGTTATTTTTAGCTATTTTTGTAAATAAAACAAAAGCACGTTATTTAAAGCGCAACCCTCATGTATCTTCTATTCAGGACATAATAAGAAATACCTATAAATACACATGCTCTGATAGAGTTGTCCATTAGAGTATGTGAGGGGAGACGGTACCTATACTGGTGTCGTCTTTTGTCTCTTTCTATTCTCTGAGTACTTTTGTGTGGTTTTGTTTTTGTACTATCCTCACCGTTCGTGTGTCTGGGAGATCTGATCATCAACACCTATATATACTCATGTACTCACATATGTACGTCCTTCCACCCTCACATACACACACAAAGCACATGCACACATAAACACACATACATACATATATACACACATTAATATACACACATACATGCACAATAAACATTAATGCCCACCAATAGACACATATCCTTCAGATGCACATACATACCTCCATATACTCACAAAACGCATCGAAAACATATGGACATGAATACACATACATATATGTAAACTACACACATCAACCGTATAGGCACATAAATACATAATTTTAGTTCCACACATACTCACGTGCCACATCCACACACAATCACACATATTTTTTTTCAATCACTGTAGATCCCTATCTTTTTCTCTCTCGTCATTTTAAACAATAAGGCTTTGTAGCCTGTTGAAGAGAAGATGGCAATTGTAATGGTAATGGAGCCACTTCGGTTCTCTCCCGGATCAATGCCTCTCTCTGGGATGGCTTGTAGTCTGAATGTCTTCAATCTCACTCTTTTCTCTCTCTTTCTATCTCTATCTCTCTATCTTCTTCTTTCTCTCTCTCTCTGTCTGTCTCTCTCTCTCTCTCTCTCTCTCTCTCTCTCCCTCCACCCTCCTCCATCCTCCTCCACCCTCCTCCCCCCTCCTCCGCACTCCTCCGCCCTCCTCCACCTTCCTCCGCACTCCTCCACCCTCCTCCACCCTCCTCCGCACTCCTCCGCCCTCCTCCACCCTCCTCCACCCTCCTCCGCACTCCTCCACCCTCCTCCACCCTCCTCCACCCTCCTCCGCACTCCTCCGCCCTCCTCCACCCTCCTCCACACCCCTCCGCCTTCCTCCGCACTCCTCCACCCTCCTCCACCCTCCTCCGCACTCCTCCGCCCTCCTCCGCCCTCCTCCACCCTCCTCCGCACTCCTCCGCCCTCCTCCGCCCTCTTCCACCCTCCTCCGCACTCCTCCATCCTCCTCCACCCTCCTCCGCACTCCTCCACCCTCCTCGACCCTCCTCCGCGCCCTCCTCCGCACTCCTCCACCCTCCTTCACCCTCCTCCGCACTCCTCCACCCTCCTCCACCCTCCTCCACACTCCTCCACCCTCCTCCACCCTCCTCCACCTTCCTCCGCACTCCTCCACCCTCCTCCACCCTCCTCCACCCTCCTCCGCACTCCTCCGCCCTCCTCCACCCTCCTCCACACCCCTCCGCCTTCCTCCGCACTCCTCCATCCTCCTCCACCCTCCTCCGCACTCCTCCACCCTCCTCCGCCCTCCTCCACCCTCCTCCGCACTCCTCCGCCCTCCTCCACCCTCCTCCACCATCCTCCGCACTCCTCCGCCCTCCTCCACCACTCCAGCACCCCCCACACAACTCCACACCCCTCCACAGCCCTCCACCACTCCACGACCCCCCACACAACTCCACACCCCTCCACAAATCTCCACAAACTCCACAAATCCCACAATTTCCCACGACCTCCCACAAGTTCTGATGCAGTTTTGGATGGATATTTGGAGGATCATTTCTTAACCAAACCCTACAGTGTTATATATCGTTGGAAAGCTCTCGACAAGTACTTTCCAATGATGCAATAATAACTTTGAAATCTTGGATCAATTTTTGACCACACCCCAAAACCCCCACAACTCCCCATAACTCACCTCTATTCCCACCCAACAGACGAACCCCACAAACCCCACACAACTCCACACAACTCCACACCCCTCCACGACCCTCCACAAACCCCATAATCTCTCTCAACTCCCCACAACTCACCTCCCATACCGCCCACTTAATATGAAGGATCAAAAGCTACTACAAAAATTAGGTGAAGGATGTGCTTCTCAGGGACATTCAAATATCACGGGCGGCACAAAATGAGGATCTCAGCTTGCATTTAAAAGTGACAGTAAAGGTGTAAGTGGTAAAAGTAAAGATGGTGAAATGAGTGTTGCCGCCTACCATTCATGACGACTGCCTATTTTTGAGGATCCAATTCAAATCAAGTGGAATATTTGATCTACCCCTCCAATCTTGGCAATCAAGCGACGTGTGATCAGTGGACGTGAGGAATCGGTAAGGCCCTCTTGGCCTATTGGGGCCTATAAAACAATGGATTTATGCTCATTTGGGGGTACAATTTTAGAGATACAGAGGTTCGAGCATACGTGCAGAAGTCCTCTCTTGCACTTGGTGGTTTCAAGCCTATTGTAGGAGCTACTCTGTAGTGTGTATACAGAGGGTAGGCTTCTCAGTGGAGGGCTATGAGCACCATAGTGTAACGGAGTAGCTTGGATTCTTCTTCTTTTCTGTGAGTCAGTGTTGTTGATTAGGTTCTATCCTCTTGTGAAATTCTTTGTATTGTTCTGAGTTAGTCTGCGTATCACTGGCCCCTTATGCTAATGAGAAGAATCTGTTGTGTTAGAGTTATTTACTTTTAGGGTGGCTTGTTAGCCCTAAGCTTGTGGCTCGTTAGCACAAAGTTTGCACTTCTGAGCATCACTCTGCCCAACCTTGTAATCACCTGATTTGAATCAAGAAGTGTACGGTCTTCTTCGGTCATTTGTTGTCCATATTTTCCGAAGTATTTACCACTCTGTGCAATCCGTGTTATCTACCTGCTCACAGAAATGTTAAAGGGTATACTTCCCTAAAGAGAACCCCCCTTGAGTAGGCGACGTACTAGAAGTGTTAATCTTTAATCTTTACTCGTGTTAAAAGCGGATACCCCAGTACCTCCTCTACAGTTTGGCACGCACGGTGGGACCTTTGCATTTCTGTGAGAGGTATTTTTGCCCTATTACATTTGCAAGTAGGTACATGACGCATACACGGGCAGATAAAGAGTCTCTTCGTGTTTGGAGGAGCCTTAACAAGTTAGCCATAACCACGACTAGTGAGTCTACCTCCCCTCTGCCCTCCCTAAATTTATCTATTGATTTGGGTGCGACACCATTATCAAAAGAGAGGTATAGGAGAACTCTAGACTTCTCCTCAGATACGTCCGAAGAAACGCCAGTACAAATGGAGGACCTCTCTCATTTGCTCTCCAGATTAAACATCAAATTCCCTACCTTCAAGGGACAAGCTTATGAGGATGCTGATGATCATGTGAGGAGATTCATCTCTTTATGTCGTGGACGAGGTCTGTAGAATAGAGAGGACGCAATGTTGGCGCTCTTTCCATCCACATTGGAGGGCCTTGCAGATAAATGGTATAGTCAGTATGCAGATGGCCATTTCACTACATGGGAGGCTCTGAAGGCGGCATTCTCACAGACATTCCGACCAAGTGATTCCTTAGAAAGAGCTCTAGATCAGCTAGGGAATTTGAAGCTAAGACCAGGTGAATCTTTTCATGAACTTCACAGTAGAACAAAAGCACTTGTTGCACGACTACCACATGCTCCAGCTGATTTCTTGGTTAAAAAGTGGATTGAGAAGGCTCTGCCCAGGTCATCTCAACAAAAGCTTCGTGAGTCTCTTAGATTGGATGCTACCCTCAATGATTTTGTTGCAGCTGCATCACGCATTGAAGAAGCAAGGCAACATTTTGAAGGGGATACACAACCAAAGTATGCTGCAGAACTGGATCCTATTGAGCAACTGAGAAGGGAATTGGAAGCATTGAAGTTGCAACAAAATCAACAAGAAGAGAAGGTCTTGCCACCACTGCGTCGCACTGATGATGAAGTAGCCCAGCTTCGCCGAGAGTTAGAAGACTTGAAGACCACTCAGGATATAAGGAGACAAATCTGGTGTACAATCTGTAATAACAATGGACATTCCAATGCTAATTGCCCTATTAAGGTAAGCTGTCAATTTTGTGGAAAAGATGGTCATGAAGCAAGTGGTTGCTACTACCTCAAGGGTACACAGCAGAGAGGTAACCCTCAAAATTTGGATTCATATTATGCTAGTACTTCAAATACATCTAATAGAGAGGAGAATAGGCCTGCAAAGCCTAGATATAATAGACCCTTGATGTGTTATCGTTGTGGTGAATATGGCCACATGCAAAATAGGTGTTCCCTCCAAGAAGATGCACCTCCTTGTCAACATTGTCCAGAGGCCAAGGATCATTATACCAAAGATTGCCCAAGAGGTCGTCCTGCTCCAATTCATATGATTGCAGTCTCTCCACATGAAGAAGGAAAAACCACTCAGACTTATGCTGTTTCATCCTCTGCAATGCCCATGATGACTAGAGCGAGGCAAGCAGCTGCAACCCAGAGAGATGAACAACAAGGATTTCAGGATAAAGAGGAAGAAAAGGAGTCAGGATGGAAGGACCAAGCAGAAATTGAAGGAGCTTATAATAATGACTACTTCTCTAAAGGGCCAACCAACAAGTCTGCAAGAAAACACTCAGGAGGTAAATATTGAACAGATCTTGAAAGGTATTCATCACAAGGTTAGTCTATATGAACTTATAAGGATGGATTAAAAAATAAGAAGTGACTTACTGAAGATTATACACTCTGCTCACTTGGTCCAATCACCTAGTATAGATGGTTTCATGGTTGATTTTCCCCCTGCACCCTTATCAGACTATCAAAGCTCAAGATTATCTGTTTGTATAAAGGATGAAGCTCTCATAGGTGTGATCATAGATGGAGGCTCTGGTATCAATTTAATGCCACATTTTACAATGAAGAAGCTGAAATTGAACCCCACCAAGTTGGCACCATTCACGGTTACATTGGCAGATCAACATCGGGTTGCGCCACTGGGCATTATTGAGAAGGTACTGATGGTAGTACAGGGCTGCCATTTTGTTCTAGATTTTGTTGTTATTGCACTTCCACAGGAGACTTCTTACCCTCTACTCCTGGGGAGACCTTGGCTGAGACAAGCAAAAGCTTTGCAAGATTGGGGAAAAAATAAACTATGGATTTCAACAAATACCAATAGCCAACTGCAACTACATTTGGAAGAAGGATTCGACTCAGGAAAAACTACTGGATATACTGTGGATACTCAGGCAATGCCCTCTCTACCCCAAGAAGATGATACATTGTTAAATTGGATGATGGGAAGTGCAGAGTGTTGCACAGTGGAGATCAATGAAATTGAGGAAGAAGTTGCAAATAAGGAAATTACAGAAAAGGGCAATGAAGACCACAAGGTGTTGGAGAATGAGCAACTGAAGGAAAATACAATCTTTGAAGAGGATACCAATATAAAAGTATCAGAGAGGGAAAATTATGAACCTAAGAGCAGAGAAGATCTCCCTTTTGCAGATATACCTCAAGGTTGGATGAAAGAACATGTTGCAGAATATAGATTAAAATCCACTCCTGCATATAGTGGAGATGATTTCTCAAGCAAGACCAATTCTGAAACATTGGTTCAAGAAGTAAATTTAGGGGATGAAGAGAACCCTCAAGTAGTCCATTTGGCATCCTGGTTGTGGCATTATCCTAATTTACTACAGAAGGTAACTTCTTTGCTTTTTACTTACAAAAGTGTCTTCGCATGGTCCTACAAAGATTTAACAGGAATACCAGAAGAGCTTGGGTTACATCGGATACCCTTAGTTGAGAGAGCCGCGCCAGTAAGAAGTAGGCCATATCGACTAAATCCAAAGTATGGAGAGGCGGTAAAGGCAGAGATTACAAAACTAGAGGAAGCAGGTATAATTGTGCCAGTAGAACATTCCAGGTGGCTCTCCTCTATGGTTATTGTGCCCAAGAAAAATAGCGGAAAAATAAGAGTATGTGTTGATTTTTGTGCTTTGAATAAAGTGACTATTCAAGATGGATTTCCTCAGCCCTTCACAGAGCAAGTACTTGAAGAAGTAGCTGGTCACACTTTGTATAGTTTCTTGGATAGTTTTAGTGGCTACAATCAGATAGTGATCCATCCTGATGATAGGGACAAAACAGACTTTGTCACTCCCTGGGGCACTTATGTCTATACTCGAATGGCTTTTGGCTTGAAGAATGCACCGGCTTCATTTAATAGAACCATGTATCTGATATTGGGCAAATGGTTAACAACCTTTCTACGCATTTTCATGGATGACTTTTCAGTATTTTTAGGTACAGATAGAAGGGCAGCAGTTCAAGATTTCCATGACCATTTGGAAAATCTAAAAGAAATTTTTGAGCAATGTCTCAAAACAGGTTTGAAATTGAATCCTGATAAATGTCACTTTTTGGTCACTAAGGGCACTCTTCTTGGTCACATAGTATCTGCGGAAGGTATAACTGTTGACCCTGCAAAGGTTATAGCTATTCTTTCCATGCCAATTCCACAAAGCCCAAAGGAAGTGCAAAGTTTCTTGGGCCATGCAGGGTATCACAGAAGATTCATTAGGATGTATTCGGAAATTGCTAAGCCCTTGTCAAGGCTTACCAGCAAAAAGATCCCTTTCTCATGGAGTGCTGAAGCTGACAAAGCATTTAGTGAACTAAAGTTGAGGCTATGTACTGCTCCACTTTTAAGTGTTCCTAATTGGTCATTGGAATTTCATGTGCATACAGATGCTAGTCTTCATGCTGTTGGTGCAGTTCTAGCTCAACCATCATCTCACAAAGTAGATAGACCTATCTCTTATGCAAGCAGACTACTCAACCAAGCTGAAAGAAATTACAGTACAACGGAAAGAGAAGGTTTGGCTATCGTATTTGCTCTTCAAAAGTTCCGGCATTATCTCCTTGGTGTACATTTCATTGTTATTTCTGATCATCAGCCCTTGAAGTATTTGATAAACAAACCTAGAGTAGCTGGAAGGATTTGGAGATGGTTACTCCTATTTCAGGAATTTAATTTTGATATTCATATTAAGCCAGGAAAAGAGCACTACATGGCAGATCAAGTGTCCACTACGGCAATGAGTGAAAAGGCAATAGGTATCAATGATGAACTAGTGGATAGCAATCTCTTCCTAGTAACAATTCGGACTAGTTGGTATGAGGAAATTCTTCATGTTCTCACTACTGGAAAGATCCCAGAACACTTGACACCTGTGGAAAAGAGAAGACTGCTCCTGAAAACCAAAGCATATTCTCTTATAAATGGAAATTTATATAAATACGGTCAAGATGATATATTGAGAAGGTGTGTCTATCGAGAGGAGGTAAATCTTTTGCTAGAGGCTGCACACAGTGAAGGACACCTAAAGGGGGAAGAATTGGCTCATAGAATCATCCACAAGGGTTTATGGTGGCCTCATATTTTCAAGGATGCAATCAAGTTTGCTAAAGAATGCCACATCTGCCAGAGATGTGCTCCCGCGCCAACCAGATTGAATCTCCAACCATTAGTCATATCTACCGGATGGCTTCCATTTGAACGATGGGGTCTTGATTTCATAGGGCCAATTAGCCCAACTGGTCAACCTGGAGGAAAAAAGTATATTTTGATGGCCACATGTTATGCCACTAAATGGATAGAGGCTAAAGCTACTGTGGACTGCACGGCTTTAACAGTAGCTAAATTTATGTATAAACGTATTTTCTCAAGATTTGGTTGCCCACTGGAAATTACTAGTGATAGGGGCACACATTTTGTAAATCAATTGCTCCAATTTATATTTGACAGCTACAAAATCTTCCATAAAAAATCTTGTGCCTACTACCCCAGGGCAAATGGCCAAGCAGAGAGTTCCAATAAGATTTTGATTGGACTGCTTCGCAAATTATCTTTCGATCATCAAAGCTCCTGGCCGCTAGCATTGATTGGTGCAATCTGGGCTTTCAGAACCACGAAAAGGGGAACCACAGGCGAGACTCCATTCCGTTTAGTATATGGAAAAGAGGCATTGGCACCATTCGAGTTCATTATCAAAAAGGAAATAGAAATCAAAACCATTGGAATTGAACCCCCCATTCAGAGATTGGTGGCATTAGAAGAATACAGAGAAGGAGCAATGCAAAAACTTCAGGTAACACAAGAAGAGCGCAAAAGACTGCATGACAGGTATCTGAGGTCCAATGAAGTACAAGAAGGATCCACGGTTTTAGTGCATCACGTCCCAGCAATTCCAACCAAACTGGCACCCAAATGGATAGGACCTTACACGGTGGTAAAGGTATTACCTCATGGAGCAGTACATCTGGAGGGTTTGGAGGGTAAGAGAATACCCCTGGTCAATATTTCTAGGGTGAAGAAGTACCTGAATTAAGGTAAATTGGAAGCATATCATTCACCGTACCTACTATATTTCATTTGGTGATTGCACTTATTATGAAAAAAAAAAAATATATTTTTTATTCTCCAGGGTGAAGGATTATGTGAGTCAAGTCAAGAAAGAAGAACTTCCTTCACTATCTTGTTTTCGGCTTCGGGAATTGCACCGGGACGGTGCAAAGGCTTGATGTGGGGGTCTGTAGATCCCTATCTTTTTCTCTCTCGTCATTTTAAACAGGGTGAAGGATTATGTGAGTCAAGTCAAGAAAGAAGAACTTCCTTCACTATCTTGTTTTCGGCTTCGGGAATTGCACCGAGACGGTGCAAAGGCTTGATGTGGGGGTCTGTTGAAGAGAAGATGGCAATTGTAATGGTAATGGAGCCACTTCGGTTCTCTCCCGGATCAATGCCTCTCTCTGGGATGGCTTGTAGTCTGAATGTCTGCAATCTCACTCTTTTCTCTCTCTTTCTATCTCTATCTCTCTATCTTCTTCTTTCTCTCTCTCTCTCTCTCTCTCTCTCTCTCTCTCTCTCTCTCTCTCTCTCTCTCTCTCTCTCTCTCTCTCTCTCTCTCTCTCTCTCTCTCTCTCTCTCTCTCTCTCTCCCTCCACCCTCCTCCACCCTCCTCCACCCTCCTCCGCACTCCTCCGCCCTCCTCCACCTTCCTCCGCACTCCTCCACCCTCCTCCACCCTCCTCCGCACTCCTCCGCCCTCCTCCACCCTCCTCCACCCTCCTCCGCACTCCTCCACCCTCCTCCACCCTCCTCCGCACTCCTCCGCCCTCCTCCACCCTCCTCCACACCCCTCCGCCTTCCTCCGCACTCCTCCACCCTCCTCCATCCTCCTCCGCACTCCTCCACCCTCCTCCGCCCTCCTCCACCCTCCTCCGCACTCCTCCGCCCTCCTCCACCCTCCTCCACCCTCCTCCGCACTCCTCCTCCCTCCTCCACCCTCTTCCACCCTCCTCCGCACTCCTCCATCCTCCTCCACCCTCCTCCGCACTCCTCCACCCTCCTCCACCCTCCTCCGCGTCCTCCTCCGCACTCCTCCACCCTCCTCCACCCTCCTCCGCACTCCTCCACCCTCCTCCACCCTCCTCCACACTCCTCCACCCTCCTCCACCCTCCTCCACCTTCCTCCGCACTCCTCCACCCTCCTCCACCCTCCTCCGCCCTCCTCCACCCTCCTCCAACCTCCTCCGCACTCCTCCGCCCTCCTCCACCCTCCTCCACACCCCTCCGCCTTCCTCCGCACTCCTCCATCCTCCTCCACCCTCCTCCGCACTCCTCCACCCTCCTCCGCCCTCCTCCACCCTCCTCCGCACTCCTCCGCCCTCCTCCACCCTCCTCCACCCTCCTCCGCACTCCTCCGCCCTCCTCCACCACTCCAGCACCCCCCACACAACTCCACACCCCTCCACAGCCCCTACCACTCCACGACCCCCCACACAACTCCACACCCCTCCACAAACCTCCACAAACCCCACAAATCCCACAATTTCCCACGACCTCCCACAAGTTCTGATGCAGTTTTGGATGGATATTTGGAGGATCATTTCTTAACCAAACCCTACAGTGTTATATATCGTTGGAAAGCTCTCGACGAGTACTTTCCAATGATGCAATAATAACTTTGAAATCTTGGATCAAGTTTTGACCACACCCCAAAACCCCCACAACTCCCCATAACTCACCTCTATTCCCACCCAACAGACAAACCCCACAAACCCCACACAACTGCACACCCCTCCACGACCCTCCACAAACCCCATCATCTCTCTCAACTCCCCACAACTCACGTCCCATACCGCCCACTTAATATGAAGGATCAAAAGCTACTACAAAAATTAGGTGAAGGATGTGCTTCTCAGGGACATTCAAATATCACGGGCGGCACAAAATGAGGATCTCAGCTTGCATTCAAAAGTGACAGTAAAGTTGTAAGTGGTAAAAGTAAAAGTGGTGAAATGAGTGTTGCCGCCTACCATTCATGACGACTGCCTATTTTTGAGGATCCAATTCAAATCAAGTGGAATATTTGATCTACCCCTCCAATCTTGGCAATCAAGCGACACGTGATCAGTGGACGTGAGGAATCGGCAAGGCCCTCTTGGCCTATTGGGGCCTATAAAACAATGGATTTATGCTCATTTGGGGGTACAATTTTAGAGATACAGAGGTTCGAGCATACGTGCAGAAGTCCTCTCTTGCACTTGGTGGTTTCAAGCCTATTGTAGGAGCTACTCTGTAGTGTGTATACAGAGGGTAGGCTTCTCAGTGGAGGGCTATGAGCACCATAGTGTAAGGGAGTAGCTTGGATTCTTCTTCTTTTCTGTGAGTCAGTGTTGTTGATTAGGTTCTATCCTCTTGTGAAATTCTTTGTATTGTTCTGAGTTAGTCTGCGTATCAGTGGCCCCTTATGCTAATGAGAAGAATCTGTTGTGTTAGAGTTATTTACTTTTAGGAAGGCTTGTTAGCCCTAAGCTTGTGGCTCGTTAGCACAAAGTTTGCACTTCTGAGCATCACTCTGCCCAACCTTGTAATCACCTGATTTGAATCAAGAAGTGTACGGTCTTCTTCGGTCATTTGTTGTCCATATTTTCCGAAGTATTTACCACTCTGTGCAATCCGTGTTATCTACCTGCTCACAGAAATGTTAAAGGGTATACTTCCCTAAAGAGAACCCCCCTTGAGTAGGCGACGTACTGGAAGTGTTAATCTTTAATCTTTACTCTTGTTAAAAGCGGATACCCCAGTACCTCCTCTACAATCACTTTTACACAAACTATTTTTCACATAACTATGCACTTAGTGAAGCTCACACGTATACGTAGACAGATACATCAGCTACTCATATAAGCACATGACAAATAGAAACAGTTACACATTTGTAACAATATATAGAAATCCTTTCAGTTATATACTCTACGAATCGCTATGAGTGACAATGATTGTCACGTGTAGAGACCTTCGCAATCTTGGGGTTTCTCCATAAAATATCAATGAACCAATTTTCAAGTAAATGAAAGAAAACTATAAAGAAAATAACTACTAAACTAGAGCAAGGGTGATAACTATGCTCAACACAATTATGGGCTACCTCTAGAGCTTCCACCAAATCGTTTCATGACAACCTTAACATACAAGTCGGAAAAGAATAGAGTACGAGGAGATTTACAAAGCACATAAACAAAAACGTTAAAGTCATGTTTCGAACTATTATAAAAAAATCAACTAAAGAAGAAAAGTATCACAATTTATCTTAGACAATTTGTCTATGCCCAAATCTCAAAGAGAAGTCTCAAAAATAAATGAAACTCATGATGTGACAAAATGTATTAACAACGAATTCACAAGTAATGGAAATGAAAGTCAAGTAATGGAATTCGGGTAGAGTCTCGTATAACTTAAAATACGCAACATTAAGCAATAACGCACACACACATAATATATATATATATATATATATATATATATATATATATATATATATATATATATATATATATATATATATATATATATATATATAATGTCACTTTGTAGATAGTGTGATCACCATGCACTATCCATGTGTGTGTATGGGTCATGGATAGTGCATGGTGATCACACCATCTACACAGTGACACAATAATCTCTCAATGGACACAAAAATCACTTCATTTTGACATTTCTTCATAATTCTATGGATAATTCTTTTTCGGGGCTTAATGACTCCACGTCAAAGTCTGATACATAATGCATCTTTCCATACAACTTATAGTACAACTTATAGTACACCTTATAGTCAAGTGCTAACTTTCCATTGTTAAATACTAACCTCGGGTTTTGTTGACACGAAATTCTATTGCATATGAACGTTTCCTTGACCTCAAAAATCTATTTATTTTGAACTCTCACTCTGAAAAAGTATCCAAAGAGCTAGAAAATTGGGTATATTGAAGATAAGACTAGTGGCTAATTTTTTTTCTCAAACTCAATAAATTTGGATACACCGTGAGAGAGAGTAAACATGCAAATCTTTCTCACGTTCTTGTCTTTTCAATATGTCCCAAATTGTTTGGATACTTTTCCAATTGAAATGGAACATAGAGAACTAGAAATCGTCACATGTGTTGACCTTCATCTACTCACATCATTGTTTTAAGAGGGAGTTTCCAAAGTTTTCATGATGAAGAACTTGGAAGTCACCCATATCACTAGTGGAGATCGCCCAAATGCTAAGTGAGGGAGTAAGCAAGACCAAGGGTAATTTGGTATTTCTTCTAGTGCTTGCTAACCACGGAAGGTTCACATCGAGCATACCAATGTGTAACTATCTCTGGCATGTGTCTACCTTTTGGGTTTGGTTCTTTGGTTTTTAGGTAATTAGGACATCATAGACACCATATGATGGAAACCGTGTCTTTGGTTGCACACATGCTACTTTGAGCCATAACCGGAGCCATACTGAGAAAAGTATTTGAAGGCACTATTCCCTAAATCATCACACCTATGATGAGGGAAGCATCAGGATTGGGAGATAATTAGTGATAATCATTGGCTTGAGTTGAGATATTCTTACAATAGACTTTGACCATGCATGCATGGACCTGTTTTGTCAATTACCATCTCTATCCTAAGTAGAACAACATCTGATACATTTTCTTTCATATGAACAAAATAAAGCTAGAAAACAAGATACATTTGCTAGATCTGATACATTTTTTTGTTCTTTCTTTCATGTAGAACAACATCTGGTAATTTTCTTTCGTATGAGCAAAATAGAGCTAGAAAACAAGATACATGTGCTAGATCTGATACTTTTTTTTGTTCTCTCTTGGTTAGGAATGTGATGGGCTAACCACTTGCCCCAAAAGCCATGGTTGAGGATTACTTCCTAATCCTCTCTCTTAGGGTGTAGTTCAACCATCTCTTATCTGTCCAGGGTGTGGTTCAATCCTCTCCTACTTATCACTTTATTACAGGTAATTTGGTATTTATTCTAGTGCTTGCATAGACCATGGAAGGTTCACATCGAGCACACCAAAGTGTAATGGTCTCTCACATGTGGCTGCCTTTGGTGGTTGTTTCTCGCACTGTTAGTTGATTATGCCATCAGAAACACCATATAATGGAGAAATTCTCTTTGATTGTACCCATGGATTGGAGCTATAGCCAGAGCTGTATTGAGAAAAGTTTTTGTAGGAACTATTCACCAAATCATCACACCTATGATCAAGGAAAATCCATGATTGGGAGATAATTGGTGATAATCATTGGCTCCAATTGAGTTATTCTTACAATCGGGCCCATAAAAGATTAGTGTGAAAAGTGACAAAGGTCTTTTAGGTGTAAAGAGGTAAGTGCAAGTGAAGGCGAGATATAGGCAGAGATGAACGTTAGTGGGAGCACATGTAATTAATTGAATTCTATAACATGAGATTGGAGGAAGTTTCTTTCATTCAGTTGAAGATGGTCTTGACTTGATGGCAAATACACTAGGTCTATGTTAGTAAGATGTTATGCTAGGGCACATTGGTGCTTTATCCTTCATGCTCAATAAATGCGCTTTGAAAAAAATATCCTAAAGGCTTATTCACATTTCTTCGTATGTGGAAGTAAGAAGGGAAGAGGAGTGTACTCTACTATGGAGTTTGCTTGTGTGTTAGACTTCTGTCTAACAGACTCCTAACCCTTACCCCATTCAAAAAGAAAGAAAATTTGAGTCCATACCTCAAGATGGGCCTCATTTTTTAGCATAGATCAAACCCTTTTCTATTGTTCTTTTCATGCATGACCTGCACAGATTTTAAAGCTTAAACCTTTAGGTTTTCTAATGACTTGAGAATCGACATGGAGCAACGAACATTATCCTCTCTTCTACACATGAATCTAGCCAAAATCTTGAGGAGGAAAAATAATTTTGCACGCATGCATGTATGGACTTGCTCTGTCCATCACCATCTCTATCTTCATCTTTCCCAATGCGCAAGAGCTTTGGGCTCCGATACCAAATGTAAGATTAGAGGAGAAGGACGTACCTGAGATTCACCTCCTAACTAGTATATAGCCCCTACGTACTCATCATCTATGGTCTACCATGTGGTCTCACTATTCAATTGGCCATCATTAACTTAGATAACCAACCAAAGGACTCATGAATCTCGGGCTGGATATGCCCCAAGCAAGGAACTCCTCATTCCTCCAATATGTACATCCTTGAAATATAATATTTTGAGTTGCTTCTACCTTGTATTATTCTCCTTCAAGGGTAATTATCCCACATATGATGTACTTTGAGAGCTTCCTCAAAATGCATATGAGGAATGCCTCTATCCCACTTTGTACTTGGTTAGAAGCTTGAAAGCTTACTTCATGCTCTTGGAAAGGTCACTCTAATCCATAAGTGAGTTTTCCCATTTCATGGTCTAATCAGTTTTAGGTCTCATACCGATTTCCATTTTGTGAGTATATTTTCTATTTCATTTAGCTTCTTCCTCTGTACTCTCTAAAGGTCCATCCCCATGCCCTCCTCCACTTAATAATTGAGTGATTTAGTAATTTTATTACACTAAAATCTCTTTCACTTATTCCACAATGTATAAGGATCTCATCATATATTTGAATTTTCACTTTCCTCTTGTATTCTAAGGATCTTCTAGCTCTCAATGAATCTTTGATATTCCTTCTACTATATCGGTGTGTAATTGATCTCTTCCAATAGTTGGTGTGCGACCTCAAATATCTGTCAATGGTGAAAAAATATCTATCAAATATCTATCAATGGTAAAAATATCTATCAATGGTAAAAATAGTTGGTGTGCGACCTCAAATATCTATCAATAGTTGGTGTGTGAGAAGTACAATAATATTGAAACAATGGTAAAAAGGTTAAATTAAATGCGAAGAGAGAGAGACATTGGAAGATGTTCCGGCAGCATTGAATCCAAACTGAAACGTATAAGTATAATATTGATCTAGATCGTCATATAAGTGCTTCCTTATATATGATCTAGTATTACATAAAATAGAATAATCTAGACTGACTCCTATTGAGAAGATTTAGATATTGCTGAAGATTAGAGTTCGCTCAAGGATTGAGCTATATATCAATCCATTATCATTAAAATATATGATCCCCTGATCAGAACGTAGAAAAAGATCTGGTTGTGCGCTACACATAAAGATTGAATCCCAATAGACACACACACACAAAGATCTCTCTCTCTCTACACACACACACACTCTCTCTTTAGATCTCACATCTTGGTAAGAGGTGCACGTACTCTTACCCTTTGTCTTTCTTTATGCTTTATGTTTTATAATTTATCTTCTCTTTGATTTTGCAGAAGCTTTTTGGCATCAATTCTTTGGAATTTGACGATAGACGACATACATTATGCTTTGATGACAACGATCCAAAAGAGGGACATACCTGTAAGTGATTATTTTATTCTCTATTGATAGAGAGAGAGATAGATAGAGAGAGAGAGACAAAGAGATAAAGAGAGCGAGATGAGACACATATACACACATACATACACACACATATACACACATGCATACTCATATAGAAATAAGATTAGGGTTTTTAGGCTATTTACACATGCATAATCATATACTTATACACACATATATATACACATATATACATACACATATATATACACATGCATACACATATATACATGTTTTAGGTGTAGGTCTTTACAATTAGGGTTTTAGGGTCTTTACACACGCATAACATATATACACATGTTCACATACACATATAATACATATACACATGTATATACACATGCATACACAAATATACATATTTTAGGTCTAGATCTTTAGGATTAGGGTTTTAGGGTTTTTACATACATATAACTCAATTAAAATTATATAAGGAAAAAATAAAGAAACAAAATCTGAATATATATATATATATATATATATATATATATATATATATATATATATATATATATATATATATATATATATATATATATATATATATATATATATATATAATAGGCTAATTGTATAGATAAATAAATATGAAAAGAGCTAGTGTTTTAAATAAATAAATTAAATATATATAATTAAATATATAACAATAGGATTAATTTTAAGGTTTTTAATCATAGTAAATATATATACACATACACATACACACACACACACACACACATATATATATATATATATATATATATATATATATATACACATACACATATATATACACATACATACACAAATATACATATTTTAAGTCTAGATCTTTAGGATTACGGTTTTAGGGTTTTTACATACATATAATTCAATTAAATTTATATAAAGAAAAAATAAAGAAATAATTAAGAAAAAATCTAAATATATAAATAAATATATATATAAAATAGGATAATTTTATAGATAAATAAATATGAAAAGAGCTAGTGTTTTAAATAAACTAATTAATTATATATTATTAAATATTTAAAAATAGAATTAATTTTAAGGTTTTTTAATAAATTAAATATATATACACATACACATACACACACACACACACACATATATATATATATATATACATATACACATACACATATATATACACATGCATACACACATATACATGTTTTAAGCCTAGATCTTTATGACTAGGGTTTTAGGGTTTTTACACTTGCATGACATATATACACACATACACATATAATATATATATACATGTATATACACATGCATACACAAATATACATATTTTAGGTCTAGATCTTTAGGATTAGGATTTTAGGGTTTTTACATACATATAATTCAATTAAATTTATATAAAGAAAAAATTAAGGAAAAATTAAGAAAATAATCTGAATATATAAATAAATATATATAAAAAATAGGATAATTGTATAGATAAATAAACATGAAAAGAGCTAGTGTTTTAAATAAATTAATTAAATATATATAATTAAATATATAAAGAGCTAGAGTACCAACGATCAATCTGATAAAGTAAAAGCTTCCACAAGTATGTGGAACATCTAATCATAGGCAAACAAGAAGATCTATGCATGATCCTATAGAGTTTAGTATGTACTTGGATGAGGATAGAGCTCTTGTTGATATAGAAGAAGAAGAAGAGAGCTCTCAACAATCTTTGGCTGAATCAGATGCATCCGATGATGGGGGTATAGACATAGATCAAGAAAGTTGTGATTTAATTTGAAAATCTATGAAATTTTTGGTGCTTTTACAAGTGCTCGAAAGCACTTCTCATAAAGAAACCATGTTCTATTGCATTTTTGAATCACTTTCAAAGATCCTCTATCAAGACATGTTTAATCTTTATTGTTTATATAAGATTTTTTATCACTTTTTATATTTCTCATATAGATTTAGAAGATATCAATGTTAGATAGGTCCAGATTTTAGGCACATTTTTACCTCCTAAATTTTCAAAAAATGACAAAAAATGTCAAAAATTTGCATGTTTTCACTTGACTTTTGAAATCTATGTATACTGGTGTAAAGGATTTTCAAACATAAGATGTAATTTGCTTGATTTAATTTGACAATGGAGTTCTCTATTTACAACATAGTTCTTGTTTGTTACAACTCGTTGTTTTTAATGTAATGTATAAGATTCATGCTCTTTAATGTAATTTTCATTCTGCTCTGGTTTTGCTTCATTAGTTGCAAATTAATCAAATTCTTGAAGTGGAAATATGCACGGTTTCTTTTGCCTCCTCAAGCTGGCGAGTTTTGGGGTTGGCAGCTTCTCCTTGGAAAGGCAACAAGTCCCAAAAAGTTAATAGATATCAAAGATTAATAATACATTAAGATTATCTGTTCTCATGTTCAAAACAATAAAAGACCTCAAGGAATGGTAGAAGTATAAAGACTTCTAGGGATAGCACTAGACTTGCAAGAGCATATTAATGAGGCAACCTTCCAAGAAGAGTACAAAGCATTCATGAACTAGCAGGTTACAACTAGTAGCAATTACATGAACTAGTAGGTTACAACTAGTAGCTGCCATATTCATTGATCTATGAAGAGAGACACTTCCACTAGCAACAGGTAGCATCGTTTGTTGAAACAACGTTTTTCTTGTGCGAACATGAAACAAAGAAAAAAGAAAAAAGGTTAATGAAACAAAGAAAAAAGGTTAATGAAACAAGAAAAAAAAAACATTATGCTATTGTAGAACATGAAAGAAGCGTAAATGGGAGGCTATGAAGCCTCGTTTCGTAGCGTTCAATAGCAAAGCAATTACTTCCATGTGCCTCGTTTCCCTCACAAATGTGGTAACTATATTCAACATGATAGCATATAAACACGACGTATATGTGTCACTAACACCAACGAAAAATACTACAACGTTGAAGAGAAACAAGCCAACGCATATGTAATAAGATGGTCTTATATGTCCATGAAAAGTAGAGGAGTATTAGAAAATTGCGCATGCAAATGTGTATGAGTATTAGAAAGTTGCATGGTGATTTGTAAGGATTATACCATAACTATGGCATGAGTCACAAAAGGGAAACGGATCGATTGTCTCCAAGCTAGGGAAGGATTGTTACCTTCAAGAGAGTGTTGCAAAGTGAATATGAGACTATGAGATATCACAAGATGTGGCAAAATTTAGTATGTGATAGAGCTTGAGTAAATTAGTGAGTCACTCTTAAAGAAAATATATACACCAATTAGAAAGGATCCTTACTATGGGCTTCATATTCAAGAGAATGAGTGGGTTCTTACAAGTCCCAAGTGATAGTCATGAAGGCCTTAGTATAGTATGAGAAAACCTCCCTAGCTATTATTTCATTTGTCATCACTTGGGTTATTTTTCCAACGAGTTCCCCCTTCACGAGGAAGATAACCCCCCCCCCCCCCCCCCCACCTCGAGGAGATCCATTGCATCCCTTATATGACCCACATAACTCCAAAGAAGGTTTCACAACGATGAGACAAAGATCGACTAGTTGTCACAAAGGTAAAAGTGATAATGCATAACCACCCCCTCCCTCCACATTAACCCTCTCAACCGTTCATAGTCCTTCAAAACAATGCTTACTCCAACCTTCAGGAAGATGGCAATTATTTGATGCTTTGGACTCTCAATCCATCGTTTTCGACTCAGAAGTATGGTTTGAGTGAGGGATCGAGTGTATGAGTGATTAGAGATCTATGGTTCTTCTATATTTTTCTTTTACAAGTCAAAGCTTAGGCTCCTAGAATTGGTTGGAATCTCGATACTATTTCGAGCTCCAACCAGTGGATCCTCACCAATCATCAACAAGGAAGTGGTTGTGTTGCTGTCTATGAACTTTTCTTTGATCGCTATCGATGCCCCAAACATAGAACTTGATAGAGTGTCTATCGAGAACTCTCTTCCTCCTCTTGAAGCTCCCGTTGTTCATGGAAGAGAATCTAACATGGGCACTCTTCACATTGATAAAAAAGCTCAAGTGGGAATCCCTTTGTTTGTCCCTTGACCTACATAGCTCATCTTGACAAGTTCTATGCTTGCAAGTGTCTTCATTTCTCGCATTCCATCAAAACAAAGATCCTTAAAAGCATTATGGTACTTGGGCATAGTATGGTTTGAGTGAGAGATTGAGTGTATGAGTGAGCAGAGCATTATGGTTCTTCCATATTTTTCTTTTACAAAACAAAGCTTAGGATCCTAGAACTGGTTGCAACCTAGATATTATTTCGAGCTCCCACTTGGTTTAATGTCCTTGACCCTCCCCTTCATCACACACCTCATCTTGATAAACTCTATGCTTGTAGGTGTCTTCATCTCTCCCATTCCATCAAAACCAAGATCCTTAAAAGCATTATGGTATTTGAGCATAGTGTGCTTTGAGTGAAGAATCGATTGTATGAGTGAAGAGAGCATATTGTTCTTCTATATTGTTTTTCTACAAATCAAAGCTTAGGATCCTAGAATTGGTTGGAATCTGGATACCATTTCGAGCTCCCCCCCATTGGATCCTCACCAATCATCAAAAAGGAAGTGGTTGTATTGATATCTATGGACTTTTGCTTTGATTTATATTGATGTCCGAAACATAGAACTTGATAAAGTGTCTATCCAGGACTCTCTTCTTCCTCTTCAAGCTCAGGTTGTTCATGGTAGAGACTCTAACATGGTCACTCTTCATAGTGATAGAAAAGGTCAAGTGGGAATCCCTTTGTTTGTCCCTTGATCTTAAGTGGGACTCCTTGAGGGTGTGGAAAAGCTCAAGTGGGACTCCCTTTGTTTGTCCCTTAACCTCAAGGATAGATGTACTAACACATGCTTCACTTGGTTTAATAACCTTGACCCTCCCCTTCATCACACAGCTCATCTTGACAAATTCTATGCTTGCAGGTGTCTTCACCTCTGCCATTCCATCAAAACCAAGATCCTTAGGAGCATTATGGTATTTGGGCATACTATGGTTTGAGTGAGAAATCAACTATATGAGTGAGCATAGCATTATGGTTCTTCTATATTTTTCTTTTAGAAGTCACTACAACATATCAGGGGCATACCAACATTGTGTATACCGACGGTCACGTGTCAACGTCGGTATGACCATTGAAAACCCTTGAAAAACCACGGAAGCAATATACGTGTCGATACACATGCATCACTATGTGCATCGGTATGAGCATCGGTACATTACTGGAAACTATCGACGCTTATCCTGACACTCATACTCACGCTCATATCGATGCAATGTTTTAAATTGATCCGAGAGCAAAAATTCGACATTCATCACATTGTGAAACAAAACCTGCTATTGTCGAGTTTGTGTGCACGAGCTACATCTTTTTGTTTCTCATTCTTTCTCTCTCTCTCTCTACACAAACCTCTCT